>CM062817.1:391339767-391939767 GCA_031772625.1 Pinus tabuliformis
GCAAATTGTTAACATAATGCTTTCTGTTGTAACTTTGCATCATTAACATTGTTCATTTAATCAGGCTTGTTAATAACACATTGAGTGATGTAATTTCCAATGTCATGCAAGGTAGCAATATCATCAAGATAACAAAATATGCAAACACATAAATGGACATTGATATACCTTGGAAACCCTAAAGGGAAAAACCAACAAATGTTTATTTTATTAAACGTTTTGTGAGGGAGTTCACCCCTCACTCAATGGCAACAAGGGATTCCATCCCTCATCCATTGTTGAATTCTTACAAAATAAACATAATCCTTAATTCAAACATAATTAACTAGGGGCCATTACATTAAACATGATACCATGTTTCTCAAACACATTACCCAAGGGCTTTTAGGCATGGTTGTTTCCTGCAATAAGTTACCCCTTGAAAACTATGTGTGATGATCCTTCACTCTGAATGTGACCATAGTTAAACATAATCACCTCATTTCCCGCCATAGTATTAGTTATAATCCACCTTTCGGTTGTTGCAAAAGTGATATATTATAAACTATAAATCCATTCTTCGCATAAGTCATGATTATTTCCTTCAACCATTATCGTTGGTAAGCTCTAACATCATAATTATGTAAAATAAAAATTTATCAAAAAACAAATATTTAATCTCTATTGATTATCGTTTCTATGTCATAATCGATAACAATCTTTTATGCTTTATACATCTTTTCATGTATCACTTCCTTGCACATGCATAAAAGTAAAATTCATTTCTAATATTTTACTTTTACATGCAACACCTTAATTACTATTCGAGAAACCATACATTTAATTCTTTTAATCAAAATGATGCTTTTAATCTAAATGTAAAAACATTGGGAACAAATTTGCTCGACCATGGTATTGTTTTTCTAGTTGTTCTACTTGTTTCCAAACCATGTGTAACAATCTATTTATTCCCTTAATACAATCATTATTTTTTTACCAATGTAATAACATTGGTTGATAATGGAAAGTACAACTAAAATATTGTTGTTTTTATTCCAATGCATTATATAAATGCACATACTTATAATGCATGTCTATTTTTTCATAGTTCAAATGCATACAATTATAAAACCTTGCCTACTTATCTTTATTATAAGTCGTCCACATATAGGACAAGAATGGGTACATCTCCCCCAACCATCAAGTAGTATAGGTTGATGTCTGCCTCACTCTTGACAAATCCCTTGCCCTACAAGTATCTATTGATGCACTCATACCACGCCCTGGAAGACTATTTGATCTCGTATAAAGATCTATTTAATCTGCACACATGCAACTCTTTGTTGTGTGCTACAATTCCCTCTAGTTGTGCTATGTACACCTCATCCTCTAGTTCACCATTTAGGAATGCTTTCTTAACATCCATCTGATGGATTTTCCATCCCATTTGTGCTACTAATGAGATCAGAGCTCGTATAGAAATGTATCTAGCCACAAGAGAAAATGTCTCCTCATAGTCTATTCCATCCTTCAAAGAGATCCCCTGGCCACAAACCTTGCTTTGTATTTCTAAATGCTACCATCTACATCGTGCTTGATCTTGTAGATACAACATGATCCAACCACCACTGTGTCTATCAGCCTTAGTACAACCTCCCAAACATCGTTCTACATGATTAAGGTGTACTCCTTAACCATTGCATCCCACCACACCTGTTGTTGTGTGGCCTCCTGATAGTTCCAAGGCTTGATATCAACCAACTAACTGACCAATTCCATGTAGACATTGTACCATTCTGGTTTTCTCTGCCCTCTCATGCTCATCTTAAGAGCCCCCACAAACTTCTGAGCATCCCTAAGTGTAGCCTAAACCTCTCAGTTCCTATTGCATAAGTCCAGATCAACCATCCTATCCAATTAGGTGAGGATGCTTTCGCTCAAACTGGAATCAAAACAAATAGGGACATTGCAGCGCAATTAGGAACCATCACCTTTTTTCATAAGGGTTTTAAACTTGAAGGTTCTAGGATTCGGATCAGAATGGGGGCACTAAAAAAGCTTATGTTTAAGAGATCTGAAATTCAAACAAAGAAATCACCCATATGGGAGCAGGCCTAGATTTGGCTCTGGTTCTTATTGAACCAAATCCATATGGTTAGGAAAAATTGCAAAAAAGGAAAGGCAAAAAATAAAAGATAAGCACAAATTGTCAAACTTAATTTATATATTCTTTTATTGTATGTTTTTTCAAAGTTGTTAGTTCTTCTTTCTAGCTCAATGATGAGAGGCATTTTTTCTTTTGGAATGCTTACAACATATGCAAAATCTAATTTTATTTTTCCTATGATGAATAAAATTATTCGTCTTTTTCTACAGAAAAAATGAGATGTGTAATTCCTTCAATTCTTACTTGTGCAAAGAGGCATTTTACAACTTAGTATGGGGGAGATACTATAGTGGAACGTTACATTGTAACATCCTTCAGTATACCTCATTAGAAATACATAGGTTTAGAAGTTTTAATGAGTTTTACTAGCATGTAATATTCCCAAGAGACTTATTCCATACTCCTTAACTGATAACCAAATGATATAATCATGATCATTAAGTGAAGTAACCTTTGAAAAGGAATAGAAAATCTCATAAAGTAATAACCATTAATGCAACTTGTTAACATAATGCTTTCTGTTATAACTTTACATCATTAGCATTGTTCATTTAATCAGGCTTGTTAATAACACATTGAGTGATGTAAATTCCAATGTCGTGCAAGGTAGCAATATCATCAAGATAACAAAATATGCAAACACATAAATAGACATTGATATACCTTGGAAGCTATCAGGGCAGGCAATAACTCCTCAAGGCAAAAGATGATTCGTACGTATTATTCCATCAGGGAAGTCTTTATTATATACATGAGGGAGAGATTGTTCAGTTCATCTCTTGATGACTGCTCATATTTCTTATTTATCTATTTACATATATTCACCCAATCACAAGGATTAGGTGTCAACATTCCCCCTCTTAATTTTGAAGGGATGTTGGTGAGTCTAAGCATCATTCTGAATCATTCAAGCTTTTCTCTTCCAAGCGCTTTGGTGAAGATGTCTGCAATTCGCTCATTTGTGGAACAATGACAGAGATGGATTGTTTTGGCCTCAACATGATGTCAAATCGGATGATATTTAGTATTGATATGCTTCATTTGATCACGGAACTTTGGGTTCTTGGCCAACTTTATTGCAGAGTTATTGTCAATCATGAGTGGAGTTGATTGTACCTGTTTTACCTGCAAATATTCAAGAATTTTCCTGAGCCACACAATTTCTTTTGTTGCTTCAGCTGCTGCCACGTATTTTGCTTCTGTTGTGGAATCTGCTGGAACTGATTGTTTGCGTGATCTCCAGGAGACAGCTCCTGATCCAAGACTCATAGCATATCCTGAAGTAGATACCCCAGTTTCTTTGTCTCCATCGAAGTCTGAATCAGAGTATCCAATCAAGCTGAAGTCGTCCACCTACGTATACTTGATTCCAAAGTCTTGAGTTCCCTTCAAGTACCTTAGAACTCTTTTTACAGCAAACCAATGTCCCTCACAATGCTTTTGCATAAACTTGGAGAGGATTCCAACAGCAAACGAAATGTTTGGTCTGGTAGTAGTTAGGTAGTTGAGACTTCCTACAAGCTGTCTATACTTTGTTGCATCCTCAAATTCTTTTCCTTCAATAGATGTGAGCTTTAAGTTTTGTTCCATTGGAGTAGTAAGAGGATTGCACTCTGTCATGCCAAACCTATTCAACAGATCTCCAATGTATTTCTTTTGAGAAAGAAATATGGACTTCGAATGTTGGGTTACTTCAATGCCAAGATAGTAATGAACATAGCCCAAATCAGTCATTTCAAAACTTTTCCCCAATTCCTTCTTTATGGATGCAATGTAGCTTTCATTGTTCCCTGTCATCAAAAGATCATCTACATATACCACAAGATATACAACTGTTTTGACAACTTTCTTGACAAATAAAGTTGCATCATCAAGATCATAATGTTTGAAATTGAGTTTCAGAAGATGCTCAATTAGTTTTTCATACCAGGCTCGCGGTGCTTGTTTGAGGCCATACAAGGACTTCACCAGTTTGCATACTTTATGTTCATGTCCTTTCACAGCAAATCCTTCAGGCTGGGACATAAAAACATTCTCTTTTAGATCTCCATTTAAGAAAGCAGTTTTTACATCCATTTGGTGGACTTTCCAACTGTTCTGAGCTGCTAGTGCAAAGAGTGTCTGGATGGTAGCCCATTTTGCTGTGGGAGCAAAGGTCTCCTCATAATCGACCCCTTCGTTCTGTGCAAAACCTTTTGCCACAAGCATAGCTTTGTGCTTTTCAAGTGAGCCATCAGCTTTATACTTGTTCGTGTAGACCCACTTGCAGCCAATTGGTTTGGTTCCTAATGGAGGATCAACTAGTTTCCAAGTGTCGTTCTTTATGAGGGCATCATACTCCTTTTGCATTGCTTCTTTCCATTCATCATGAGAAGCAACTTCTTTGAAGGAAGTTGGTTCAAAATCTATAGACAAGTTCAATTCAAAATAATAAGAAACATCCATATCGATAGGTGAATTAGAGTCATCTAGATCACCTCCATTTTGCCGGTTTGAATTTCTAGTTCCTGTTTTTCCAACCTCATCAGGATGAACACTTTCAAGTGTCTTTGTCAATGACTTTTGGGGACCTTTCTCAGATGGTCCAGGCTGCTCCGTTGATTGAGTTGGGACTGAATCAAGATTGAGTCTCCCAATTCTATCAATCACATCACTTAAATCATCATCCGTTGTTGGAGTTTCATGTGGGGGAGAGTGTTCTTCAGAAGAAGATTCCACATGTTGATCTAGTATAGGAATCCCCCCTTCAAGATGTGGAATCTGATTATCAAATTCTTGAAATGATTTTACTTTTGCGAATCTATCCAAGCGATCAAGTTGTCGCTCAACAACATTGTCAGTTTTGGATGATTCAAGAAAAATTACATCTCTAGATACAACAAACTTCTTATTTACTTCATCATAGAGGCAATATGCTTTGGAGGTGTTTGAATACCCCAGAAAGATACACTTACGACTTCTAGCACCAAGTTTGTTTCTACGTACCTTCGATATCAAGGCATAACAGGTGGAACCAAAGACCCTGAGATGCTTTACCGAAGGAACATGTCCATACCACATTTCATATGGAGTCTTTTTTCTTATAGCATTAGATGGACATCTATTCTTTATATATACAACACATAGAATAGCATCAACCCAAAACATTATCTTTACATTTTTGAAGAAGAGCATGGATCGTACCATATTTAAGATTGTCCTATTCATTCTTTCAGCTACACCATTCTGTTGGGGATTATAAGGCACAGTTGTTTGATGTTTGATCCCATGTTGGCGAAGATAGTTTTCAAATTTATTTGATGTGTATTCTTTTCCATTATCAGTGCGAATAGACCCAATATGAGATTGTGCATCATTTTCAATCTATTTATGAAAATTCTTGAATGTTTGAAAAGCATCAGATTTGTTCTTCAATAAATAAACCCAACACATTCTGGTGTAGTCGTCAATAAATGTCATGATATATTTATTTCCATTTGCAAAAGGAACAGGCATTGGACCACATAAATTTGAATGCATGAGTTCAAGTTTTCTATGTGCTCTTGAATGTGAATCATGAAAAGATTGTTTGCTATGCTTTCCTAGAATGCAAGCATCACATTGCTTAAGTTTCCTAGGAATTGTAGGCAAACCAGCAACACCATTTTTCTTCAACAAGTGGAGACTGTCATAGTTCAAATGTCCAAATCTAGCATGCCATAATAAACTTGATGGAAGTGTACCTTCTTCATGATGAGAATTGTATGATAAATGTTGTGCACGAGCAGAGGTTCCTTGCAACTTGAGAAGCCTTTCTTCTTCTATTCCCCTCATGACAAGTGAGTGGTCAGATGCTTTTCTTACCTCAAGCTTGCCATCAAACATATGAATGGAGTGACCTTGCTGGCGGATGTGGACCAAGGACAACAAGTTTCTCTTGAGCTGTGGGAGATATAGAACATGATGCAGAAGAAAGTTTGGAAGACCAGGCAGTTTAAGCCTGATTGTGCCAAGCCCTGATGGCTTGATTTTTGATTGATCTGCAAAGTATACTGCTCCATCAACATTGTCAGTGAAATCTTCAAAAAAATATTTTCTATGAGTCATGTGGCAGGTTGCTCCTGAATCAAGCAACCAATCATTTTTCCAAGAAGCAAGTGAAGCATTAAATAAATCTTCATTTACTCCAATGTTACATTGTGCCACAACATAGTGAGCAGATTTAGGTGCTTTACCTTTGTCTGTATCATCAGTTTTACCTTTCTGTTGGTTTCTTTTCTGCTCAATTTTGTCCCATGGTAGCTTGCATGTAGAGGCATCATGTGATCCATTTCTTTTGCAGCGTATGCAGTGCAAATTTGCCTTTTCTCCTTGAGAATGTCTGCCACCCCGCCTCTGAAATATCTTCCTCTTCCTCTTTTACCACCTCTTCCTCTTGTAGAATCTTGAGCAGGATGCTTTTCTTTATGAGCAAGGCACACAACCTCTTCAGAAGTTTAAGGGGCTGTCTTCTTTCCAAAAACTTTCTCTCTTTCAGCAAACTTTTTCACAAGAGAGTCAAAGGTGATATCTTTGAGATTTCCATTTGCTTGCAATGACTCAAGATAATTAGAGTAAGTAGGATAAAGTGCCTTGAGAAAAGCGATAAGAGGAATATCCAATTCAACCTTAGTGGATTTGATATCATGCATTATAGACTTTACTTCAGATGCAAGAGCAAGAGGATCATTATTTTGCAGTTCAAGAGTGAAGAGTTTAATCATGAGTTGAACAACTTCAAGTGCAGAATGTGAGTCATAGAGTTCTTACAGCTTTTGTAAGGCTTCAAAGGCAGTTGAATATGACGAAATATGGCGAATCACCTCTTCATTTATGGATGTTGCGATTAATGCATAAGCTTTGCTGTTCTTGTTTTCCCAAATGACGAGCTCTTTGTCTGAGGTAGGCTGTACTGGTTCATTGTCTCCATCTCCGACACACACTCCTTTCCACAACTCATTGAAAACGAGGGTGTGTTTTATCATCCGGGACCATTCAGGATAGTTCTCCTTGCCAGTGAGAACTATTCCCACCATGGATATGATTGACTGCATTCTGTAACAAAAACTTCTGCTACAAAATTTTATTCTTAATGGGAAAAAATATGCATCTGATATGATGTGTTAAAGTATGGAATATGGCAGTGTTTAAACAACACATATATGACAACCTTAAGCAAGATCACTCCATTGATACATGGGAGAGCATACATTCAATGTACAACACAAATTTCAATCTTCACCTATTACAAACCACAGTATTGCCAACAAAAGCAGCAAAAAATATATTCACTGTGTATACATCCAAAAAATTTTAAAAAAATATTGTTGTCAGAACACTGCATTACAACAACAACTATATATCATGGAGCGATACCAGATCTCTGCTTCTCGCTGGTCTGACCTGCTCGCTAGCTGGAAATTTAGTGAGCTCAACATGTAGCAGAGTCGGTTCACAAAGGCAAAGTCATTTGGTCTTCTGTACGGAAATCAATGCACAGACTAGCTTATGCACAGTCTCACAGTGAGCAACAATGCATAAAATCCAATGCACCAGCGTACAACCCTTCAAAAATTCTCAATACACACCAGTGTATAGCCCATAGCAAAGGAACAAAACCCACCAGCGTACAGTAGTTCAAAAAATTCTCAATACGCACCAGCATACATACCATGTCAGGCCAGCGTTAATTCAATACAGCGCCATTGTTTTCCTTTTGACTAGTGTTCGAATTTCAACTGGAGTTATCTAAGAGTCTATGCAATATTCACAAACAACATAATCATGGAGATGCTCACTTCATTGCACTATAATTATGAATCAACGCCTAGAGATGCTTCATTCCAATGCACAAATTTTAATCAGAGAATTAACACTCCAAGTTTCACAAAGGGACAAAGGACATAGCAAGGACAACTCTGAGTGGGAGCATGAAAATAGCAGAAGACAAGAATTAGAGGGTCAGACCAGTGTTAAAAATACTAGGAGCAGCGTATATGTGACAAATATGAGACAGCTTTTATATGGAGCAGCGTAATAACCAGACAGCATATTAATGAACAACATATTAACCAGAGGCAGAGCCTCACAATATCCATTCCTTGCTGCTGCGCTTTTCCCTCAATGTAAAAATTGGAAGTGTTAGAGCCGCACAGGGTGAAAGGTGTGCGTTCATATCCCACAGCTGTCACTGCGATTGGAGCAGGCGACTGTTAAGGGGAATATAAAAATGCATATGACATTGAATGGAGGGCGGACAGTTCAAAAACGTATATAACACTTGAGTTCTGCAAAAATAGGCAGAACATAGGCAGGAAATGGAGTTACAAGGGCAGGAATACTAAAATTAGGACTGGATCTGATACCATGTCAGGGCAGGCATTAACTCCTCAAGGAAAAAGATGATTCGTATGTATTATTCCATCAGGGAAGTCTTTATTATATACATGAGGGAGAGACTGTTCAGTTCATCTCCTGATGACTGTTCATATTTCTTATTTATCTATTTACATATATTCACCCAATCATAAGGATTAGGTGTCAACAGAAGCCGTAAAGGGAAAAACCAACAAACGTTTATTTTATTAAACGTTTTGTGAGGGAGTTCACCCCTCAATGGCAACAAGGGATTCCATCCCTCATCCATTTTTGAATTCTTACAAAATAAACATAATCCTTAATTCAAACATAATTAACTAGGGGCCATTACATTAAACATGATACCAAGTTTCTCAAACACATTACCCAAGGGCTTTTAGGCATGGTTGTTTCCTGCAGTAAGTTACCCCTTGAAAACTATGTGTGACGATCCTTCACTCTGAATGTGACCATAGTTAAACATAATCACCTCATTTCCCACCATAGTATTAGTTATAATCCACCTTTCTGTTGTTGCAAAAGTGATAGATTAGAAACTATAAATCCATTCTTCGCATAAGTCACGATTATTTCCTTCAACCATTATCGTTGGTAAGCTCTAATATCATAATCATGTAAAATACCAATTTATCGAAAATCAAATATTTAATCTCTATTGATTATCGTTTCTATGTCATAATCGATAACAATCTTTTATGATTTATACATATTTTCGTGTATCACTTCCTTGCATGTGCATAAAAGTAAAAGTCATTTCTAATATTTTACTTTTACATGCATCATCAAGTACAAATATATGATTGTTTAACACATGCAACACCTTAATTACTATTTGAAAAACCATACATTTAATTCTTTTAATCAAAATGATGCTTTTAATCTAAATGTAAAAACACTGGGAACAAATTTGCTCGACCATGGTATTGTTTTTCTAGTTATTCTGCTTGTTTCCAAACCATGTGTAACAATTTGTTTATTCCCTTAATAGATTCATTATTTTTTTACCATTGTAATAACATTGGTTGATAATGGAAAGTACAACTAAAATATTGTTGTTTTTATTCCAATGCATTATATAAATGCACATACTTATAATGCATGTCTATTTTTTCATAGTTCAAATACATACAATTATAAAACCATGCCTACTTATCTTCATTATAAGTCGTACACATATAGGACAAGAATGGGTACATCTCCCCCAACCATCAAGTAATATAGGTTGATGTATGCCTCACTCTTGACAAATCCCTTGCCCTACAAGTATCTATTGATGCACTCATACCACACCTTGGAAGACTATTTGATCTCCTACAAAGATCTCTTTAATTTGCACACATGCAACTCTTTGTTGTGTGCTACAAATCCCTCTAGTTGTTATATGTACACCTCATCCTCTAGTTCACCATTTAGGAATGTTTTCTTAACATCCATCTGATGGATTTTCCATCCCATTTGTGCTACTAATGAGATCAGGGCTTGTATAGAAGTGTATCTAGCCACAAGAGAAAATGTCTCCTCATAGTCTATTCCATCCTTCAAAGAGATCCCCTGGCCACAAACCTTGCTTTGTATTTCTGGATGCTACCATCTACATCGTGCTTGATCTTGTAGATCCAACATGATCCAACCACCACTGTGTCTGTCAACCTTAGTACAACCTCCCAAACATCGTTCTACATGATTAAGGAGTACTCCTTAACCATTGCATCCCACCACACCTGTTGTTGTGTGGCCTCTTGATAGTTGCAAGGCTTTATATCAACCAACTAACTGACCAATGCCATGTAGCCATTATACCATTCTGGTTTTCTCTGCTCTCTCATGCTCGTCTTAAGAGCCCCCACAAACTTTTGAGCATCCCTAAGTGTAGCCTAAACCTATCAGTTCTTCCTGCCAACATTGGCGTTATGAATGTCCACCTCCATATCATCCTAATGCATCTCCTTAATTTGCTGCAACTATTTCTCTATGCTCTGTAAAGCTTCAGGAAAATTCACACCTGAACTGGTGCTCATACTAGTCAATGTACTCGTTCTCTTCTCCTATCCATGATTCTATCGCTTATCACTTGGAGCTTTTGCTGGTTGTTCACTCTATTCCTCAGTTGGAAACTCTCTATATATTCCATATGCCTTGTCCTCCATGAACTTGACGTCCCGCCTGACAATAATCACCTTGGTCCTTGGAATGAAGCTCTTGTATGCCTTTGAGGTTTCTCTATACCAAATAAAATAACCTCACTCTGCAGTCTAATCCAGCTTCAAACGTATCTCGCACGAAATATGGAAGTATGCTAGGTAGCTAAATATCCTAAAGTGACTGACATCTGGCTTCCTCCATGTAAATGCCTCCTCAGGAATCATCTTGCCAAGCACTCTATCTGGGACCCTATTATGAATGTACACCATTGTATTGAATGAATTTTCCCATAGATAACATGGGAGGTCCTAGTCATACAACATAGCACATGTTGCCTCCGAAATAAACTGGGTTTTCCTCTTAGCAACGCCATTTTGTTGTGGGTTGTAAGGAAATGTCCACTCTCTCATGATTCCTGCCCTAGTATAAGACTCCTAGAATTCCTTGCTGGTATATTCCCCTCCATTATCTGAATGAAGAGTCCAAATATTTATACCTTTCACATTATCCACTAGAGCCTTATACTCTTGAAAGCAGCTGAAGACATCATCCTTGGTCTTCAAGAAATAGATCTGGGTCTTCCTCGAGAAATTATGGATAAAAGTACATAAGTACTCATACCCTCCTAGAGATTTCATTGGCATTGGCCCACATATGTTTGAGTGTATAAGGTTCAAATTACTACGCAATATACTATCACTCCTTGGAAAAGATGCCTTTGAAAACTTTCCTAATGCACATCCTTTGCATGTATCATCATGTTTTGTGCTCAACTATGGACCACATGTCATTGTCTCACAAAGAAACCTGAGTTCTCCATGATGGGTATGGGCCATCCTCCTATGCCATAGCTCCCCCTAGTCTCTTGAAATATTGTTTCTAATAGTTCCTTCGGAGTATCCATCTGCAGTTTGTAAAATTTACCAACCCTCACCTCGACTGTCATAAGTGATCTCCATTCCTTATGTTGTAACAACACTCTAGCCCCTCTAAATATGTCATCGTAACACTTGTCCTAAAGGATTGATATGGAGATCAAATTCATCCCCAAGCCTGGCACATGCAACACAACATGGATTAGTGCCTACTTGTTGTTCTCCTTCTGAAATAGAACAATCTCTCGTGCTATAGGGGTACACTTGGACTTGTTCCCCATCTAAATTTGAAACCTGATATCCTCCTCCTTATAACTGGAGAAGTACTCCCCAACTCATGTCATATGAAATGATGCTCCATTGTCTTTATACCAGACACCCTCTGAAGTTGAGTTAGTCGGGAAAGTGATCAAGGTGAATTTGATCCATCCTACTGGAGAGCTCATCTGTGTCTATTGAAGCTGTAACCTGCTTCTTTCCCTTCTTCTTTCTTTGTTGGCAATTGCTAACATAATGACCAAAATCATGATAACCATAATACTTGACCTTTGATAGGTCCTTCTTCTTGTTATTCTCTCCCCTTGACCCTTGTCCCTTACTAGGATCCTTATTTTCTTTGCCTTTCCCCGCTAGAGTGACATTCTCTTGCTCCTCCTTCACCTTTAGTACCGTGCCACTACTGTTGGTCTCATTGATTAAGCTAAGCCTCAACTCCTCCTAAGTGAAATCACTCCACAGTTGATCCCAATATAGAATCTTGTCCAATCCCAAAATTACCTAGATGAACATATGCCATGCCTTTGTGAATCTATTGAGTGCTATGCACACTAGCTCATCATCGCTCAACTTCTCCACAACTACATCTAGTTCATCTCTAACAAACTGAATTCTGGTGGTTACATCTTCACCCTTCTGCATATTAATGGTTCTCGACTTTTCTTTGAGGATCATATTCTGATTCTCTAACAAATCCCAGTACAATTTAACAATGACATCCCACATCTCCTTCATTATATTATTTTATGTGATATGTAGAACGATATGATCTCTTACTCCATGGAGAATCATCCTCTTCGCTTTGGCATTGTCCTTTATGTACTCATGATATTGGATAAGATTTGTTGGCACAACAATAATTATTGTAGAAAATTCCTTCAAACCATACTTGTCTAATATAAACAACATCCCAGCGTTCCAAACTCAAAAGTTAGAGGCTTCATCCAACCTGTCATGATCTCTCAATCTTGCTGCAACCATCTCAGGAAAACTATGTACTCAAATAAATTGGGGAATAAAACTTAAGAACTCAAACTAGGTATAAATATGGGTGTTAAACCCTTGTGTGTTTTCCCTTCATGTGTCTGTGTTGGTTTCTGCAAACCCTTTGCATCTAGATCTGTGCAATTTCTCCTTATGCCCTCAGATATGCTTTGATACCATGTGAAATTATATTATTGTTACAATTTACGATTATTATTCTCCTATGTTTTCAGATTATTTGTCAACTGCAAAATTACTTTTGACAAATATTGAATAACACACAATTGCAACTTCACAAATTTAAATATAGGAAATGAGAAAATAATGTCATCAAAATGATCTTGGACAACCCCAACAAAAGCACGAAAGCTAAGATCTTTCATTAAATTGATTCTTTTTCAAATTCAAACAATGTACCTTTTTTGAAACATTTCCAGTAGTTCTGGTGGACAAAGAAGGAATTTAGTACTGGCATGAATATGATCTCCACCGACACACACACACACACATAAATAATGTACACTCTTGTTTTTGGACAAAATGTCCTTGGGAAAACCCCGAAGGGAAAACTAGTGCAACAAATGAGGTTTTCAATTATTATTCTTCAGTAAAATATTACAACTGGTTTCCATAAGATGGAAAACCTCTGGAAAATTATTTTGATCACTTCTAAAAGCCCTGCCGACCTCCTGGAAGCAAATCGACCCACCAAAACCAATTTGTCCTCCCTTTAAAGCTGGTTTTGACTCACATGTTCGACTTGGCTGAGAAATTTGGCCCTTCTGGCAACTCGCATTGGCTGGGTAAATAATCATGACCTCAACTAGAAAATCTATGTCTCCTATGGTAAATTGATCCTCTAGTGCAAATCGATCTCTCCTATGGAAATATCCTTGCTCCAGAAATTTTCCTCACTGAGCAATTCACACTGCTAGTTTGGGTAATTCACACGCCTTGATGGAGCAACTCGCACTGTTGGAAAATCAGGCTCTCATTACAGAAAAATCGATCTCCAAATTTCTCTAGAAATCTCTGTGAAAAGTTTCATTGACAATCTCTGTTGAAACACTCTGTTATTGATGTCCTTGCACTACCTCTACTCCTTTGCTCTCGCTAAAAATCTGTCTTTGTGTGTTCTCCAAATGCTCATTGATTTCCTCTTACAATCTCTCATTGAGGAATTAACGACCATGATCTAATCACAATCTATGACTAAGATCATATTAACTCCATCAAATCAATTTTCCAGAAGTCTCTAGAGGAAAATCAAATTTTCCAAAATTAATACTGATTAATTAAGCTTATTTCCCTAAGTTAGACTTAGAAAAAAATAATTACTGCTTAATTAAATCTGATTTGGGCCTTTTCTTGTGAAACCAATTATGGGTATTGGAGAAAATGTGTTCCTTAGCCTCGTGGACACCATAGAGACTAGAACACCTATTGGAGCTACCCCAACTAACAAAATGTACATGATAAGGTGATTTTTAAATCAAGGTCTCCTTGATTTAAAAAGGATCTTATCATGTACATTTTGTTAGTTGGCGTAGATTGGACAGGTATTCTAGTCGAAGGACACATTTGCAACTAAAGAGTTTAGCTAACCAATAGGATAACACTAATATAACAATCAAAATGTCATAACTCCATACATAGGGCTGTCGTGCGATAAAAAGGTGTTTTTTTAACTCCTAATTACCTTCACATTAATTGTCAACCCAAGGACGACTTTTTATTCCAAGAGTGTACTCAGTCTGAGGCGGCTATTTACTCAAGAGTAATGTTATGAAAGATGTAGTACAGTGCTCAAAATACAAGAGTAAATGAATGCTTGAAATAAAATCTAATTAAAACAACAAGAAACTCAAATGCTCTGTAATTAAATCATTCACTCACACAACCCTCAATTGAGGATACAGTAGCAATAACTCATTCCTCTAGAGATTGATACAATTGAAAAGGCACTCAAAAGAAAGATCATCAAACTAGGAACTAGACAGCATATGTCAATGTTCACTACAGTCTTAGACCTTCTACACACCAAAGCAAAGATAATGCTAATAACAAGAAATAGAACAACAGCTAGGAAATGTAACAAAAACTAATTCTTATAAACAACACCACCTTAATCTACAAAAATAAATGCAACAATCGTGTCCTACAGAAATCAAATAGCAATCTTCTATCTTGAAGGATGAATCGAATAGCACACGGAAATAGAATAGCATTGATTAATGATGAAATACGGAACAGCGCTTGAAAGCCAAATAGAAATACACAACAATGTAACACACAACACACCTTAATGGTAATCTGATCTTGGTAATCCACTTATCAATCTTAGTTATAAAGAATACGATTGTATTTTATAATGGAACAACAACGTCAATAGATTCAACAATCGCAAGGAAATATAATCTCTAAGATGAATTCAATAATACCAATTAAAGAGTGTTACAACATGGTTACGTTGTAATTGAATAGCAATAACATTCTGTAAGGATCAACAACGTTATATCAATAAAAGAACAACAATGCGTTACCAAGTCAAGATGAATCAACACGACATTCCCGACATTGAGAACGATATTACTCATTTGAACATAAATCGAATATAACAGAACCGTGATGTAAAATAACAGAACATACCAGATTACCAAATAAAGCTGATAATGAAAACCACGCATGAACTAAAGATATAATATACAGCAGCAGCACAATCCACCAGAGGCTGGGCCCTTAGCCGCCAGCGGATGCTGCTGGGCTACTTCAGATCAAGTGAATGAACAGCAACTCCCAAATCATATATTAATCATCAAACTGTGAAATCATTACAACAGCTGAAGCTTTGAGAATTACAACATGCAACAATCTTCTTCTCCTCCTATTCTATCCTATCATGAATAATCCATCATCATTCTTGAATTTCCAATTCTGAATCCTCAATTCTCCATCATTTTTCCATTTTTTATTTCTAATCTCTGTTTTCATTTAAATAGAGAGAGATCAGAGAGAAGTTACAATAGAGATAATTACAACATGATTTCTATTACAAAAGTGGATTGTTTCCAACCAATTGATCAACAAGAAAATATATTTCCATTCATCTTTCAACAAGAGCAAGGCGAATTTGGCTTTGCAGTTGAGATTTGGGAAACGGCCACACAGCAAATCTGAGAAAATTGTGCTCAAAGAACTCTACGTTTCTCTCAATACAAGTCGAATTTGGGCAAACTGTTCTTAAATAAAGTTAATTTGGTCCATTCTGGACAAAACCCATGTTCTAGATTTTCCAAATTCTTCTTCATTTGCCGAGAATCTCAACCGCAAAACTGTCACTTCTTATTCTAACGAATTGCTGAGTTGGAATATTTAATGATCAAATCTTCAATTTGAAAATTGTTTTAGAGGCTAAAAATGGTGAATAGTGTTACAACCAATTTATTGAAACTATCATTGATAAAATCATGCAAAATCATCAATTTATTAGAAATAAAGGAGAATACATAATATTCATTCATAAGAGCATAAATCATTATAAAATGGATTATATGATAAATTATGATAAATGACGTGATGAAGAATGGTAGAAATGGGTGGAATAAGCGTTCAAAAGTGATAATAATAATGGCATATTAACGGCCCAACATACCCCCACACTCAATATGTTGCATGTCCTCATGCAACAAAAACTGAATATATTGCATGTCTTCATGCAACCCAAAGACAAAACCCATGTGTTAACCAAGCAATAAAAAATTTGTTCATCTTAGCTCATGAAATGGATAGAACAAATGAATTCTTCCTTAATTAATGAATATTCAATTTTAGCAATCTTGATGAAGGCATAACAATGAAGCTGTAGCAAAATATGATATAAGTGACAACAACCTTCATTAACCATTTTCCCAAAAACTACAAACCAAATTTTGTTGAAATGTTGCAAGTAAATTTCTACTATATCAATGCTTCTATGATCCAAAAATCAGATCGTTTTGATGCACGGATCATGAGATATAAACAAAATGGTTGTAGGTGCATGATTTCCGAAATTTTATGAACCAATTTAACTTGAAATTATCTGGGTGTGTGTATTTTAATGATACGTCTGTGTTTTCCCAGAAATCACAAGAATTGAGTTCATAGTTTTAAAAATATTATGGAAATCAATTTCTACACTGAAATTGTATGCCTTAAATGAGAAAGAAAGTAGAAAACATCCATCATGCGTAGCAATTCCTCCCCCTCTCTGAAAAATTAGCATGCCCTCATGCAATGCTAGAAAACAAATAAAGGTAGTTGCTACCATCTATTGAATGTTATACTTGGTATAAAACAACATGGAATAAGGGAGGTGTTGAGAATGAATAAGAATAGCAATGGATGAGAAAGAATATGAATGACATGGTCATAAAAAAGAAATGAATGAAAGCAACACTCCCCAAATTGAAAGATGATATGTCGTTGAAAAATGTGAAGTGGTAAAAATGTGAAATGAAGGATTATAAATGATGCTCAAAATGGATTTTCATGAAATTCTCCTAAATTCGTAATAAATCAGAAAATCATGCTATTTTACCTCAAGTTTTACCTCCAAACAGAAAAATGTGGAATGACATATATGTACTGGCAGTTGTTGAAACTGATGTAGGCAAAGTTGGTGCTGAAAGTGATGCAAAAGGTGGAATCCAGGTAAGCATATCATGTCTGAAGAATTGTTCACATTCGCGAGTTGCTCGAACCTCTTTTGTTAGTTGCAATAGTGTGGTCATGCTGTAAATAGAACTTCCCCTCCATACTTGTTGTTCTCCTGTAAACAAATCACTATTTTGCATACAATGTTCTTGAATCCATATTGTTAGTTTTGAATAGCAACAGATAAGATGCATGCAAGAATTTCAATCAGAAAAACTTATGTATACATGCAATACTAATATGTTGTCAAATCAACAAGTTATGGCAGAGTGCAGTAATCATATCGCATGCTATCCCATAATGCATACATTCCCCCCTCCAATTGGAAAAGGGATTCCATGACCATAAAGCGTATGAGAGGTGTTATGCTAATGTCAAGGCAAGGGAATGAACAATACAACAGTAAATGAAGCAGAGTACACTTATCAATGATAGGACGGCGAGAATTATGGTTATAATGAGAGCAGAGCGTGTAAAAATAGTTATGAATAAAAGATAGGACGCTTTCGATTGATGATAAGTTATGCGAAAAAAGGACAACAATATGCCAAAAAGATGCTTTGCTGACGGTATTCTAGCTGAAAAATGAGATGATTGATCAGAAAATAATTTCTCATGCATAAAGGTTCAAAATAGGGAAAAATTAAGGAAATAACTTCTCTGATAAAAAGGAAAAAATAAGAAAAGGGTATTATAATAATAATTGACGATAAGATATAACTTCAATACCATAAGCAGAGCCTCTGCTGCCAGCAAGCGTCCATAGCCTCGGCAGAGTTGCTTTTTAACCCATATGAGCCAGGATCCTCAATTTATAAATGAAAAGTTCCAGTGTTGTTCTACAGAAGAGATCAGTGTGCTGGCGTGGTAACCAGATGATCACACTGCCATTCACTAGGATGTAGCAAAAGTGATCAGGTCGGCTTGTGATGAGACCCCCTGTTCCAAGGATAATTTGGCTATCCAATGGATCATAACCCTGGTGTGGTGGCCATAATGAGAATGTCACTTTGTTACAGCTTTATGAACATGGTAGGCTGGCTCGTAATGAGACCCCCTATCCTCCATCTGCGAACAAAATTTTGTGTTTATTACACATTTTTATGATAAAAAGAGGGAGGCTCAGTACTCCTTAAGAGCAGGGATGGTGGAAGAAGTTGCACATGTCAATAGAAAAAAATATACCCATAATCTCATTTATTATAAACAAAGAAGATTATAACCAAGAAGGGTGGAACCAGCATGGTATTAAGATGATCAATCAGTATCATGTACAACAGAAAACAATGCAGTAAAGTAGTATATAAATAATTGTGTCCATTTTGAAAATAAGCTATCATCAAGGAGTTGTCCTGTTAAAAATCATAACGTGAATGATATTAACTCGCTTCAATAGAATCCATAATTCTCGTCCTCATAAAAATAGTGTACTTCATGCCATAAAAGGGAATCAGTAAAATGTGGTTGAGATGAATTAGGAATAATCCCACAAGAGGAACAAAAGGGTTGCTCTCAAAAATACTCCCAAAGTGTTGTTTCTTTGAAGGAGCAGCAAAAACACTCAAAAAATGGTGTTCCGTGTAGGGAACAGTAAAGGAAATGCACACCAAAAAGCAAAAATACACATAAAAAAGTGTGAAAACGCAAATGTCGTTCCTTTGGAAAAAGGAACAGCAAAAACCAAAAGTGTCGTTATTGGTATCATCCCAAGACCCCTTTCTCCTTCCCAAAAACATATCATTTATCCATTCATTTTCATCATATATCCCTCAAAATCCTTGAAAATTGATTATTAATAAGTTTATAGTTATTAAATTGCATAGAAATTGATTTAGGGGTTTTATGTTGAAGAATTAGAAGTTTTTGATGAAATGATTACAGGAAGTACCCACATCCTGTAATGAGCTTATCGTTTGACATGTGGCGCAGCAGATGAGCTAGAACGAAAGGCATGGGCGAAAAGCAGAATGTCCAAGCATGGACAAACACCTATCTCCCAGCCGAATCGAACCTCCTATGTACGCGGTCAACTCAAGTCAAAGCAGGGCACTCTGGCAGACAAAAGCAGCAACAACAGCTCGTTCCATTTTCATTTTAGTTTTTGTTCTTTTTGAAAACACTTAGCATGGAAACATTTTGAAAAGGCTTATGTAATAAAAGCGGCAACAACCGAATGTACATTCATTGTAGCAATGACATGGCTGTGCATACGCATATGTAAATACAGTCAGGTTAATGTTTGGATAGTTTAATCGTTGAATCATTTTTCAGAACAGAGTTTTAAGTTTAATACAAAGACCTATTCACAGTCACGACGTGTATACCTCTTGCATTGATTTGGTAGCTGATCGATTATAGCCAGTGTACCCTTAGGACGCGGACGGGCCCTGCGTCCAATCGGTATACTGTCCATTTGTTTCATTTACGTTTCGGTTATCATATGTTTGCACAGTGTTTATATTGGATTTCGATTTCAATAGATTTTGTATGGTTTACATAATAGTCACAGTTACATAGCTTTCGACTCCCATAGCTTTTGATTTCCATTGCATGTATATGGTGTGCGCTTATGAATGGTTTGCGTTTATGGTTATGTTGAACAGTCATCACTGAGATCTGGAAGCGAGTCTTGTAAGGGATTCGATCCCTGTGTGGCTTGTAGAAACACCATCATAAACTCTGTTTCTATTTCATAATTCATTTATGATTTCTATATAGTTTGATATAATGTAAATATCATTGAATGCTGTGTGTTTATTGAACAAGGGTTTTCTGGGCAATATCTCTGTAAGGGGATTAAAATCATTGTTACAGTCATACACAGTACTTAGGTTCAGGATTTAATTTGATAGATGTATCTCATGACAGGCATTGTAATCAAGTATATCAATAGGGTAATCTGAGTGTTTGAGTGATAGGCTACATATTCCAGTCTTCCGTAAAGAAGCCTTGTAACCTACATCACAATCACTTGGCCAGAGATCCTTTATGTCTATATATTTTAGACCACGCCTCTAAGCTTACGCACCTCGGTCGATATTAAATATAGAGTCTAGACTAGTACCCTAGCTGGAACCACTACAGCCGTTCCTTTAGAAAAGGAACAGCAAAAATGAAAAGTGCCATTCCTTTGGAAAAGGAACATTAAAAACGCAAGTGTCGTCCGTTTGGAAAAGGAACAACAAAAATGAAAAGTGTCGTTCCTTTGGAAAAGGAACAACAAAAACGCAAGTGTCGTTTCTTTGGAAAAGGAACAACAAAAATGAAAAGTGTCGTTTCTTTGGAAAAGGAACAGCGAAAACGCAAGTGCCGTTCCTTTGGAAAAGGAATAGCAAAAATGAAAAGTGTTGTTCCTTTGGAAAATGAACAACAAAAACGCAAGTGTCGTTCCTTTGGAAAAGGAACAGCAAAAATGAAAAGTGTCGTTCCTTTGGAAAAGGAACAACAAACACACAAGTGCCATTCCTTTGGAAAAGGAACAACAAAATGAACCGCGAAAAAGGAACAGCAAAATGAACCGCGAAAAAGGAACGGCAAAATGAACCGTGGAAAAGGAACAACAAAATGAACCATGAAAAAGGAACAACAAAATGAAAGTGAAAAAGGAACGATTGATACAAAAGGTGTTGTTCTTTTGAAAAAGGAACAACAAAACGAAAATGTTGTCCCTTTGGAAAAGGAACAGCAGAAACAACAAAAGTGCACACAAATGTTGTCCCTTCAGAAAAGGAACAACAAAATGCACAAGCATAAAATGCAAGCACGCAAAGAATGAATTCGCTATTCACTGTATTGATGCTGAGGATGGGTTACAGTTTGAATGAAGCAACACCTGAAACACAAAATATAAGAGAAATCAGAAAAGAAACAACATTTTATTTAAAAATAGTATGTAAATAAATAAATTAAGTTACAACAGCTATGATATTATGTAAAAAAATGATCTCTTTGAAAAATGTTTTGGCAGCAAAGACATGACATGAATCTTCAAATGGAAATCAATTCTTCATTTCTTCTATTATGAATCCGTTGGGTAATGAGTTGGATGAAATTCCTTTGTTTCATTAAAATTTCTTTCAAGAATCACTCATCCATAAATTGACCTTCTTTTTCTCCTAGGACCTGCAAAAAACGAGTATCTACCTGCAATAAAACATTAAATCATGGAGAAAGAGAGGTGCGCGGGCTCTCCTAATCCAAGAATTATGCAAAAAAATAACAAGTAGTTACTCTGTAGAACAAATCCATGGAGAAAATAACAAAGTGAAATTTATTTGTTACCTGCGGGAGAGCAGTGGCCAATCATGCTAACCTGCAGTGTTTTAATTACAACTTTTTTGTTTTTCGTCCAAATTGAGTGATTCCAAAGCCAAATGAGAGCTAATTAAAAGTTTAATCTCCAATAACAACAGGTTTTAAAAATTCAATGATATGATATGTCAATTTTAGTTAGAACAACCTGCATAACAGAGTCATTTTCGATTACCCAGCTTAGACCAACAATTTATATTTCAAGCATAAATTTTTCGTTTGATGTCGAATTCAAATGATTAAAATTGGAAATGAAAGTAGATTCATTTATTTATTTTCGATAGAAACATGTTTTTAAGACAAGAAGAATTGATAGGTCAAATACTGTAAGGAACAACCGGAAAGACATAGTTTTAAGGGTGCTGATTTACGATAAACAGTCAGTATTTTGATCATAACTTCCCCATACGATATCAAAAATGAGTGATTCCAATTTCATTGTAAACTAGATTCATAGAGGAATCTACCATAGTGACAAGTTTTAAAAATTCATTCATTTAGGCCTCCAAAAACTGATTGTCCCAACTCTGTTCCTGAGCTGCCTGCTAGACACCCTGTCAATGTTTTGGTTCTAACTTTGTCGTTTTAAATCCAAATTGAGTGATTCAAATTGGGTTGGAAAGTAGACATCAAGGGATAATTAAGATAGAAACAAGTTTTACAAATATTTCATTTTGGTCCCTCAAAACATGACTGTCCCAACTGTTTTTCCAGAAATTTCATCAAGCCCGCAAGCCAAAAAAAATGATATTCAAGCATTCTTTTCAAATTGGTGATAAAAATGAATATGAATGTTTGTAGAACTATTGTTTTCATTATAATTCATCTACATACACAAATGAATTGAAACATTTATCACCGATGTTGATTTTGATAGCGTGTTGTAACAAAAAACAACCAGTTTTACATAAAAAACCAAAATGCATTTATTTATTCCCTTATTTATTTTATTTTCTACATTAACTATTTGATTTGAAAAATGCATATGACTACGTATATGAGTGCTTCCAGTGGAGCCATCTTCGAAATAGGGCTTCATGTATGCACATACCCAAATTTGAAAAATGCATATTGATAAAAATTAGGGTATGAGAAGCCAACTTCCCTTGAAAAGATGGAGTAAAAAATTGTTGAAGTATGGAGCAATGCTGCAAACAAGTAATGGAGTGAAACCAATCTTCAATGTATCCGTTACTTTCTTGATTTCCCATAGCCATCATACCATGAAGTTCTTGAGCTTTTAAATTGACTTGTTGATGCAAACTAAAAGAAACCTCATTTTCTTCCATAGCTTCTACAATTTTTGAATTTGAAACATTCTGAATCTCATTGTAAGTTTTCTCTAATAGCGCATGTGAGATAGAATGGGTGGGAAGGGTGGGTAAATTTTGCAATTCAGCATTGTAAGCATGTTGTACTGGTTTATTGTGGTGAGGGTGTGGAATTAGTTGAATAGGAAATTGTGTATGGAATAGAGCATTTTGATGATGTGGTTGATTGGGTTGTGTAAATAGTTTTGATGGGCAAGCAAGATGTTGTGGAAGAGCTGGTAAAGAATATGGAGAATATGTTTGTGCTACAAGTTGAGGGAGAGTAGTCATACAATCATAAGGTGAATCATGCCAAGCTTGTAGACAAGATTGGTGGTGGTTATATTGAAATTGACATGGCTACCCTAACACGTTACTATTCCATAATGGATTATGCAAGTACGAGAATGGAGAAAAAGTGTTTTGAACCATACTTGTAGGCCATGATTTCCATGGTTTTGACCTTGTTGCAGCTTCCTCATCTCTTTGATATGATACTTCCATCCTAGATAAGGAAGAACAAGTATCTACGGGATGCTCCTTTCGGTCATGAGGGAAAAACGCTTCATCAAATTCTTGATATTTATGAACCTGCAAAGCATCAAATTTTTCATTTAGAGAGCTAATAAAATCAACTTTAAAATTTTCAAATAAAACATTGATTTCAGCTCTTATGTCTCTTGTTCTTATAGCAGATTTGGAAAAGAAGGAACAAACATCTCTAGGATTCTTACCAGCTTTAGAGATTCCTCTTGAATGCCTTATGCACAATTCACAAACATCATCATATGATAACTGAAAAACATCACCTTTTCCTATTAGATTTAAGAGTTCTAAAAATTCATCTTTGATTCCTTTAAGAATGAGTGTTTTTAAGATCTCTTTTTCCAAATGCTTATATTTTGATTTTTGAAGGTTGTAATGAAATCGATCTACATAGTCCTCCAAGCTTTCATCTTCCCCTTGTATCATATTGAAAATATCTTCATTGGTCTTGCAATAGTCTTGGTACTTCTTCAAGAATATGTTCTTCATGTCCTCCCATGTTTGGATGCAGTTCCCACCTAGGCTCATGAACCATTGGAGAGCTGCTCCTTTTAGAGTAAGAGGAAACACTTTCAATCTTTGACCATTAGTACAATAATCATATCCTCTACAAAGTATTTCGAACTCCAATAAGAATGTATCTGGATCTTCATTTGTCAAGCCATGAAAATTTCGTAGAGAAGATGGGGGAATTATGTGCATTTGTGTCACTCCTCCTAGATCTTTGATAGGAAATTCAAAAGTTGCAATGTGAGTCATTTCTTACCATAATAGAAGATGTTCTTCATGTGTTTCTTCGAGGCTCCTTCTTCAAATGTTCCTGTCAATTGGTTAGTAAAATGGGTGGTGCTTACATCACCACTTGAGTGAAATCATGTGATTCATTTTTCAAAATTTATATATATATATATATATAGTCATTCACACAAAAATTCAAACATTTACCCTAAGTTCGTTAACAATTCTGTTGGAAAGCGGGCGGGGGAGCAGGGCTTCTACATGCTCCGTACGCAGGTTCTTACCTTTTGTTTTTAATACCCAGTTCTTTCCTAATAGGCACTTATTAGATGCACACTACTCTTTAAAAATGGCTACACTCTCCCCAGCAACGGCGCCAAAATGTCGCACGATAAAAAGGTGTCTTTTTAACTCCTAATTACCTTCACATTAATTGTTAACCCAAGGACAACTTTTTATTCCAAGAGTGTACTCAATCTAAGGCGGCTATTTACTCAAGAGTAATGTTATGAAAGATGTAGTACAATGCTCAAAATACAAGAGTAAATGAATGCTTGAAATAAAATCTAATTAACACAACAAGAAACTCAAATGCTATGTAATTAAATCATTCACTCACACAACCCTCAATTGAGGATACAGTAGCAATAACTCATTCCTCTAGAGATTGATACAATTGAAAAGGCACTCAAAAGAAAGATCATCAAACTGGGAACTAGACAGCATATGTCAATGTTCACTACAGTCTTAGACCTTCTGCACACCAAAGCAAAGATAATGCAAATAACAAGAAATGGAACAGCAGCTAGGAAATGTAACGACAACTAATTCTTATAAACAACACCACCTTAATCTACAAAAATAAATGCAACAATCATGTCCTACAGAAATCAAATAGCAATCTTCTATCTTGAAGGATGAATCGAATAGCACACGGAAATAGAACAACATTGATTAATGATGAAATACAGAATAGCGCTTGAAATCCAAACAGAAATACATAACAACGTAAAACACATCACACCTTAATGGTAATCTGATCTTGGTAATCCACTTATCAGTCTTAGTTATAAAGAATACGATTGTATTTTATAATGGAACAACAACGTCAATAGATTCAACAATTGCAAGGAAATATAATCTCTAAGATGAATTCAGTAATACCAATTAAAGAGTGTTACAACACGGTTACGCTGTAATTGAATAGCAATAACATTCTGTAAGGATCAGCAACGTTATATCAATGATTAAAAGAACAACAATGCATTACCAAGTCAAGATGAATCAATACGACATTCCCGGCATCGAGAACGATATTACTCAGTTGAACATAAATCGAATATAACAGAACCGTGATGTAAAATAACAGAACATACCAGATTACCAAATAAAGCTGATAATGAAAACCATGCATGAACTAAAGATATAGTATACAGCATCAGCACAATCCACCAAACGCTGGGCCCTTAGCCGCCAGCGGATGCTGCTGAGCTACTTCAGATCAAGTGAATGAACAACAACTCCCAAATAATATATTAATCATCAAACTGTGAAATCATTACAACAGCTGAAGCTTTGAGAATTACAACATGCAACAATCTCCTTCTCCTCCTATTCTATCCTATCATGAATAATCCATCATCATTCTTGAATTTCCAATTCTGAATCTTCAATTCTCCATCATTTTTCCATCTTTTATCTCTGATCTCTGTTTTCATTTAAATAGAAAGAGATAGAGAAAAGTTACAACAGAGATAATTACAACATGATTTCTATTACAAAATTGGATTGTTTCCAACCAATTGATCAACAAGAAAATATATTTCCATTCATCTTTCAACAAGAGCAAGGTGAATTTGGCTTTGCAGCTGAGATTTGGGAAATGGCCACACAACAAATCTGAGAAAATAGTGCTCAAAGAACCCTACGTTTCTCTCAATACAAGTCGAATTTGGGCAAACCGTTCTTTGAATTAAGTTAATTTGGTCCGTTCTGAACAAAACCCATATGCCGGATTTTCCAAATTCTTCTTCATTTTCCCAGAATCTCAATCACAAAACTGTCACTTCTTATTCCAGCGAATTGCTGAGTTGGAATATTTAATGATCAATTCTTCAATTTGAAAATTGTCTTGGAGGCTAAAAATGGTGAATAATGTTACAACCAATTTATTGAAACTATCATTGATAAAATCATGCAAAATCATCAATTTATTAGAAATAAAGGAGAATAAATAATATTCATTCATAAAAGCATAAATCATTATAAAATGGATTATATGATAAATTATGATAAATGACGTGATGAAGAATGGTAGAAATGGGTGGAATAAGCGTTCAAAAGTGATAATAATAATGGCATATTAATGGCCCAACAAGAGCTTAACATAATCAAAAGGGGAATCAATAAATTTCAAGGTAACATGTTATTTATAAAAGAGTAATTATGTTTACTTGTATACTTAAAAATCAAATGGAACTAAATCACACTTGTGGATATGATATTTCCTTGATTAAATTGAAAAGTAAAAATGGCATAATTACCTTTAAGATAAATATCAACCCTCTACCATTAATTACTACTAAAAATGTTACGTGGATATTCTATGGAGGTTAAATCTCTACCATCCACCTATTAATTATAGATAATTAAATTAAATTTCTGAAAACCCTATTCTGAAATAAACACATATATCAGTGAAATTAATAAATAATTATTAACAAACCATTTGAGTCAATATAGGTCATCACCAATAAGACAATATTGAAATATGTGATTTTGTTCATAACATAATTGCATAAAAAATGTACAAATATAGATATGGCATCCTATGAAAAGTTGGCATCATGAAACTTATGGTTCAGAATCATTTATTTGTATCAAATGTTTATATTCCTTCATCATCAATGTCTGTGTGAGAAATCGACATGTTGGTTTAGTGTTAATGAACAATTTACTTCCTTTGTTGGTTTAGTTTAGTAATTCATTTTATAAATTACATTTAAATTCCACATTTTTCACTTGCCAATTTATTTGTAGTGCACATTGAAAACATTAGCTTATTGCACCCATGCAATTCTTTATTGTAATTTCACACCCACACCCACACACACACAACTTCTTGAATTGTTATTGGCCTTATGATGAATATATATTAATATATCACATCCACATGAAGCTAATAAACCAAGTCATTTTTAGTAACAAGAACGCCATTTTACTTGTTTTTATTGCCTTCTACCAACCTAACTTTTGATGTCCACAAACCCTCCCTCTAAGGCTAACTATCACCACATTCCTAACCGCATAGGCTAACTAAATGTCTTTGTTTTTTTTTAATGTACATATTTAATATTTATTAATAATTTATTTATGTGAAGCTCAATGTCTCACTTAATAGTTGACACCTTGTTTGCATGATAACATGGAGGATTTAGAATTAGTTTGACATGTCCTAAAGGTCATAAGTTATAACCCCCAATTGCCATTTTCCCCTTGTGTTTTAGTGTCAAGTGTCAAGAAATATAGAAGAAATGGGTGGTTATCCAATAAGAAAGGTACATGTTAAGCCACCTCAATTTCAATTTAAATTTTGATGTGTGTACTATCTTGTCAAATTAAATGGTTACTATTAACAAAGCATAAGGTAATAAAACAATTGTTGTGTTCAATAACATCTTCATTTCTTCCTCAATTTGGCTAGCTTAACATGCAATAGACATCAATAACATTCAATTTACATTGTTATTGATATTACAATTATTTTTTTGCATTCAAAAGACTTAAAATTGTCTTCATAATAACACTTTTAAAATGTTAAAGAGGAAATATAAAACCAAACGTTGTGCACCAAAATTCCCAAATACCATAAAAATAGAAAAAGGAGTAACTCAGTGCCTTGAGAATGAGAAGCCTCTTTAGATGGGATTTCCTTTTGTGATATAGGTGCTTTTTAAATCTAGATCTCCTTGTCTCATATAGGGACGATGTGTAGAATTGCAACTAAAGAGTTTAGTCGACTAATAAGAATAACACACACACACACACACACACACACACATATATATATAAAGTTAGCATGTTATTTATAAAAGAGTAATTATGTTTAGTTGTATACTTAAAAATCGAATGGAAATTGGTCACACTTGTGGACATTATATATATTTCTAATTAAATTAAAAAGTAAAAAGAGAATAGCTATCTTTGAGATAAATCCCAACCCTCTATCTTTCATTACTACTAAAAGTATTTCATGGCTGATATTTTATGGAGGTTAAATCCCTACCATCCACCTAATAATTATTGATAATTAAATTAATGTTTTGGAAACTATATTCAAAATAAACAAATCTATCAATGCAATTAATAAATAATTATTAACAAACCATTTTAATGGATATAGTTCATCACCTATAAGACAATATTGAAATATGTGATTTTGTTCATAACATAATTACATAAAAAATGAACAAATAGGGATATGGTATCTTATGAAAGGTTGGCTTCATGAAACTTAGGGTTCAAAATCATTTATTTGTATCAAGTGTTTATATTCCTTCATCATAGTGTGAGAAATAGATGTGTTGTTTTAGCATTATTGAACAACTTACTTCATTTGTTGGTTTTGTTTAGTACTTCATTTTATATATTACATTTAAATTTCACACTTGTTCACTTGCTGATTTATTTACAGTGCACATCTAGAACATTAGCTCGTTGCACCCATGCAGTTCTTTATTGTAATTCTATGTATGCATATGAATAATGCATCTACATAGATATGCTCTTCTTGAATTGTTATTTACCTTATGTTATATGTACATTAATATATCACATCCACATGAAACTAATAAACTTAGTCATTTTTAGCAAGAATGACCTCATTTAACTTGCTTCAAAGATTCCTTTACTTACATTTAACTTTGTTTTTATTTTCTTCTACCAACCTAACTTTTGATGTCCACAAACCCTCCCTCTAAGGCTACCTATCACCAAATTCCTAACTGCATAGGCTAACTAAAAGTCTCTGTATTTTTTGAATGTACATATTTAATATTTATTAATAATTTATTTCCATGAAGCTCAATGTCTCACTTAGTAATTGACACCTTGTTTGCATTAGCTGACAACATGGAGGATTTAGAATTAGTTTGACAAGTCATAAAGGTCATAAGTTATAACCCCAAAATGTCATTCACCCTTAGCGTTTTAGTGTAAAGTGTCAAGAAAGATAGAATTTAATAGCATTGAGCAATTATCCAATAAGAAATTTACATGTTTATTTATTTATTTATTTGGTTGATGAGACATGTTTGGGGGGTCACCTAGATACACAAGGGCTTGCCAACATGCTTTTTGCCAATTTTTCTATCACTCGCAAACAATAAGAAATTTACATGTTTAGCCAAGTCAATTTAAATTTAAATTCTGATGTGTGTATTGTCTTGTCAAAGTAATTGGGTAACATTAACAAAGCACAAGGTAATCAAATAATTGTTGCGTTCATAAACATCTTCATTGCTTCCTCATTCTAGCTAGGTTAATGTGCACTATACATTAATAACATTCAATTTACATTATTATTGATATTACAATTATTTGCTTGCATTCAAAAGCCTTAAAATTGTCTTCATAATAACACTTTTAAAATGTTAAAAAGGGAATCTAAAATCAAATGTTGTGCACCAAAATGCCCAAATAACATAAAAAAGAGAAAGAGGAGTAACTCCATGTCTTGAGAATGAGAAACCTCTTTGGTGGGGGTTTCCTTTTGTGATATAACTAATGTACAAGATAAGATGCTTTTTAAATCAAAGTCTCCCTGATATATATATGGACGAAGGATACATTTGCAACTAAATGGTTTAGATGACCAATAAAGACAACACCGATATAACAATCAAAATGTCATAACTCAATACATGGAGCTTAACAAAATGAAAAGGGGAACCAATAATTGAGGTAACCTATTATTTATAAAAGAGTAATTATGTTTACTTGTATACTTCAAAATCAAATGGAAACCCATTACACTTCATGTGGACATGACATTTTTTAATTAAATTGAAAAGTGAAAAAGACATAATTACTTTTGAGGTAAATCTCAATCCTCTATCTTTGATTACTACTAAAAATTATCGTGTGGATACTCTATGGGGGTTAAATCCCTACCATCCACCTAATGACTATTGATAATTAAATTAAAATTCCAGAAACCCTATTCCTAATAAACACATCTATCAGTGTAATTAGAAAAAATAATTAACAAACCATTTTAATCAATATAGTTCATCACCTATAAGACAATATTGAAATATGTGATTTTGTTCATAACACAATTACATAAAAAAATATACAAATATGTATATGGTATCATAGGAAAGGTTGGCATCATGAAACTTATGGTTCAAAATCATTTATTTGTATCAATGTTTATATTCCTTCATCATCAATGTCAGAGTGAGAAATAGATGTGTTGGTTTAGAATTAATGAACAACTTACTTCTTTTTGTTGGTTTTGGTTAGTAATTCATTTTATACATTATATTTAAATTCAACACTTCTCACTTGCCAATTTATTTGTAGTGCGCATCGAGAGTTATTTACTCTCAATTAACTCTATTTTTATTTCCTTCTACCAACCTAACTTTTGATGTCTACAAACCCTCCCTCTAAGGCTACCTATCATCACATTCCTAAATGAATAGGCTAACTAAATGTCTTTGTCTTTTTTGAATGTATATATTTAATATTTATAAATAATTTATTTCCATGAAGCTCAATGTCTCACTGTTGACACCTTGTTTGCATTTGTCAATAACTTGGATAATTGATGCAGGTCTACCCTGCAAACCCAGAATCTTTACTCTTCTCATGCATATAAAAATGCATCTCTAAACATTTGCCCAGATAAGACTCCTTCTGGCAATTTGTACACACCTCAATTGCGGAAGCTCCTCAATTTCAAGTCATAAACTCAACAATCTTCATTATGGTACTCGTTCTGTACCAGTTTTCCCCAACGCTGAACTGTGACTTACCATTCATCCATCATCCTCGAATTGACAGCTCCTTCTCTGCGCCCTTGACTCCTGGTGTAGGAATTCTAACACAAATGAGCATCGATTTATGTAAATCGATCTGTCTTCATCCGTCGAATCTGCCACTTCTGCAAAACATTATTTCGGCAATTATATAATTTGACCTCTGCATTATCACGTCTGGCAATAAATACAATCGACATCAACTGCAGTTCCCACATGGATTTAAACATTTCGTTATCACACTACGACTTGTCAACTGTTTGATCGAACGCCTCATTCGATGGCACATCCAGCGACAACTTCGATTAAGCCAGCGCTGCTCCATTACCCTGTTCTACGTGTCAATGGTTCAATCTCAAGCCAGAACTTAACTTATCAAACCAGATATAAAACGCTGTTTAATTTTTAACAAAGTTAACACATTCCAATACTCAATGCCTACGATTCATAACAGGAGATTTCCATTTGCCAATTAAACTCTCGGCAATCGTTATATGTCCTTCCATTCAAAATGTAAACTTCTCTACGCCTGTAAATCAATAATGGTTCTAACATCGAATTTCAAACCTCTGTTCCTACTTTACGCTTTTCAAACCAGAATTATATTGCTGCTCAGTAGCATGAAACATGAAACGATCCTATTCAAAATAGACAGAGCTTAAAACAGATATGCGCCCTTTTAATGCAAACAGAGGTTTAAATTAACAATGATCCATCACTCCTTGATCTCTCATTCGGTTCACATGGATTTACCATTCAAGCCCCAATTACAGGAATTAAATACACAATTTCTGAATTAATCAATGCAGTTCTAAAACACAGTCTTCATATTAACAATGAAAACTACTTACAAACTTTGTCTTTGCCAGACCAGATATTCAACTTTCATGGCCTTCCAATTGCCTGGAGGCTTATAACTTTGGCTGTCCCAGCCTCACCTCTCCTCTCTCCCTTTTTTTTTCAGCCAGAAAAGTTATACCTAAGTCATAGCTAACTACTTCCCGCACATGAAAGAATTAGTTATTCAGTTATAACTCAGTCTTTATCATCATTTAACTAAACTAGACCACTCTTAACTACCTACCCTTATTGAAATTAACACAAATTTAACAACGAAGTCTTCCTCAAGTCTTGCATTAGCCACAACATGTGACCACCCCGTCACATTGCTGGCCCAAGTCTAGATGCTCATGCATCAATAATTTAGAATTAGTTTGACATGTCCCAAAGGTCATAGGTTATAACCCCAAAAATGCCATTTGCCCCTTGTGTTTTAGTGTAAATTGTCAAGAAAGATAGAAGTTAATTGCATTGACAATTATCCGATAAGAAATGTACATGTTGAGCCATCTCAATTTTAATTTAAAATTTGATGTGTGTATTGTCTTATCAAAATAATTGGCTAACATTAACAAAGCACAAGATAATAAAACAATTGTTGTGTTCAACAACATCTTCATTGCTTCCTCATTATGGCTAGGTTAATGTGCACTAGACATTAATAACACTCAATTTACATTGTTATTGAAATTACAATTATTTGCTTGCATTCAAAAGCCTTAAAATTGTCTTCATAATAACAATTTTAAAATGTTAAAGAGGAAATCTAAAACCAAATGTTGTGCACCAAAATGCCCAAATAGCATAAAAGAGAAAGAGGAGTAACTCCATGTCTTGAGAATGAGAAGCCTCTTTGGTAGGGATTTCCTTTGTGATATAACAAATGTACAAGATAATATGTTTTTTAAATAGTTATATATATATATATATATATATATATATATATATATATATATATATATATATATATATATATATATACATATATACATATATATATATATCTATATATATCTATATATATATATATATATATATGGACGAAGGATACAATTGGAACTAAAGGGTTTAGTTGACGAATAAGGACAATAGTGATATAACAATCAAAATGTCATAACTCAATGTATAGAGCTTAACAAAATCAAAATGGGAATCAATAAATTTTAAGGTAACCCGATATTTATGAAAGAGTAATTATGTTTAATTGTATACTTAAAAATCGAATGGAAATTGATCACACTATTGGACATGATATTATTTTAATTAAATTAAAAAGTAAAAAGGGCATAATTACTTTTGAAATCAATCTCAACTCTCTATCTTTGACTACTATTAAAAATATTATGTAGATATTCTATGGAGGTTAAATATCAAAAATATTATGTGGATATTCTTTGGAGGTTAAATATCTACCATCCACCTAATAATTATTGATAATTAAATTAAAATTTTAGAAACCCTAATAAACACAATTAAATTAAAATTCTAGAAATCCTATTTCGTAATAAACACATCAATCAATATAATTAATAGATAATTATTAACAAACCATTTTAATCGATATAGTTAATCACCCATAAGACAATATTGAAATATGTGATTTTGTTCATTACATAATTACTCCAAAAATGTACAAATAGGGATATGGTATCCTATGCAAGGTTGGCGTCATGAAACTTATGGTTCAAAATCATTTATTTATATTAAATGTTTATATTCCTTCATCATCAATGTCAGTGTGAGAAAGATGTGTTTGGTTAGCATTAATGAACAACTTACTTCCTTTGTGGTTTTGTTTACTAATTCATTTTATATATTACATTTAAATTCCACACTTTTCACTTGCCAATTTATTTGCAGTGCACATCGAGAACATTAGCTTGTTGTACCTATGAAATTCTTTATTGTAATTTCATAAATATAGATACTCTTCTTGAATTGCTATCGAGCTTATGTTCATCCATATGAAACTAATAAACCAAGTCTTTTTTAGTAACAATGACCCCATTTTAATTGCTTTGGAGATTCCTTTACTCACACTTAACTCTGTTTTAATAGCCTTCTACCAACCTAACTTTTCATGCCCACAAACCCTCCCTCTAAGGCTACCTATCACCACATTCCTAACTGCATAAACCAACTAAATGTCTGTCTTTTTTGAATGTAAATATCTAATTTTTATTAATAATTTACTTCCATGAAGCTCAATGTCCCACTCAATAGTTGACATCTCGTTTGCATTAGCTAATAACATGGAGCATTTAGAATTAGTTAGACATGTCCCAAAGGTCATGAGTTATAATCCTCAAAATTCCATTTGCTGGTTGTGTTTTAGTGTAAAGTGTCAAGAAATATAGAAGTTAATTGCATAGGGCACTTATCTAGTAAGAAATGCACATGTTGAGCCACCTCAATTTAAATTTAAATTTTGATGTGTGTATTATATTGTCAAATTAATTGGCTAACATAAACAAAGCACAAGGTAGTAAAACAATTATTTTGTTCAATAACATCTTCAGTTCTTCTTCATTTTCGATTAGGTTAATGTGAAATAGACATTAATAACATTCAATTTGCATTGTTATTGATATTGCAATTATTTGTTTGCATTCCAAAGCCTTAAAATTGTCTTCATAATAACACTTTTAAAATGTTAAAGTGGAAATCTAAAACCAAATGTTGTAAACCAAAATTCCTAAATAACATAAAAAGAGAGATGAATAACTCCATGTCTTGAGAACGAGAAGACTCCTTGGTGGGGATTTCCTTTTGTGATAAAATAAATGTACAAGATAAGATGCTTTTTAAATCTAGGTATCCTTGGTATACATAGGGATGGAGGGTACATTTGCAACTAAAGGGTTTAGCCGACCAATAAGGGCAACACTAATACAACAATCAAATTGTCATAACTCAATCTAGAAAGCTTAACATAATTAAACAGGGAACCAATAAATTTTAAGGTAACCTGATATATTCAAGTTGAATCATTTTTATTAATATCTTAAACATGTTAATGTTTAGATCTTCATATAAATTGACTTCGAGGTTGTTAACACTAATTGAACATAATCTTTAATTGCAATTACCTCATTAGGTTAATAATAAACTCTTATTATACAAACTCATTTTGGTCTTGTTATACATACCAATCTTCACTTCACTTCAACATTGTCATTTATCCATAATCTTTTTAATTTCATTTTTTTTAAACATAATGATTAGGTTTCTATTATATAAGTTGGATTGCATGGCGAGAACCATTTACATATATGACTACAAAACTTGCCTCTATTATCTCTACAACTTCAACATTTCAATAAATCCATAACAAAGACTTTTTGCCTCTACGTGCCCTTTGCACTACAATTATACATTGGAACCTTCCATAGATTTTGAAAATTTGACCCAAAAACAAATCAAATTTGCAATACATTGACAATCAAAATTTAAACGGAATTTGAAGGCCCAACTTCATCAGTTCCAGACCAATTGACCTCTTTTCCTTTAGTCGTTTCAACACTTGATGTAGTGTCACTAGCTTTCTCTTGTCGCTCCTCAACACCTGACACTGGCTTGCCAAACACGAGCTCTTGGACATCTGCAAAGAGATAAAAAATTGAGACCTCAATGTTGTTGGAAATCAACTTTGCCTCCGACCGTGCAAATTTTCTTTCAACTCCTGCTTCTAGCCCTTTGAATTTAGCCTTTGCCAAGTAGGTTCTCACTTCCCTTTCGCTCTCCATGAGATCTAGTCTTATGGAGAGGAGCTCTACCCTTCCCATCAACAAATTGAACAATAACTCCACGATTTTCTTCTAACACACTAGCTCAAGCTCTAAAGCTTGACCCTCTTCTGATGCCATTACTAAACACTCTAGTTTTGAACAAAGACAATGAGTACACCAGGATAAACGAGAAGGAGATGACTATATTCCAAAATATGCATTGCTAAATAGGCAATCCTCGCCATTTCTACCAAGAATAAATGCCATTGCCTCCTTTAAAACCAGATCTCCAACATTCCACTATTATGTTGCAAACTTGATCTTCACGAGACACTGGACCAACATTCCTTCCTGCGCATTTAAGAGTGACGAAGAAAGGAAATGTGTTAAGCTCTGAAACATTAATGAGCCTAGGTGAACTCCACTAAAACCAAGAATCAAGGTCATCCATCTGTCCATCCTTTTGTTCTTAACGAACTTGGAATATAGTGTGTGATACGACAGGTTACCACATAATGTTATGGATTCATTAACACCTCCAAGTGGACGCTCCAGAATTATCATGGCATATCCCTTGTACATGTGGAGTTGAAATGTTCTAGACCATTTTTTCATGGGGCTGCCAACTACGATGGCCCTTCTATCCATGTTAATTCTTGGTGGGTTAAGGCATGGGGACAAATCCCTTACCCTCCTTGTTTATTTTGAGAATTCCAAGTTCAAGTTCCACCCCTAAATTTTCCATTTTGTCAACATCTCCATTTGGATGCCTAAGTATATGGAATAGGGAGACTTCTTCAAAGTTTTTCAATTGCAACACAATTCTTCTCGCTAGGGAAGGGAATGAAGAGCCACAAGACAAAGATGCCTTGGAGATCATTCTAATAATGATCATCGAATCCCTTAGGATTTTAACCTTTCTTATTCCCTTATTTTTAGCGATCTTCGAGCCTTTCCACAACACTAAAAATTTTGCTCTATTATTTGATGTTGTACCTAATCCCCATACAAATCTAGTCTCTTCATACTCTTTGAAACAATAAATCACCCTTCCCACTCTTCCCACCATGTTGCATTTTATTATATTTTATTATTGAAAAAAAAGAGAGAGAAATTTTACACTTACCTATTCAACTTAAAATCAATCATCCAAAGGGTATTATACTATGAACTTTGGCTTTGTTCTTTTAGGCCTAACTATCTATTTATTCTCCGTCATCATCCTTTATAAAGGAGAATGCCCTTCCTTTACTATTAGGATAATTAAAACAAAGATGACATTAAGTTAATTAATGTAATAAAAAATAAAAAAGGGATAATTAAAATGAATTGACGTTGACACGTGATTTATTCTCTCTCATCATAAAGCATAATTTGCACGTATCTCATTAAGATAATAAAATTAAAAAATTAGAATAGTTTGATTAAATATTATAATTCTTTATAAAGCATAAGGGCTTCCTTTACCATTAAGATAACTATAACAAGGATGGTTTGATCAAATATTAATGTTGACATGTAACTTTTGAAAATGAAAGTTGGCCAAAGTAACAAATATAGATCCTCTCATTGAAAGGTACATAGGAAATTTGGGTGAGCGAGAGCTACATTTTTCTCTTAATATTAAATTTTACTTCCTATAGTCGTCCAAATAAAATTATTTATGTTTAGGTGTTCACATCCAAAATTCTATTTATCCAAACTTTTTAATAAAATATATTTTTATATTTTTAAAAAATTCAGTCAAAATAAACACCACATCACCTAACATGCTCTTTGAAAACCTAATTCCTCTAGGTGGGGCCAAAGGCAAAGGATAAATACACATTAATGAATTAAATAATATAATTAAGATCAAAGCAAGCAATCATGCGGTTCGCCATTCACTTTAAGAAAAATAAAGTTGGATGGTGATGTAAACGAATATAATAAAGTAATGTAAGTATTAAAGTTAAGATAATTTAAATATTTATTTTTTGATATAAATAGTTGAATTATAATTTATCGATTTAAAAAATAAGTTTACCATTCATTTTTTATTTTAAATTTATAAAATTTACCATTATAATTATATATTTTCATCATATTTATGTTAATGGGGGATTTTTAAATAATAATTATTTTTAGTTTAATTTGTGGAATTCACGTATTTTCATCATATTTATGTTAATGGGGTTTTTAAATAATAATTATTTTTAGTTTAATTTTGTGGAATGAATTTTTACAAGGATGTTTTTGAGTGAATATTTAATGATGATTTTTTTTGGGAGTGAGTGATGAACGTGTTCATTCAAATTGTGTTGTTTGTAGAAATTTGTTATGGTAAATTTAAGTAAAAATAAATAACTATATTTTTTCATTATTCATATTTTTTATTTGATATTTTTATTGATTTCGGTGTAATGGATTGTGTATTTTTGGAATATTTAATATGTATTAGTTGAAAGCAACAAATTGGAACTCTTTCTTGAGCTAAGGAATATGATTCATATATCCTCTTTCTTGATCTAGAGGGACTTTTATGTAGCGTGGCAATAAATGTGAGAGGAGTTGCCTCTTGCAGTCTAGAAATGACATTGAATTCTCAACTATTCCCATGCTCTAGAAGTGTTGGATTGTTTGAAGGGTATGCATTTAATTCTAAAGAGTTTTAATTAGATCTATCAAATGGTTTTCCAATGTCACATCTTTTTACCAAGAGGCTTCTAATTTTCTCCACTATTCCCATGCTCTAGAAGTGTTGGTTTGTTTGAAGGGGTATGCATTGAATCCTAAGAAGTTTTAATTAGATCTACCAAACGGTTTTCCAATGTCACATCTTTCTACTAAAGGCTTCTATTTTTTTTCTTTTTGGCATTGGAAAAGACTTTATCTTTGAGCAAGAAGCCACTGCATTACTATGGCTAAAGTAGTGTTTGTAATGCATGTTTACCATTCAAATTAGTTGAATCAAATTATGATTATCATTTTTTCGCACAATGCAATTTGAAAAATCTTTCCCATATACATATATATATCCTGATGTTACTAAAAAAAACATGTTTCCTAATTCCTCATGCCAAAAAAATTATTATATATAAAAAAAACACATATTTGTTAAATTCATAAAACCCCCCTACTCCAAAAATAAGCATTATATTCTCCCTAAAAAAGCATATGTATCCATGCATGGAGTTAATAATAATAAGCATTATCTCTATCCATGCATTGAGTTAAAAACAATAAGTTATTGGACTTAAAAATCATGACATGAGTACGAAACTACTCATCTTCTTTAACAAGGCACATTGCAACTTAAAAAAAAAACATTTAAATCACTTGTATTCATGCAGCTAAAAACAATAAGTTATATGCCACGAGCAAGAAAATAATCTTCTAGTCTCACATTGCAATAAGACTTTTGAAGTCGGGTAAAACTTTTTATTTATTTATTTATATATATATATATTTTTTTATGGAATATTAAAGATTTTAAAAATTAGTAAATAAAATTATTTTTTTATTCTTCATCCTGGTAAATAAGGGACCAATTTTATATAACGATTTCATTGTTAAAGTTTTGAGAATATATTTATTATAGATTTTGAACATTTCTTATAAGAAAGCATGGGTTCTCAACTATTGAATCCATATCATTACAATTTCTCTAATTTAAATAATTTTTCCTTTAATAAAATTATATATATATATATATATATATATATATATATATATATATATATATATATATATATATATATTTTATTAATATAAAATTTAATTTTTAATTCAATTAAAAATAATTTAAATAATGTATATTCAATTATTTTTGAATTTTTTTTTATTAATTAAAATAAACGATATTATTTTATAATAATGCATTTTAAAATATTATAATATTTTTATTGGGATATTATAAATATTTATTTATTATTTTTCAAATTATATATATATATATATAAAATAAAAAATAAAATTATATTTATAAATATATATATATTTCATTGATAAAACACTATATATATTTTTATGAGGAATATATATATATATATATCTCTATATATATATATATACAAAAAATGAATCTAGTGGAAAAGATTTCACTACTTACTAATCACACGAGATAATCTTGTGACAAGTTTATATATATCAAATCAACCTAGATCCATCTTAATTCGAGATCTACCAAGTCTTGAAGAGAGATCCCTTTTCCATTCTAAAAGAGGTTTGCATGTCAAGAGATTTGATCCCTCTAGGCGCTTGGTAGCTCTCGAGTTAAGATGGATCTAGCTTGGTTTAATTTCCCCTTTAAATAGGCTATATTCCACATAAATACCTTGGGTCAATACCATGGGTATTTTTATTATTATTGATTTTTATAGGGTTATTTTTATTTTGTTATTTTATTTTGACCACGTTAAAATGTTTAGGTTATTGGGCTAGAGAGTACTCATGGGCGCAATTAAAATTAAATTATATATAAAATGTGGAAGCTTATATATATATATATTTTGTAACCTTTTATTATTCAAATTATATTTTTGGATATATAAATAAATTTAGCAATCTCAAAAACCTTAAAACATTGAGATTTTAAAAGACTTACAATTCAAATATTGAGTACTTTCACTATCAAAAGTTTTTACCTATTTTTACTGAATCTGATCATAAATTTTTTCAATACATTGTGTACTTTTATTGTTTAAAATATGTTTTTTAATGCATAGATGAATTTAGCATTCTCAAATCTTGAGATATTTGAAATATGTAGTTCACATAGCTCAAACTTACATTAGGAAAAATCCTAGCTGGATTTTGGACAAAATCTATTTCAAAATATGACCTAAAAAGGTAAAATTTTTCTAGGAGCTTGTTTTGATTAAATTTGGTCAAATTTTGGATAAAATCGATCTTATTATAATCTACCCATTTTAGGTTTTGGTTTATTTGAACATATAAGTTTGGGAGAAATTGTGATTTTTTTTTTGTTATTTAGAGTATTTTTTAATGCATAAATAAATTCAACCCAAAACTATACTCTAAAATATATACTAGAAAATGTATATATATATATATATATATATATATATATATATACTAAAAAAAAACTATACACATTTAAATGACATACTAGTTGGTTATTTTAGGTGGCATGATTTTCCTTGAGTAAGGGTGACCAGTCACCCTACATTTGCAGTTAGCAACTAAAGATGGCTAGAGATGGCTGTCCTCACCATTGGTTTAGCAACTGAGTTATGATAGGTTTTCTTACATGTGAAAAGATATATAATCTAACTAATAGCAAAAATAGTGGAAATGACTTTTTGACAATAATTAAGCTATACCATGTCTATGGAAATTGCGATTTCTTGTGGTTTAAAATACACTTTTGTATGAATAAATGAATTCAACACCTTAAAAAACCTCTCACACTACATCTTTGCAAATTAAACAACTTAAACTCATAATTTTTAAAATGAACAAAATTGACCAAGAAAAATACTGGAAAAAAACCATTTCATTTCATTGATTAATGAAACTACATATATTTAAATTACACTAAATATTTAAAAATACAATAAATTTTTATTTAGGCTTAGGCTTTTGTGATCTATAATGAATTAAGCAAAATCTTTAAGTAGAAATCACATAAGAGAAATTTTTGACCAATTCTTTTAATAATATTAATAACCTAATTTCCCAATAAATACATATTATTTTTATAAAATCTCACCATCTTATCTTTTACAAACTTAATTTCAAACCACACATAAACATCTTTAGAATCTATATAATTCCTAATAAATAAATCTCATTTATAATTAATTCCAATAACACATAAACATCTTTATAATATATATTATTTTAATTTTAATTTAAATCGTCAATGAATAAATATCGATTATAAAATCTCTAATTCTCGTGTCTTACAAACTTAACTTCCAACGACAGAGAGACTATCGTTAGTCAATGGAATGGTGAAAACGAAGTTTGGGCATTTTGGTGTGGACTTTATATTTACATTTAAAACACCGAAGTTCAAGGGAAGGTATAATTTATCCGTATACCAAATTATCTACAACACATAGGCTTATATTTTAAAATAACATTATATTTTTAATTCGTTGTCATTTGTTAATGTAGAAAAACTCGGCGCTCCCGCCATAACATCACAGAGCATCGAGGAGCAGAAGAGACGAGGGCATAGTTGCAGCTATTAAGGGTCACGAAATACAGCAGTTTTCGGTGGTTCCGGGTTTTGATAGCATTGTACGGGTACACCAGATGCACCTGTAACAAGTTTGAGGCAAAAACCGCGGTTTCATTTGGTCACTTTGAAGCTTGTTCGGAAGAAATTTAGGTAAGACTCCTTGCCCGGAGAATATCGGCTTAATACGCGGTCCGTTCATCTCGCATTGTTTTTTCCCCAAGTGGAAAGCGTTAGATTCGGTGCATTTAAGCTGTTTAAGGTAATTGAGCGGTTTTTCTTCTCGGCCGCTGTTAAATGCTCGTTCTATGCATGCCGCCCGCATCTAAAACCGTACACTGGAAAAAAACTGGTGGTTTGTTGGTCTATTTAATTTTTCATCAAACAATTTTAGACAATTGGCCGATTTTTTTGCCTCTATTTTGTTTCATATCCGATCTGCCATGTTGGATTCGCTAGAGCTAATATAGCGATAAATTTGCCACGAATTTGTTTCATTTAAAGCTTTCATTGAAGAAGAGAGGGCATTTGATTGCCCTTTTTTGCGAAGAGTTCGTTTGCTGGTCGTTCTGTGTATCCTGGATGCCGTCTGAAGCGTTTCTTTGAAAATGCCCCATTTTAATTTATTTAATTTATTTTGAAATTTTTTTTTCAAATATTTTGAAAACAGTTCATGAATTTCCAATAAGTTGCCTGACTTTAACTGGATCAGTGCATCCTGATGCACCTGAAATCCTTCTTCTGGCCATATTACGATAAGTTTTCTCATCTCAAGATTATTGTTGAAGAATTTTAGGTGCTCACAAAAGCTGTAGATTTTATGAGGAATTTTCCTCTCCAGGGTTTAGCCAACATTTCATTTCCTTCCAAGGCGAGCATAGAATTGATTTCATGAAAAACAATGAGCCCCAGGTCTGTTTTATCCATGTCATTTGACAGAATTCTATTGATTCAAGAAGAATCAATATATTCGATTTTCGAGCTAGTAGTATACCCCGACGACCTTGTGATTTGAAAAATTTCCAGGTTTGTCATAGCATTTTTGAAAAAATAATTCTATATAGCAGGTCGTTCATTCATTTTTTCTTTCAATCCAGAAAGCTGCCATTGTCTAGCATTCACTGTAATTTGAAATCGTATTGGAGGTCATTTTCGTTATTCGCATCCTTGCTTTCTTCATGTTCTCGTTCGGATATTTTTAATGATGGATCCTTAGAGAATCTCCCATTCATAGTTTTCTGATAGATTTCCACTACATCGCTTCCTGTCTTTTGCAGGCAAAAGTTATTGAACTTGTTGGGATTGAAAATGCTAAAAATTTAACCAAATTGTTGCTTCGTTCTTTTCTTGCGTTGTATTGAATGTCCTTTCTCAAATGTAGTGGACACCCGCCAGCATTTTTCTCAGCCTTTGCTATATATAAGCATTGTCTCATCTTCTAATTGAGAAACTAGAGCGCAGAGATCCACTCTGGCACTGCCTCCAGAGCTGGCTCTGGCCTTCTCGTGATTCTTTTGTATGACATTGAGCTAGACATTTATAGTTGCGATGCTTAGTCAATTCAATAAATATGTTTAAGGGGCTCTATGCTTTCTAGACCCACAGGATAACTAGATATCTTTTCAAGTTTTCCAATTGTCTTTTAGCTTGAAAAACTATAAATGAAGGTTCCTTTTTCTATCAGTCTCTCACATACTGCTCCACCCTTGCAGCCAGTAACTAGAGGATATTAAACTATGTCATAATCTGTAATTCACAGCTTGCAACTTTATTACTAGGCACTTAGTCTGCATGGTGTAATACTTGTATTCTTCCTATAAATATTCTAGTATTGTATGCAGCCAATGTTGTAAATCTCTATAATAAAGGTAATTGTTCAACTTTTCCATCCGTTCTGTCTCTCTTCTTCTCCTTTTGTGGTTATCCTCCAACAGTGTTTTCATAAGATACTAATGCATTCCCTAGTTAGCTTGCTTCTCTTACTCTGGGAGAGCATTATTTTTGGTAAAACTTGGAAACACTCCCCAACATTAACACATGGATAATGCACTTTCGAATGCAGAAATCCTTTTGGCTAAGCTGCCCTGCCCAAGGGGCTTCTATGCTGTCCAAAATGCACCCAGGAGTTGCTCTTGGCTTCGTTTGCATGCCCTATATTAACATGGCCCCATATAAACACAAGGGAGCATGCCCAGTGGCGTTTGGACCAGGGTCATTATTACATCAAGTGTGCCTTACCTCTAGACCATGGTCTGCTGGACTGGGAGAGATATTGTTGAAGTACTTGATGATTTGATCTGAAGTGTGCTTTTGTATGTTGGAAAGCATTCTAGGAGTAGCCATGGCCATTGTAGAATGTCAATGCTACCAGTATTAAGGTATTTCTCTTTTGTTTTGTAGGAAGTGTCAGAATTTCAGAAACCAAAAAGTGTGTGCTTCCATATTGAAAAACTCTTCCTTCTCCATTTTATCTCGGTTTTACAACATGGCAACAATGGCAAGCAATTTCAGTTCCAGTGTGCCAGATGGGTTTTCTGATACACCTCCAGAACCCAGAAGAACCTTCCAGATTGTAGTAGCTGCCACTAAGGAAATGGGAATTGGCAAGGATGGAAAGCTTCCATGGAAACTACCTTCTGATATGAAATTCTTCAAGGAAATCACATCTTCCACGTCAGCTCCTTTAAAGAAAAATGCTGTGATAATGGGACGAAAGACTTGGGAAAGTATTCCAGACCAGTTTCGACCACTTACAGGTCGCTTGAATGTTGTTCTAAGTCGTTCAGGTAGCTTTGACATTGCAACTGCAGAGAATGTTGTTATGTGTGGAAGTTTGGGTTCAGCTCTTGAGATGCTTGCAGCACCTCCATACTCTATGTCAATAGAGACAGTATTTGTAATTGGAGGTGGTCAAATTTATAGGTATCATTATTTATCTTTCAAGTCTGGTTGGATCTTTTTCCAATATCATATTTGGCCTAATTTGGGATTATACTAATATTCTTTTTTGACTTTCTCCAGAGAAGCACTCTCTACACCTAACTGTGATGCAATTCACATCACTGAGATAGAGAATGCATTTGAGTGTGATACATTCATCACACCCATAGATGCATCCGTGTTTCGTCCTTGGTATTCGTCATTGCCATTTGTGGAAAATGATATTCGCTATTCTTTCACCACCTATGTTCGTATTAGGAATTCCTCTAATGTGGACTCTCTAGAGCCTTCTCACAGATTTGGAAATGGATCGAACAACATGGATATGTACGATAGACTTGAATCTCGGCAGTATCAATTTCTCCCCAAATTAATTTTTGAAAGACACGAGGAGTATTTGTATCTTAGATTGGTACAGGATATAATTGCAAATGGAGTGGAGAAGGGAGATCGGACAGGAACTGGCACATTGTCAAAATTTGGCTGTCAGGTTATCTTATACTTCCAGTTTTCAACTATATCCATTTATTCTTTTCTAAACAAACATAAATGTTGATAATCAACAGTTAAAAATATTTTTTCTGTTTTTTATTCATATTGTTGCTGCCTAGATTTCAACCTTTTATTGCTCACAAGAGTTGTTATGTCCAGATGCGGTTCAATCTGCGAAAAACTTTACCACTTCTCACAACAAAGGTGATTGGTTGTCTCTGTCTAGTATGCCTTATTGGATTATTTCTTCACCTGGTTGGAAATATTTCTTTTCTTTATTTATTTTGTTCTCAGTCACAGGACATGCTTTTATTTCCTGTCTATGACAGAATATTGTTCAGTAGCTTGAAGATATTAATGTGAATAGCTACATGCCTTTTTCTGTTTGGGAGGTTGTATCGTTGATGCACCTGCTGCATGTAATTTTTATTGCAGCGAGTTTTCTGGCGTGGTGTGGTTGAAGAGCTCTTATGGTTCATAAGTGGTTCAACAAATGCAAAGGTAATTTGCATGCAATTAATGAATTCAAGCTGTCTAAAAATATATTCTATACAGATGAGCTGAAATTCTTTCTAGGATGTCTAATCAGTTGAAAATACATGGTCACATAACCGGTACCTGTGGCATTGGTTATCTGTTGCAAAGAGTTTCTATTTTACCATCCCCGGCAAAAAGGAAACTAGAAGTTCAATGATCTTCTTGGCAATGAAATACTGTTTTCTAATCTATCAAACTAAGTTGAACATCAAGAATTTGTTAGTCTGCTATCATCCCATTATCTAGCAGCTAGCTTAGTGATTCTGCAGTCTGGCTTTACTGTTAGATTTCATTGATGACATTCTCTCCTGGGGCTTGTAGCTTATAAACTAAAGGAATTTTGGGGTTTCTAAATTAACTTCATGCACACACCTATGATCTTATAGTGGATTTTATCTGGTCACTCTGCTTCTGCCTTTGGCCTTTCATTCTCTTCTCTTCTTGCATTTGTATAGGATATAAGAACTTATTATCAAGTAAGTGGATTGTATTTGATTAAAATTGTGGTGTGCATCTACAGCACAGGGTCTAGCTTCACAAACACAAGGCAATGCGTTTTTGTCATTGTCTAATGAGATTTGAAAGCATGATAGGCCTAGCCCTGTTTACAATACCAATTGTTGTATTCTGATCAAGGTTCTGTGGATCCTCCAGAAACAGTCAATGTAGTAGGCTAGTAGTCTTATTGTAAATTCAAGTTCTTTAGAAGTGATCACTGCCATCCTTTTACAAGTTTCTCCCACCACTCTGTATCTGGTGTACCTAGTTATGAGAAACTGGATTATCCTTGTAAGCAGATTGATTCTCCTTTTAACAGTGTGATAACCACTTTCTTACCTAACATGTGCTTTGCTAAGCTTTAGGTCGTGCTCTCTTTGGCAGTCACAGAAATACTTTTTTTTAATAAAATTTTTGCAACATGAGTTTTGAGGTCGTACTCAATAGTGCTAACCATTATCATTGCAAATAAATATTACAGTAGTTCTGTCTATATCTTTACTCAGCAACCTGCTTTCTTTTTCCTTTGCTTCTATGCTTCTCTTTGATTTCATTTAGGGAATCACAATTACAGGTGTTAATTTGTTGTACTTCTTACATTGTAGGTTCTGCAAGAAAAGGGCATACATATATGGGATGGTAATGCATCGAGAGAGTACCTTGATAGGTATATTCAGTCCCCAAATTCTTTTCTTCTGAGCTTGGGTTGGTTAACACTTGATGCTGTAACAAAAGATCCTAGATATCTTAGTTTTGTTTCACCAACGCTTCTAGATAGAATGCACATTTCAGATAATGGGAATGTTGCAAGAGAGAGAAAATGACTGTTTTTTCTGAAACGGGCTGCAAAAGAAATATCTGGTCATAGTTGCATTAAAAAAAACACTGGAAATGCATCTTTTCCCAGTGGCTTACACTTAGTTTTGAAATGGGAAACAAAATATGTACTTACTACACAGTATCAATATGATATTATTTCTGATCGCTTTTGTGCTTTCTGATAGGAAGTTTACATCTTTTAGTTTTACAGTGTCTCATTAAACATGGAACTTGCTTTTTTTCCACTTATTGTCTTAATTTCTAACATGTTTTATGTCTCAGCATTGGGCTGAAAGAAAGAGAGGAAGGTGATTTGGGACCTGTATATGGATTTCAGTGGAGGCATTTTGGAGCTAGGTTGGTACAGCATTTCTTAAGACTGACTTACAAGCTTCTTTATCACCAAAATCCTCATTAGTTATGACAAGTGCTTGAAATTCAATACGTTCTGTGGGGACAGGTATACAAACATGAATGCAGATTACAGTGGACAAGGTTTTGATCAACTAGCAGATGTAATTCATAAGATTAAGTTTAATCCAGAAGACCGTCGCATTATACTCTCAGCATGGAACCCAGCGGACCTTAAGCTCATGGCTCTTCCTCCATGCCACATGTTTGCTCAGGTGAGCTTAGAGATGTATATTGCTTCACGTTTACATATGTTCAAAGATCCTTTACTTTCATTTAACAACATTTGGATGTTTTGCGAACAGTTTTATGTTGCAAAAGGGGAATTGTCATGCCAGATGTACCAACGATCCTGTGACATGGGCCTTGGCGTACCTTTCAACATTGCATCATATGCACTTTTAACATGCATGATTGCCCATGTTTGTGGTATGTTCAAGTAAATCAGAATTGTTTTATATTTTTGCACCTAGAGAAATGAGGTGCTCTTACAACCCGTGGTGGAAGAAACCTCTGTTTCACATTGTCACATTTGTAACACTAATAGAAAATGAGAAAAAAAATGTGTCTGACTTCTAATGTTAAAAAGGAAAGAGCGGACCTTTTATTTCTTTCAAACTAATGTGGATCCATAATAACCCCATATTTTTTAAGCAGTGAAAGGTTTGAACTTTGCACCTGTTTTATAAATTCGTCTTGGTGTTTTACAGATTTCGGGGTTTAATTTCAAAAAATAAAGAGCTGAACTGTTATTTATTTTAAAATAGCATGGATCCTTCTTAACCTCAGATGTTTTAAGTGGCAAGAGGTTTGCACCTGTTTTTCTATTCACACCCCTCTTGGTGTTTAATAGATCCCAGGTTAAGATGGATCTATGCTAGTTATAATAATGAATTTGTATTTTAATTTTTGGAATTTGGTCTAACATTTTTATTCATTTTCTTACACCTTGGGATGTAAATATTTCCAGACCTTGTTCCCGGTGATCTTATCCATGTGCTTGGAGATGCTCACGTGTACAGAAATCATGTTGGGCCTCTTTTAGAACAACTGCAGAACTCACCTAGACCGTTTCCAGTGAGTCCATGCATCTTCGATTTCGTTACTTCCTACAATGTTTAGATGATCAAAATGCAATTTCTTTTTTGCCTTCCTATTTTTCAGAGTTTGTGGAATTATGCCTTACTTAAAGATTGCTTGTCAATTTGTGATGTAGGTTTTGAAAATCAATCCTGAAAAGAAAGATATCGATTCATTTGTTGCGAATGATTTCGAACTCATTGGATATGATTCTCATAAGAAAATAGAAATGAAAATGGCTGTTTAGTTTCTAGTTTGTAGAAGGGCTGTTTTTGGCCTGGTAAAATTAGGTAATTTTCTGTTCTAGAAATCAATCCACATCAGGAATGATGTAATTTTCAGTCGTGGAAGTGAGCCATGAATCTTTCTTTTTAATATACATGACGTACAGTAGAGAGAGGGGGATGCAATGATGTTATTTTGAGATGCATCACCATTTCAAAGGTTGATCGATCTGATGTTTCGAGGGGGTAACGCTTTTCCTTCTCGAGGAGTGTTACAATTTTGAAGAAGTCCGAAGCAATAAAAAATAGTATTTTTGAAATTTTAAGCCTCGTAACTCTTATTTTTTCGTAAGATGTTAATGAAGTCTCTCATTACTCATTTATAATTTTACTTTAATACTAAGCTTATAGTTATTTTTATTATGTTAAGTGGCAAACCTCGTCTGTTCTGTTAATATGCAAATGAGCAGTTTCTCCCAAGTTATTTATAATTGTACGTCAGTGGTAACTTGTTAAGGTTTTCGTCTGCTAGTATTGTGTTAGTCTCAAATTCGTTTTCTCTATGATCAGTTGCTGTTTGTTATTTTCCATTTCTTGCTCCATTCATTACAATCACACATTGTTATCATTCCATTTGTTCCACCTAACTGGAATTTGTTGCTTTTGTGTTTCTGGTCAAGGTTTTTAACTTTTGCTCTTGGTACTTTCTGGTTTGAGTTGTTCCTAACCCTAATAGAATGTTTACCCTATAAATGTAAGCATTTGGGTTCACTGTCAATATCAGCTGCGCATGCAAAACTGGGCAGTGACTTTTGCCTTTTGGGGAAGAAATTCTAAATCTGTACAATTTTAATTGTAGTTGTGCAATTCCATTGTGGCCAGCTCAGGCTGAAATATATATTTTAATCTCTCTTGAAAAAGAAGAGGCATTTTAGATGATCTCTAGTGCTGAACTCTAGCTTCCTTGTCTGTGAAATCAATGTCTTTGAGAATGTATATAGTTGTTGGGTGCACTGTTCCGATAATTTTCTACTGCAGTTAGGCTCGTACTTTCTGTTACTTCAAATTTCAGTGAGTTCTTTTGTTTGCACTTATTGGATTCTTTAGACTTGTCTTTGTCAGTGAATATTAGGTTGGTTGGTTTGATGTCATTTCTATGTAGGTTATGTTGAATTTGGTTGTTTTATTCCTTTTTTGGTATTTTAAAGCTTCCTATTTGTTATTTTGAAGCTTCCTCTTTGTGTTTTGGAGATATTTTAATGACTCTGCAACTGCGATTTTTTTAATGTCAATTTGTGATCACATGTTAATCTAATACTTTATGCTGTCGAATCCTATGCTCATGGAATTTTGTGACGTTAGCCTTGTAGCCATATGGGTGGCCTACAAATGTTAGGCGACATATATCAAAAGCATTAAGGAAAAGTAATGATTATTGCACCTAACGGGAATCTTAGCAGAGCAGATCTCTGTTGCACCACTCGAACAAACGATTAATCTGGTTAAATGTCCCAATAGCTATTTGAATCTTAATCAGCAGCCTAACTCTCATGTAATAAATCTAGTATGTTGAACTCCAGGTCATGTAATGAACGTGCTTTTTGTGATGTGTTTTGAACGCATATGAATGCTTATAATAAATTAGACACAGTACAAGTTTAGGGTTTTTTTTCACTATTCTTGAGAAAAAAATTCCATAGGTTAAAATGGCCTCATTCGCAGGACAATTTGATTTATTTGGGTTAAAATTTAGCTGGAGAACTTGTGAAGAAAACAATTACTTACCAGATCAGTTGAACATGAGCTTGTAGTTGGCAAAGTAGAGAACTTGTCAAATGCAGTATAAGTTCCATCAAATGCAGTGTGAGTTTCGTCCTTGTTAGTGACAACACAGTCTTGTACTAGAAAATAACCTGGCTGGTTATAATCTGGACTTCCTGTCTGGAAGGCAGTGAAGATTATTTATGTTAGCTACTGATGGGATTCCTGTGCATATTTACCTATTATTACCTACTCACTTATTGGAAATTATAATAATTTCCTTTAGTGATGTCTAATGAATATTGTCTCCCATCTTTTAATGTCTTTTACCCCAGGAAAGATGCAAAAGGAAAATGGGGATTTTCTTTATCACTACATGTTTCAGCTTGATGGCATGAAATACCATTATCAATGGAAGTGGACACAATATTGGAATGTAAGGGCCATGTTACCTCATATTGAGTCCCATCTTTCAATGTCTTTTTACCCCAGGAAAGATACAGAAGGAAAATGGGGATTTTCTTTATCACGACATGGTTTGAGCTTGCTGGCATGAGATGCCATTATCAATGGAAGTGGACACAATGTTGGACTGTAAGGGTTATGTTACCTCCCGAAGTCACCTTCATGGAAAAGTCATAACCACAAGTATGAGACTCCAAGGGAAACATAGGCAAGCTATACACTCTCACCTAAGTAGCCTTTCCTTTTTCACTTTAAGTTAGTGCAAAATGGAATCTTAACCAAGGGAAGCTTCCCTAAGGGTTATCACACACAATTTGTGTAATATGGAGCGGGAGTAAAAAGAGAACTTAGCAACATGAAATAAAATGAAATGTTGGTTATGAAATAAAAGGAAATGCTGGTTTTGAAATTTTAAGTTTTGGGGAATGCACTAAAGGGAATGACCTAATGCCTTGCTTGAGCTATAGGGACATGAATACAATTTCAGATGACCGTTTACAGAATAAAAAGGGGCAATAGGTAGCCAAGGTAATGTGCAATAAAGCATATCTTACACAATATAAAATACACCTTTGTTCAAAGCTTAGAATCTTTGTACTTGCAAGTTCTTTTGTTCACTTAATCCCCAAATATAAATGGATAGAGCAAACTCTTATATAGGTTCTAGTTCAACTCTATAAAATAAAATATTATTTTCCTCATGTGGTTCTCCAAGGAAATTAGTAAAAGTATTTACAGTTTCAATGAGCGTGAAATAGGTCAAAGACCCATGGATAATTCTAAATACAATCTTATAGATGAATGTGATGCTACATGTATCTTGCTTAAACTTGAAGCTGGTGCAAAGGTGAAATTTGTTTATTGGCCTCATTCGCAAGGTGCTTTTCAAGAAATAACCACCTCAATAAAATAATAGAAATGCTTAGTCAATGAGGTGGGGTGCTTTCCAAAATGTGTATGAATGACAAGTGTAACGTCCTCATGATGAGGGCGCTATCTAAAAGTTATGTATCTCAAAAATATAATAAAATGCTTGGTCAATAAAGTAGGGCGAATCTCCAAGGTAAGTGCGAGAGTGCCATGTGTTAAGCTCTGTCAAGAGGGCACACTTCAAAATAAAAAATAGCCTAGTGTACAACTCCACATGAGTGCCACTCTTAGATTGCATGCAAATACCAAATGTACAATTCCACATGAGGGCACTCTTTTAGATTGCATGCAAATACCAGCGTAATGGTTAGATTGCTTCTTTTAGAAGAAACAATATAAGAATGCCCTTTGAATTAGTGTGCCTTTGGTATATGAGCTTGTATCCACTTTGACTTGGTTGAAACAATAAAATATTCCTTTAGTGCACCCTAAAAGGAAAGCTTCGTGTCCATAGAAAAACCACCATCACAATAAAATATTATGCATGCATGTGCCCTTGAAGAGAGAGAGAGAGAGAGCCCTGGGTGATTGTGTTATCTCTACCACCTTTGACGAAGTCAACCATGAAGATACCACCATATATTTTGCTCCCTAGGTATTTGTGCAAATGGGTCCACATCAAAATTATGTTATCTCCTAAAAGTATGTACAAATGGACCTCCTTTGGCCAAGTCAACCAACTTCTTGTCACTTCAAATTTGTGCCAAGTGGAACGAGGTTGTGTAAAGTGTAAGTTCGTTCTCATAGTGGAGCACACCACCTAGTGGCTAAGGGATATGCGCATGAATAGGTGAGGTGAATGGTAAAAACCATAGGGTGCACACATAGTAAACCTTATTCAACTCAAGGTTCAACAACCTCCTAAAAACTTACGCCAAAGGATAAGGATGAAGCATGCATAAGGCTGACATCTATGAACAAGGTTAAATTGAGGCTATGGTGAATCGATTCTTTTATGGGTTGCTTCAACATGTGTGCTAAAGGGGAAGTGATAACATGAGTTGTGCACCACATATAGTTAAGTTGTGTTCCCTAGTGAATGCTTAGCAAATGAAACTCAGGGAATTAGCTTCAATGAAGAATTAGAACATTAAAGTGCTAATAGGGTAATAATTAGGTACTGAACTTAGGTTCTAAGATTCAATCAAAATATCATGAGCAAATTAGGTATGTTCAAACTGGAAAAAATGGAAATATGAGGATTGAGGGGATAATATGATATGAAACTTAGGGATTTATAGGTAAAATGTACCATGTGCCTTCCAAGAGATGGAGGCAAAGTACAATGTAAATATAATTGTGAGTTTTACTTAGGTAAGAAGTGAAAATGTGATGTAACTACTTATGCAAACTAGTGAATTGATGAAAATCTCTATGAAGTGGATTTCATCTAGGCAAAGGTAATAACACGCTTCAATAAACAAATTGCCTAGGTGAAATTATGGAAATAACATCAAACATGAATGAAATTAGGAAAACACTAGATAAGTGCCCTAGCATATTAGTGGACACTAGATCTAACCATGCAACACAAAGTGAAAGTGATTATAACATGATTAGGTGATCACCATGATGTTGGTCCATAAAGAAAAATGATGTACAATTGAAGCAACATCCATTGATATCCCAAATGTTGGAAGGCTATAATCATCACATAATCTTCAAAACACATTTTACTCTTCATGTAACATGAAGGGTAACATGTCATATGTTAGGAAACAAATACAAAAATAGCTTGAAAATACAAAGAGAATATGCTCCATGCTTCGTGAATCAGGGGTAAGAATGAAAGACAAGCCTTTTCAAGGGGGCAACCTCCTTTTACAATAAACCAAATGTAAAAGAATAAGATGAAATGATCTTAAAAACTAGGTCTCCTCAATGAATTTAGAGGATGGTAAACATTGAAAATAGACCATGTTTGAGGAAATGACATTCTTAGACAATAATGAGGCTTGGGATCTAATTGAGTTTCCCACTGAAAGAAAACCCATTAGTAGCAAATGGGTGTTCAAGAAAAGGTTGATCGCATAAGGCAAAGTGGAGAGATACAAAGTTTGGTTAGAAGCAAAGTTATTCTTAAGTAGAGGGAATTGACTTTGGTGGATTTTTTTTCTCCTATTGCCAAGGTAACTTTTATTAGATTTCTTTTGTTTGTTGCTGTTGGTTTTGATTTTAAAGTAGAATAGATGGATGTAACAACAACATTCTTACATGGAGATTTGAAGAAGAAATATATATGAAACTACTAGGAGGTTTTGCAGTGAAAGGAAAAGGAAAACTAGTTTGCAAGTTGATAAAGTCACTAAACGAAAATAAATCTCTAAGGACGTGTTCTAAAAAGTTTGATACTTGTATATTGTGACTTAGTTTCACAAGGAGAAAATTTGACCATTGTATATTTGAAATTAGTTGGTGATAATTTTGTTTATGTGGTTTTGTATATGGATGGTATGTTGTTGATTAGAAACAACGAGAGAATCATCAAAGATGTGAAAACTTAATTGTCATTTATGACATGAAATATCTTGCCGTTGCAAAATTTATTTAGGAAATGGAAATCAAAGAAATCGAGCAAGTAGGAAACTTTGGTTCAATCAAAGGAAATATGTTGAAATAATATTGCAAAGGTTTAATACGTAGGAACTTATTATAGCTGTTGCAACAACCTCCAAAATTTTGGCTTGCATTCAAATTTCGGAGCCTTCTTTGGTATTTTCCTTGATTGTTGCAAACACTCCAGCTCATCCCATGAACTTTCTTGAAGTTCTTTGCCTCCTTTTGCTTGATGGATTACTTGCCGTCTTTTGGCATGTTTGACTGTTATATAAGGTTTGTGAGCCCTTTCTGGTTGTTTCGAAGGTTGGTTTTTGTGTAAATGAGTTGTCCTAACTATCTAAACATCCGTCGCGTTCATACACAAAGTCTTGAATGATGTCGCACAAGTGTCGTCATGGTAGTCCCAAAGTCTATCATAAGCGTCACACTTGTCGTATCTTGTCATGAGATAGTCACTCAAAAGGGAATGCTTTGTTTGTTTGTTTCGATGATCTATGTTGTCAAGTCGTCAGAGTGTGCTAAGTGTGTGATCACAAAGTCAAGGTCATCCCGAATCCAACTCCCTTCCCACACACAACCATTTTTGGAAAATCTTCCCGATCGGGCAACTTCACTTCACCGGGCCTTGACTGAGTTGCATAGTCTCAACCCTCATTGATGTGACTTGCTATCTAGAACTGCGTAGTGCACAGTCACTATCCTCTAGGGCTTTGGTACTACGTAATTGCAAAGCCCAACAACTTCTCTTGACCTCCAAAATTGTGCAGTTTTGCCTCTCAGTGTTCCTTGAATTGCGCACTTCGCACCTTCAACCCTCAAGACTTTCCCTTGCATGTTGGAACTGTGTAATGCGCAAAGAATCCAACCTCCCTTGGCCTCCAAAATTGCGCAGATGCTTCCTTCAGTGCCCTTCCCTCAGTTGGAGCTCACTGCCCCAAAAAACTGTATAGATTTTCCCTTCAGGCCTCTCTGCTGCCCAGTCCCCCTTGCCTCTTATAAATGCGCAGACTGTCCTCCTAGAGACTCATCCCGCTGCAGCCACTGCCTGATTGAACTGCGCAATTCTGACCCTCAGTGAGCACTGCACAATTTTTTCTCCTCGGTGAGAACTGTGTAGAAAAGTTCCTCAGTCAAGATTGAGTTGCGCTCTGCGCAGTCTTAGGGATCAATCTTTCTCCCTATCAGTTGAAACTGCGCAATGTGCAGTCACTAAGCCCTTCCTCCCAGTCTATGACTTGTCCCGGGCTTAGTTCATGGATAATAATGCATCATCTTAGACTAGGGATTTTTCGGATTGATTTTGTCCTGTCATGAGTGAATCACAAGAGCAGGGATATTATCAAGTCACAACGATATGATGAAGAAGGAGGAGGAGGAGGGAAGCATGCCTAAAAACTCACTTGTACTTGAACTTACAAGTGAACCTATCAAGAGCAAGCAAAGGTACACAAGTTTTCAACCACCTTCCAAGGCTGAAGATCAATGAAGACCCCACATCATCAAACTATGTAGAGGAGAAGAGAAAGCACATGCAAGAACACATCTAGCATTTAAAAACAACAGTGACTTGACATTTCCACATCAGCATGCCAGTCCATGTCAGCAGTGTCATGTCAAGTCATGTCATGAGTTGTCATATGCCGCATCACTAGTGTGGACCATGTAGATTGTAATCACACATCTAGCATTCAAAAACAATAGTGACTTGACATTTCCACATCATCATGCCAGTCCATGTCAGCAGTGTCATGTCAAGTCATGTCATGAGTTGTCATATGCCACATCACTAGTGTGGACCATGTAGATTGTAATCAAATGTATTGTAAAGTGGAAGTCCAAAGGACACACATGAATATGAAGAGTCATGTAAGTTGAAAAGTCATAGGAAGTTGATCAGTCATGAGGGTAGTTAAAGAGTCACAAGGGGGGAGCATCACCCCTTGGTTATATATACCCCTCATTGTATGAGCACAAGAATTTTCACTTTAGCTCCTCCCGCAAGGCATTAGAGAAATCAACTAGTTCTTTGAGGAGCAAGGAATGGCTCCAATATCCTGCTACTGGGGCTAGTTTTGTATAGTGTAAATATGTGTCTTGGAATTTTTTGATGCAGGAGCATGAGGCTTGAAGACAAAAAGCTTCGAATTTATTCCAAAAATACAAAATAAGTTTACAAGCAAAGGAATGGGATCCTTTAGCTGTCAATTTACAAGTTTTCTAGATAGGATTTGAGCTAGGATTTAGGGATTGAGTGATTTTATAATCAATTCACGCTGTTTAGATTCAGTTAAGATTCTCGAGGAGAATATCAATCAAACTAGGTATTGTCTAAGATTAGAAAAATTCGATCCATTGATTAAGGATCTGATTGTTAGAATGAAATGGTATTTATGTAAGTTCTCGATGATTGTAAAGGGATTTTGACTGATTTGGCTTGATTTGGCCGTATAAGCTTAAGTTACAAAAATTGTATCTCTGTGTATTTTTGTGTATAATTGGTCAACCTGGAGGCGTTGCATCCCTCCGAAATATCTCTGAGTTTTGCTGATTTGCAGTTGGCTTTTGAATTAGGGTGTGTAAAGTCTGTATTATATGATAAATCTTGTGTTTTCGAGTTATGAGATAATCTGGTTATGTTCTAAAAACATTGGAGAATAAGGGTTGAGACAAGTCAAATGTAGCGGAAGTGTTAAGTTTGATAGAACAGAGAATAGAAAACCTGACAAAATCATCTTAACCAAAGGAGTCTAGAACCGTCCGATCTACAGATCCAATAGATCTAACGGTGATCGCGCGCCAATAAGCTCGTGCGATAGTCAAGGAAGAAAATCAGTTTTATCAGTGTAGTTGGTTATCGAGTGGAGAAAAAGTGGTAAGCTGTCTTTAGAAATTCTAAGCGATTCCATTAATCGACCGACACGTAGCACTCGGTGGAGAGAGAAAACCACTTTATCAGGTGGGTAAACATTGCGCAAGATTCCCATCTGATATCGCTGTTAACCGTTGGATCAAATGTGCTTTGATCAATAGTGGAGGATCACCAATTAGTTTTGTTGATCGGGGAACCAACAACCATCGGATTGAAAGGTAAGATCAACGGTGGAGAGTTAGTGTGAAATATTTAAGGGAAAGGCAGACACGATAAGGAATTAACCAAAATTTAAACTCTTTTTTAATTCTGTGGAAATTAAAAGGTTATCATATTTCGGTTAAAGTAAAACAGTTTTGCTAATTTAGCAGAATAGCCAAGTTTGGAGGTAGATGATTGATACTCCAAAGGAAAACCAAGAAGAAGTTCCACCTGAACTTGTAGAAATCGTTACTGGATTTGAACGATTGTCCATTACACTTGCACCCAAGCCACCATTTGTGGTATCAGAGTAGCCTACTAACACTGAACAGGATCTCAAGGATTAGAAAAAGAAATCCAACATGGATTTCAGAGTTGGAGGAAGAGGTGGTGGTCGAAGAAGAGGAAGACCAGTTGCAAATGCTGAAGTGTTGGAAGCTATGCAACAGATGCAAGCTAGATTAGAAGCAATGGAAATGGGAAGAGATGCAGATGCTGGAGATGTCAGTGAACCTGAAGCTGAAGTTGCAGAAGAAGAAGAACCTATAGATGTAACTCCTGAAATGAGATTCTTTGAGTCAATATTGAGATCCACATCCAAGCCTAGACTTGAATTTTCAATCTACACAGGAAGCTTAAGCCCCGAAGAATTGATAGACTGGATAAATTACATGGAGAAATTCTTCGATGATAAGAAACAAAAGAAGGAAATAAGGTGAAGTTTGTTGTTACAAAACTGAAGGGACATGCAACACTTTGGTGGGATGGAGTGCAGGCAGAAAGAAGAAGACTTGGCAAACAACCAATTAAGAATTGGAACAGGATGGTGGCAAAACTGAAAAGTAAGTTTTTGCCAAGTGACTATCAACAAACATTATTTAGACAGATGCAGAATCTTAGATAGAGGTCTATGATAGTAAAGGAATACACAGAGGAATTCTACAAAGTGAGTATAAGAGTAGGACAAATCCAAGATACAAATGAGAAAGTTGCAAGATATGTGAATGGTCTCAGAATGGAGATCCAAGATGAGATAAGTGTACTGTCTCCTAAAACAATAGAAGAGGCTTATCAGATGGTATTGAAGGCTGAAGAAAAACTCATGAGGAAGCAATCTATCAGAAATAGAGGTACTTTCTGCGAAATGGAAAGTCAAGGTGGTAGAGGAAGATCTACAACACCTAGAGATGGAGCTAGCAACAACTCAAGTCAGCATGCACCCACAGGAGGTGATGCAAGTGGCAGAGGGAGTTTTTCCAGAGGAAGAGGAGGCAGAGGTAGAGGAAGAGAAATCAGATGTTACAGATGTAACAAGCTGGGACACAGAGCTTATGAGTGCCCAGAAAATATAGGAATGAATCAGAGGAATGCAATTGTTGCAAAAACTGAAGAGGAAGCAACAAAGGTAATAGAAGAAGAGAATGTACCAGAGAAAGGGGAATCTTTGGTAGTCAACAAAATTTTGTTAAAACTAGCTAAGGAAATTGTTGAACCAGCACAAAGAAAAACCTTGTTCAAGACTGTGTGTAAGGTTCAAGGGAAGTGTTGTCAGATGATAATAGACAGTGGTAGTATAGATAATTTGGTCTCCACAGAAGTGGTGGAGAAGTTGAAGTTGAAAACAAAGAAACATCCAACACCTTACAAGGTGTCATGGCTTCAAAAGGGATATCAGTTGGTAGTGAATGAACAATGTGAAGTGGAGTTGCAGTTGGGTAAATACAGAGACAAAATTCTGTGCGATGTGATGCCTATGGATGTGTGTCACATATTGTTGGGTAGACCTTGGTAGTATGACAGAGGAGCTATGCATGATGGAAAGAAGAACACATAAAAATTTAGCAAAAATGGTGTAAATCATACATTGCTGCGAATAGAAGAAGAGGATACATTAAAGAAACCTGATCCAAAGACCCTTTTGCTGAGTGGAAAGGAGTACTTGTAGCAGATGGAAGAAGATGAGGTAAGTTTTGCATTGGTTTGCAAACCCAAGGTAATAATTACTTCCACAAAAGTTTATGATTTACCAATTGAAATTCAAGAGATGTTGGACAATTATTGTGATATCATTGTAGATGATTTTCCTGATGAGTTACCACCCATTAGAAAAATCAATCATCACATAGATTTGATTCCACGAGAAAACCTACCTAATAAAGCAGCTTACAGGATGACTCCCACAGAGAATGAATAGATCAGGAAACAGGTTCAGGAACTGTTAGACAAGGGACTGATTAGAGAGAGTTTAAGTCCTTGTGCAGTGCCAACAATGTTGAGCACAAAAAAATATGGAGGCTGGAGAATGTGCACTGATTCAAAAGCAATCAATAAGATAAAAATCAGGTACATATTTCCTTTACCTAGAATCGAAGATTTGATGGATTGTTTGAGTGGAGCTAGATATTTTACAAAGTTATATTTAAAAAGTGGTTATCATCAAATCAAAATTAGAGAGGGAGATGAGTGGAAAATTGATTTTAAGACCAATGAAGGATTGTATGAATGGATAGTAATGCCTTTTGGATTGTCGAATGCCCCTAGTACATTTATGAGGCTCATGAATTAAGTTTTGAGAGAATTTATTGGTAAATTTGTAATAGTATATCTGGACGATATATTAGTTTACAACAGATCTAAGGAGGAGCATACGAGACATCTGAATTATGTCTTACAGAGGTTACACCAAGAGAAGTTAATGTTAAATTTAAAGAAATGTTCATTCATGAAGGAGGAGTTGGTATATTTGGGCTTTATTATTTCTCCTGAGGGACTAAAGATGGATCCAGAGAAGATAAAAGCAATCATAGAGTGGCCTTCACCAAGAAGTGTCTTTGAGGTAAGAAGTTTTCACGAACTTGCTAGTTTTTACAGGAAATTCATAAGGAAGTTTAGTAAGATCAATGCTTCAATTATTGACACAATAAAGAAGGATAGGCAACCATTTAAATGGACTGCTGAAGTAGAAAATAATTTCCAGCTGTTGAAGAGAAATATTACTGAGAAGCCTATTTTGATTTCACCTAATTTTACTAAACCCTTTCAAGTGAAGTGTGATGCCAATGGAGAAGCCATTGGAGCTATTTTGAGTCAAGAGGACAGGCCTGTAGCTTATTTTAGTGAAAAGTTGAATGAGTCAAAGAATAAATATTCTTCTTATGACAAGGAGTTTTATGCAGTGGTGCAATATTTGAAGAAGTGGAGACATTACTTGATGTCCAAGGAGTTCACACTGTATTAAGATAACCATGCATTACAATGCATTATGCAACAACCAAAGCTTAACTAGAAGCATGCAAAATAGGTAGAATACCTTCAAAGTTTTAATTTTGTGTTAAAACATATAACTGGTCAATCAAACAAAGTAGCAGATTCCTTAAGTAGTAAAAACATTTTAGTTCAAGAAAGTCAAATTCAAGTGTTGGGCTTTGATTTCCTTAGGGAGTTATATGAGAAAGATCTAGATTTTAAGGAGGCATTTGAAGCTTGTAGAAATCCTGTTTTGTTAGACAAAAGCAAGTGGCTAGATCATTTCTTGCAAGAGCGATTGTTGTTTAAAAGAAATCAGCCGTGCATACCAAATTGTTCTATGAGAGAAAATTTGAGCAAGGAGAAACATAGTGGTGGACTGGGAGGACATTTTGGTGCAGACAAGACTTATGAGCAGTTGAACCAGTTTTACTTTTGGCCAAAAATGAGAGCTGAAGTGGAAAAGTATGTGAAAAATTGTAAAGTCTGTCAGTATGCAAAGGGAAGGAGCCAAAACACAGGCTTGTATGTTCCATTACCTATTCTAGATAGGCCTTGGGATATGGTAAGTATGGACTTTGTTTTGGGTTTACAAAAAACTCAAAGGGGACATGATTCAATTTATGTAGTAATTGACAGATTTTCAAAAATGGCACATTTTATTCCATGTTATAAAACTAGTGATGCTACTCACATTGCTAATCTGTTTTTTAAGGAGATTGTAAGATTACATGGGTTACCTAAGAGAATTGTTTCAGACCGAGACACCAAATTTGTTGGACATTTCTGGAGGACATTATGGAAAAAGCTTGGAACTAAATTGAGTTTCAGTTTTGCTTATCATCCTCAGACTGATGGACAGACTGAAGTTGTAAACAAAAGCTTGGGTAATTTTCTGGGAAGTCTTGCGGGTGAACGTCCAAAACAGTGGGATCAAGTATTGGCACAGGCTGAATATGCTTATAATGATTCTCCTAATAGGAGTACAGGGTAGAGTCCATTCTGTATAGTTTATGGAATGCACCCAAGGGGAGTGTCTGAATTGAGAGACTTGGGAAAAGCTAAAATGAGAAGTGCTAAAGGAGAATATTTTGCTACAGAAGCTCAAGCAATACATGAACAGGTAAAACAACAATTACAGGGCAGTAACATAAAATACAAGAGCAGAGCAGATTTGAAGAAAAGAGAAGTTAATTTTGAAGTTGGAGATTTGGTTTTGGCACACCTGAGGAAGGAAAGATTTCCAAAAAGGGAGTATAACAAGCTAAAGTTTAAGAAAATTGGACCATGCAAAGTCTTGAGGAAATTTTCTGCAAATGCATATGAAATTGAATTACCTATTGATATTGGAACATCTCCAATTTTCAATGTTGCTGATTTGTATAGGTATGAAAGTGGAAATGCAGATGACACAACAGAGGATCAAGAAGAACAAGAGATTGATTGGGTAAAACAGTTACCTATAGCAAAAGAATTAAAGCCAAAGAGGATTTTGGACAATAAATTGTTGAAGAAGACAAGAGGACAGGAGTATTTTCAGTATTTGGTCAAATGGAAGGATCAACCAATTGCTGAAGCTACTTGGATGACAGATGCCATGCTAAAAAAATTGGGTAGTTCTGTAGAAGAGCTCATGGAGAGTAGCCCATGAAGAATTTTGTCCTCAGGAGTCTAATCCAGGAGCATGAGGCTTGAAGACAAAAGGCTTCGAATTTATTCCAAAAATACAAAAAAAGTTTACAAGCAAAGGAGTGGGATTCTTTCGCTGTCAATTTACAAGTTTTCTAGATAAGATTTGAGCTAGGATTTAGAGATTGAGCGATTTTATAATTAATTCAAGCTATTTAGATTCAGTTAAGATTCTCGAGGAGAATATCAATAAAATTAGGTATTGTCTAAGATTAGACAAATTCGATCCATTGATTAAGGATCTGATTGTTAGAATGAAATGGTATTTATGTAAGTTCTGGATGATTGTAAAGGGATTTTGACTGATTTGGCTTGATTTGGCCGTATCAGATTAAGTTACAGAAATTGTATCTTTGTGTATTTTTGTGTATAATTGGTCAATCTCGGAGGCGTTGCATCCCTCCGAAATATCTCTGAGTTCTGTTGATTTGCAGTTGGCTTTTGAATTAGAGTGTGTAAAGTCTGTATTATATGATAAATCTTGCATTTCCGTGTTTTGAAATAATTTGGTTATGTTCTAAAAACATTGGAGAATAAGGGTTGAGACAAGTCAAATGTAGCGGAAGTGTTAAGTTTGACAGAACAGAGAATAGAAAACCTGACAAAACTGTGTTAACTGAAGGAGTCTAGAACCGTCCAATCTACAAATCCAATAGATCTAACGGTCATCGCGTGCCAATAAGCTCGTGCGATAGTCAAGGAAGAAAAGCAGTTTTATCAGTGTAGCTGGTTATCAGGTGGAGAAAAAGTGGTAAGCTTTCTTTAGAAATTCTAAGCGATTCCATTAATTGATCGATACGTAGCACTCAGTGGAGAGAGAAAACCACTTTATCGGGTGGGTAAACATTGCGCAAGATTCTTGTCCAATATCACTGTTAACCGTTGGATCAAATGTGCTTTGATCAACGGTGGAGGATCACCGATTAGTTTTGTTGATCGGGGAACCAACAACCATCAGATTGAAAGGTAAGATCAACGACGGAGAGTTAGTGTGAAATATTTAAGGGAAAGGTAGATGCGATAAGGAATTAACCAAAATTTAAACTCCTTTTTAATTCTGTGGAAATTAAAAGGTTATCATATTTCGGTTAAAATAAAACAGTTCTGCTAATTTAGCAGAATAGCCAAGTTTGGAGGTAGATGATTGATACTCCAAAGGAAAACCAAGAAGAAGTTCCACCTGAACTTGCAGAAATCGTTACTGGATTTGAACGATTATCCATTACACCTGCACCGAGGCCGCCATTTTTTCTTAATAACAGAAGCCTTTTAATACCAACACGTTCTTCATGCATGAACTATGAATGTTTGTAAGACTATTCTGTGGACGTTTGTATTTCATGTTTGCTTTCACATGTATTAAGATAGTTGAACTATTTCGGTTATTTTAGTGCTTATCTTGTTGAGAATGTGCTGTAATGGTTGTTATCATGTCTCATCCTTGTGGACTATTCCACATGATATAGATGAGTATTTCCTTATTCATTGGTTATAACGACTATCACATCCGCAGTGGAATATTTTGCTAGACGGTAGATGAATCTTCCCTTGTTTATTGGTTGTAACAACTGCCGCATCTGCTGTGGACTATTCGCTAGATGTTGGACATGTCCTTATGGTTCATGTGTGTCTCTTCCTAGGTGGTACTATTACCTCTCACTTAGAGGCTCATTTTTCTCTCCCCCTTTGCAGCAGAAGAACCTCGACATAATTGCATCGCACACTCACCAGGCAAACTCCATTGCATCACTCTCTTGTGATGACAGTTAGAGTCAAGGAAAATCTTTAAGGATTTAGAAACTGGTCCTTTATACCAGATGGGACTCCTACACCAAACGGTGTGAGGTCTGATTAGGACTTCATATCAGGGAGTTCCTCTGAATGTTGGTGGGTCTTGCACCGTCAACTTTTCTGGTGCTAGGAGGGAAACCAATATTTTATGGCTGATAGACCCACCAACCCCACTAATCCATCTTCTGGTCAAGGCAACAACGTTCACTCCATCTCCCCTACTCATACTTCTAAAGGTGGTGACTCTTCGCATCCCAGGCCTGAACATGAAATCCTATACGATCAACTTTGGTCTGTTCGCCCCATCACCCATCAGTTTGCAAAAGCTATTGGATTGATTCCGGGAGTAATAAGTCTTCCATACTCTCAAAAGAAGAACAACACCACCCCCACAGGTATAGTAGTCTCATCCGTTGAAGAAGTGGTCCTCGCCACTCTTGAAGAATTAGCAGACGCTGTGGAAAGGGAAGAAGAGCCTCCACTCTTTCAAGGAGGTAACGGAGGCAACCCCTTACTCTCGGGTTCAAATTTTGGTGGGACAGGTGGAGAAGAAGAGGAAGAAGAGGAAGAGGAACCATTAGATTTAGAAAATGAAGAGGACAATGAAGAGGAAAACATGGAAGAGAAAAATCTGTACTGGATGACTCAGGGCCCACTGGTACTTCTGGTTGTCCCGCATAAGATGCCAAGGCATGCAGAGAATCTCTTGACGAAGTACGACCCTGACAAGACAATGAAGGTTGAATACCACTTATACAACTTTTGCCTACATCTGCAATCACTTGAGGTATGTTACGATGATGTTGCATGCAAACTTTTTCCATGCACCTTGGATGGTAGGGCAGTTGTATGGTACCACAACCTTCCTCCAAAATGCATCCAGAATGGGAGGGGATTCAAAAAGATCTTTCTTGAATTTTTTTTTTTTTCTGAAGACAAGACCCTTGCCATGTTATTAAAGGAGTTGTGTAATCTAAATATAGAGCAGAAAAAAGAGCTAAATATTTTAATCAGAGGTTCAATCGCATCTTGAATAAATTTTCGGACAACACAAAACCTCATGACCCCATCACAATAGATTACTACACTTCTTCCTTGCCAAAAAATATTGCGCAGTTTGTAAAGCGAAATGCGAGATAAACATTTACAGAAAACTACGAAGAGGATATCGTCGTTAAGAAGGACTTTCATGCTATTGGAGTCATCACAGATGATGAATCAACAAATAACTCCTAGGACATGGGTAAGAGGCCTCAAGGCTTTGTGAGCAAGGATAAGGAAAAAGAACTGAATGATCTTGAAACCCTGGATCGTCTTGTGAATTCCCTGACCAATGAAATGGCTAAACTCAAACAAAGGACAAGCGAGACTACCATGAGAAGCAAGCTTCCCAAGTTCATGCTTAGAAGGAATTCACCTTCTGGCAGTGGCAGCAACCAACAGACAAAATCTGCGCATAGTTCCAATGTTGTCCTGAATATTGAAAAAATCGGCATGAATTCGTATTGCACGTTTCACAACGAGAATTATTCAGAGAAGACGTTCCCAAAATGGAACCAACTCATGAGCATAATGGTTGCTCAATTTGTTGACTCAGTCATGGTTGAGGAGCGGGCTGAGCCCGATGAAGAGAAGGAAGAAGCTGTTGCAACTGATGAAGCTCCAAGCATTGGGCATGCAATGAACATGTATCATTGCGTTCTCGTAGCTCAAAAGAGTATTGCCGATAAACAACCTCCAAGTGATGGTTCGGCTCAGAAATAGAGCAATTGATACAACTTAAGAAGCCAACAGGCGACCAGCACAATTGAGGTGTTGAAACAAAAATTCAAAGAAAATCTGTTAAGGAAACTCAATCCTCTAGCTAACTTAGCGCAAATCACTTAGAGAAACTCCGAGAAACTAGTCTCAATGAAAAGTGTTTTTGACAACAGTAAGGACATAACCATCCCTCCAGAAACCACAAACCAAGTTCCATCCCCGGACACCTTGGTCAGTGTACCCGCTGTGGATTATAACATTGTAGACAATATGAAGAAGGTTCATGCAAACATCTCTATGTTTGAACTTACAAAAATCATGAGCTAGTGGGTCATCCTTCTACGAGCACTTGGGAAAACCTCTTTAGGTAATGCCACCTCTTTGGAAAAGGGATCTAGTAAGTCTCCTGACGCTCTCACATCTGTACTTAATGCACTCACGATGGATGCAAACACACTATGTCCACCATTCTTGATAACATTTGAAATCTTCAACTTCAATGTACACAATTGGTTAGTTGATTCGGGTGCATTGGTGAATGTCATGCCACAATTTGTGGCTAAAATATCAATGCTAAATGGGAAAAGTCAGATGCACAGATTATTCATCTGGACAAAACTCAGTTCCAGGCAATTTGTGAACTTAGGGATGTCATCATTCATTTATCATCTGACAGACGAGTTCACCAATGTATCAACATAGTGATTGTGGACATTCCAGAAGCATACAGTGTTATTGAGTAGATACTTGTCAAGAAAGCTTCAAGGATACTTTGCCAAAGACTGGTCACACCTATGGCTTCCATATAGGGGCAGGAACAATCAGATCTGGGTAGAGTCAGAGAGATACATGAAGCATACAATGACTCCATTGAATGGACATAACAAGTCAATGAATTTCGCAGAACTATTATTTCCTTGTTTTAATTTGGTTGGTTCTCATGTTTCCTTAGCTTGGGTTGAGTTACTAGTTCTTGGAGCCTTGGTTGGAAAAACACTCTGGAGCCCTGTAACAACTTGGGTTGAGTTACTAGTCCCATAGCGTTGGTTGGAAAAACACTACGGAGCCCTTGGTGGGTTGAGTTACTTGTCTTGGATCCTTGGTTGGAACAAATGCTCTGGAGCCCTGGAAGGCTTGGGTAGAGACCAATCTAATGATGGTTTTGTGATGTCCAACCGTGAGGTGGAATCACTATTTGATGGGTTAAGGTGGATGGCCTCTGGAAGCCCTAGATGGTTTTGGATTGATGTGTTCTATGAGATCCCACATTCATGCTTGGAATATGGCATAGGGGTGAATTACTGAAGAGAGATTTGGCTCAGCCATTCTATGGTTGGGTGGAACGTGGAAGTCCCATCCTGGGTTTGGATTTTGCATCATCAATATGAGGTTATTTCTCCTTGTATTTCTATGAGTATTATACTGGTTTATATGTGGATCATATGGCTACGATTTTATTGGTATTTCTGTTGCTATTATGCTAGTTATGTATGTGTTTTATGACAATAGATATGTATGGATCTCATCATGTTTTTACTTGTAAATGAATGAAGAATGTATCTATGACCTAATGGATGAAATGGCAACTAATGTGTTGAGACATCAATGTCTCATAGGGATCTCAGCTAAGTATGAGACCCCTATGCTCAAATATGTTATTTACACCTGTAGATCACATATTCGCGATATTTTTGATGTAATGTCTATCATGGCTAGTAGGGGTTCAATAAAGGTCTTATTCAAGTAATTGCATTTGTGCTGTCATTTCCTTGTTATCTTATTATTCTGAAGGTGTCATTCAATTTTGGGTAGTGACGTGGGCTATGGGCTTGAAAAAGTGGCTCAAATCCTAGGGACATTGGCACAACACTGACCAAAATAGTCCCTGGACGTTGGAATGCCTATAGCATGGGAGCGTACAGAGCCTCCTGGACGCTGGCAGGCCTATAGCATGGGAGCATCCGGGGGTCAAGTGGTCCAAAATCTCAGTGGGACCTAGGGTTTGGTTGGTTTGGTTCCCGAGGGTCTTAATGTTATGTTGGATGTCTATATGGCATGTTTCTGTTGGTTCCACTTCCTTAATACAACTTGGGAGGTTGAATCATATCATAGTGGCCTTTCGTTGCATGTTTACCCCGGCTGGCCGGTTGATTGGGTAGATGTAGGAGGAGGGTGTTACAGAGTGGTATCAGAGCATGGTTTACCCCTCGGACTAGATGGGCTATGTGTGTTTTTCATGCATTCATGACGGTTGTATGTGTGTCTCTTATGCTTACATTCCATGTGCTTGTTGCATTTGCATGATGTTGATCATGGTTGTAGTGATGTTGCCATGTGGAAGTTGATGTTGTTATTGTGGAGTGCATCGTCATGATTGTATGATTAGTTACATGTTGTTATATGTCACATGTATCATTTTGTATGCTTGGTTACATGTATCATTCTTATAAGCTTGGTTTCAAGTATTGTTTGTTTATGCTTAATATATGTGTTTATGTGTGAGTGTGGTTGACTACGCATTGCTTATGCATGTTAAGGTTTGCATGTGGTCAAGAATACAATGATGTAATGGTTGTTGTCATGCATGAGGTTGTGGTATGCGTTGTTGATAAGGTTATGCATTGATGACTGGACCCTAGCTAGAATGATGGTTGCATGGGTATATGGTTATGTGTTATGTTTCTATATGCTGTGATGATTATGTTATACATGTATCCTGCTGATTTGTTGATCTTGAAGTCAAGGTATCCTCCCCGAGCTATACTAAGGTACGTTAGTTTATTGTGATTTGGTTTAGCTGACATGATATACCTTGTAGGAAGAAATATCAAATGGCTAGCAAGATGGTAGACTACAAGGACTCTCCCTATGAATCAAATGAGTAGTATGGTGTTGGGAATTCTTCCAATTTGGCAGATACATTGAGAATCTTAAAGGAAGAAATAAGGAGTTGTAAGGAAGATAATGACAAAATCATGCAGGAACAGGAGAAACAAGCAGAGGTAAATGCAGTGATACTTCAGAGTTTGTTAGATTTACAGCGACAGGGACCACGTCAGATCAGCTATGAGTAGGAGGACAAAACTAATGGGGCATATGGTAGTAGGTCGCATGGTGGTCACAGGTCAGATATAGATGACATAGTTAGAGATGGAAGATTGTTGGACACTCCAGATAGGAGAGGGGATAGACACATGTATTATTCTAGTTCTGATTTAGATAGGAACTATGATCGTCATTGTTATCATCCTTACAAGAGGAGTGATAGGGGATACTTGCCAGATGAGTTTAAGAAATAAAAGCCACATAATTTTGATGGAGAGATGAAGAAACCACATAATGAAAATGCATGGTTTCTTGGTATGAGGAAGTTCTTCAGGTTACATGATTATTTAGAGAACATGAAAGCCAGAGTAGCTACATTTAGTCTCACAGGTAAAGTATACATTTGGTGGGAAGATGTGAATAATTTCATATGTATTCATGAGGAAGACTTGACTTGGAGTGAGTTTGAGTGGCTATTCAAGAAGAAGTATTTGTCAGAGAGATACTTTAATGATAGGGCAAAAGATTTCTATGAGCTAAAGATGGGATTGATGACATATGAGGAGTACATTAGAAGGTTCTTAGATCTACTGAGGTATGTTCCTTATCTCACAGAAGAGAAGACCAAGATTCAGAGGTTCATTAGTGGATTACCGGTTGCATTGAAAGACATGATTGAGTTTGATGAGCCTAAATCATTGGATGAGACCGTCCGAAAGCTAAGGAATTGCTATGAGAAATTGAAGCACAGATATGAGACTAAACCAAACTGGAAAGGTAATGCAAGGAACAAAGGAAAATGGGACAAGAAGTGAGCAAGACCTCAGGGTACAGGTAATAAAGAGAACATAACACCATATAAGAAGTTCAATGCATCAGATAGAGGATAGGGACATCGATCTGAAGAGAATAATAAGGAGCCCATGCAGTGTTGGACTTGTGGAGGGGATCATCGTAGGAGATATTTCCCACAATATCAGGGTGGCAGGCCTCAGATATATAGTACACAATATGCAAAAATTGTTGGGGATGTTGGTCAAAGTATTCCTCGTATTTATGTAGCATTGGATAACAAACAGGCAGACCATCAGGCATCTATCATTGAGATGGACGGTAAGCTTTGTGATCAAGTTATTTCTATTTTGATTGACCCTGGATCTAATTATAGCTATGTTACTCCTGACTTGGTGGATAAGTGTGGTTTGAGTAAGGAATTGCATGAAAAATATTGGTTAGTGTAGCTGGCTACAGGTACAAAGAAGCAAATTTACCATTGGGTAAGAGCTTGTGCATTTAATTTTAATGGTATGCCTACTGCAACACATTTGAATGTATTACCACTAGGATCATACAGTATGTTGATGGGGATGGATTGGTTGTACCTTTATAGAACCAAGGTGGATTGTTATGACAAAGCTTTTGAGTGCTTGGATGACAATGGGGAAACAAGATTCTTTAGGGAAAGAATAAAGCCACATCAATTAGGATGGTAACAACTATGCAGGAAAAATGTAGTCACACGAAAGGGTGTGTGTTATTCACAGTGCAAATTTCTAGTGACAAAGGTAAGGAAGTTGAGGATGCAGATGTTTTGAGCAGGTACCCAATTTTACAATAGTTCCAAGTTGTATTTCTTGAGGACATTACAGAGTTTCCACCTCACAGGGAAGTAGATTTTTCTATTGAGTTGGTGCCAGGGGCAGATCCAACATCAAAAGCACCTTATAGGACGAGCACACATGAGTTGGTAGAGTTGAAGCTATAGTTGAAGGAAATGTTGGACAAGGGATACAGTAGGCCAAGTGTATCACCTTGGGGCGCACTAGTCTTATTTGTGAAGAAGAAATATGGTGCTCTTAGATTATGCATTGACTACAGGTAGTTGAACAAAGTGACCATCAAGAATAGGTATCCGCTGCCGAGGGTTGATGACTTGTTCGATCAATTGAAGGGAGAAACAATGTTCTCAAAGATTGATTTGAGATCCGAATATCACCAGGTATACATCAAAGAGGAGGACATTTACAAGACAACTTTTCAGACCAGGTACAGGCATTATGAGTTTGTTGTAGTTCCATTCGGTTTGACTAATGCTCTAGCTACCTTTATGTGCTTGATGAATAGTGCGTTGCGTCTGTATTTGGATAAGTTTGTTATTGTGTTCATTGATGACATATTGGTATATTCTAAAAATGAGGAAGAGAATGCTGAGCATTTAACAGCAGTGTTGAGATTGCTGAGAGAGCATCAAATGTATACTAAGCTCAACAATTGTACTTTCTTTCAGATTGAGGCACACTACTTGGGACATGTTGTCTCCAAGGAGGGAATTGCAGTATATCCAGAAAAGATAAGGGCCATCATGGAGTGGGTAGCTCCCAGGAATGTAGATTAGGTGAGATATTTCATGGGATTGGAAGGTTATTACATGAGGTTCATGAGAAACTTCTCACAGATTGCTGATCCTATTACATCATTGCAGAGAAAGGGTAATAATTTTTAGTGGATAGAGGAGTGTGAGGCTAAGGCTTAAGTAGTTGTTGACACATGCACCAATGTTAAATATTGTAGATCCAGATAAAGAGTTTGTAGTATGCATAGATGCTTGCAAGGAATGACTTGGTGGAGTCCTTATACAGGATCAATAGGTGGTATGCTATGAGTCGCAGAAATTGAATGAGCACAAGAAGAAATAATCCACACATGATCTTGATTTGGCAGCGATTATATATGCGTTGAAGATGTGGAGACACTATCTTCTGGACAGGTGGTTTATATTGATGAGTGATCACAATGGTTTGCGGTATCTATTTGACCAACCAAATTTGAATGGAAGGCAGGATCAATGTTTGACTACGATCAACAAGTTTGATTTTGAGATCAGGTATATCAAAGGTAAAGAGAACATAGTGGAAAATGCTCTTAGCAAGTGGATACAAGTAAATCACTTAGCAACTATGAGCTCCTATGGGATAAACTTACAGGATAGGATCTTTTAGGCAGGTCAGCAGGATGTCAGGTATATGGAGATTATGCACAGGTTGTAGTAGAGTACTGGTACAGGTACGGGTGGTAGTACAGGTATAGGTATAGGTAGTGATACAGGTGTAGGTATAGGTGCAGGTGCACAGGATGTGGACTATGACCTTACAAAAGAAATATTGGTTAGATTCAAAGACATGATATATGTTCGAGATAGAAACGAGCTCAAGAAGGTGATCTTGAGGGAGTTTCATGTGAAACCATATCTAGGTCACCTAGGTTATTAGAAGACATTGACTGCAGTAAAGAATTTTTATTATTGGCTGAAGCTGAAGAGGGATGTAACCGAGTTTATGGCTAGGTGTTTCGATTATCAGTGTGTGAAGGCAAAGTGTAAGCATCCAGGTAGACTGCTACAACCGATTGTGATTCCAGAGTGGAAATGGGAGGTCATTTCCATGGACTTCATCACAATTTTTCCAAGGACAATGAGACATCATGATTCCATCATGGTTGTTGTGGACAGGTTGGAAAAGGTTGCGTACTTCATTCCAGTGAAGTCTACATTCTCATCTAGCATTGTTGCATAGTTATTTATCAAAGATGTGGTTAGATTTCATGGATTTATGAAGAAGATCGTGTTAGACAGGGATGAAAAGTTCACTTCCAAGTTTTGGAAGGAGTTGTTTGTAGGTTTGGGCACAAAGTTGGCATTCAATACAACTTATCATCCACATACAGATGGATAGACAGAGAGGGTCAATAGGATATTGGAGTACATGTTGAGGATGTATGTAATGCATCAACAACGAAAGTGGGAAGAGTATCTTCCATTGGTAGAGTTCGCTTACAGAAATGGATATCAAGAATTTTTGAGGAGTCCGTTTGAGGCATTGTATGGGTAGAGTTGCAATAATCCTATCAGTTGGAGTGATCCAATTAACAAGGTTTTGATTGGACGAGACATGGAATAGGAAATGTAGGTAATCAAGAAAAATCTGAAGGAAACACATGATATGAAGAGGAGATATGCAGACTAGAACAAGTTGTTCAAGGAGTTCCAGGTTGGGGAACATGTTTACTCATGCATAAAACCAAAGAAGAGCTCCTTGCGGATTCGATCATGTGCCAAGCTGGCACCATGGTTTTTTGGACCCTTCAGTATTGTTGAGAGGATTGGACTAGTAGCCTATTGACTTGCACTCCCTTCGACAACAAAATTCCATGATATTTTCCATGTGTCATTGCTTAAGAAGTATGCTAAAGATGTTGATAATGTGATTGACAAGTTTGTATTGCAGGTGGAACCAGATGGAGAACTCTAGTTGGAGTCTCAGTGTATATTGTAGACAAAGGTGCTCATGCTCCGAAACTGAGCAATCGAGCAGATTAAGGTGCAATGGAAGCAATGTAGGCTCGATGAAGCTACATAGGAGATGGCGGATTAGATGCAGGCTATGTATCCTTCTTTGTTTTCCGGTTGAGGCAAAGCAGTTTTGGTATATGTTTTGGTAGATGTTTTGGTGATTTTGGTATATGTACATATGTATATGGATGTAAATACCACCATGAGTTATATTATAAACCCCCAATAAGCGGTATGGGTGTCATGTCATTATGATGTTATGTTGTTATGTTCTCATGTTGGTTTGATTCTTAGCAGGATGATCTTTGTAAATACTGCAATGAGCTAAGTTAGAAAGCTCCATCGGTAGTATATTTTGCTTACAAAAATTTGTAGTTATAGGTGTTGTTGAACACCAAGGATGGTGTTCTCCCAAGGGGGAGGGTTATGTAACAACCTTGGTGAAAATTTCATGTAATAAAAGTTAATAAATGAAAAATAATTACCATGGTTGATGGAACACTTATTCCAAGCTGAATGTTGGGCAAAAGTATAGTGATGGGGATCACTTGTGGTTGATTAATGGCTAAGGAAATTGGAAAAGGAAATGGCTAAGGCTTTGGAAAGGAAAAATGACATTTTTGACACATTTATTTATGAAAATAATGGAAATTAGGAGAAAAGGGAGGTGAAAGGTTACAGGTTGCATGTGAGGAGGAAATTGAAGGAAAATAATGGAAAATGAAGAAAATAAAGGCCTCGTTCATAAAAAGGTTTATGAGGATTAGTTGGTAACATTTTGTCAGTTCAGTTTTGGAGATCTCTCATTATTCTCTCTTTATCATTCTCTTAGATACTTAAGAGTTGAATTAAGGTTTCTGTGATCCATATCAAGTTTTTTGAGAAGATTTTTCGGTGTAAATCACATTAGAATGCATTTGTCGACGTGTTTCGAACCACAATCCTTGGTTTGAAACGCGTCGACAAATGAATTATAATGTGATTTACGCCAAAAAATCTTCTAGAAAAACTTAAGAGTTCTCTTGGAGCTCTCTTAGAGGGTGCGACACACTTGGATTTTTGAAGCAAGAAGGCAAAGGAAGAGAAAGAAAACACAAGAGGGCATCGGGATCAACAACTACAACAGATTTGGCTCGCAGGTATCGAGTTGTATGTATGTTTTCCTCACTAGTTTTGGCATGCATGTCATATGCATGTGGATTATTAGTCATGATCTATCACTGGCATGGAAGATTGACTAAATTGAAAATGGATCACCTAGCCTTGCCATTTCCTGGATAGCCATGGAGATTGTGGGTTTATTTCCTTGTTTTATTTTGGTTGGTTCTCATGTTTCCTAGCTTGGGTTGAGTTACTAGTTCCTGGAGCCTTGGTTTGAAAAACACTCTAGAGCCCTATAACAACTTGGGTTGAGTTACTAGTCTCGTAGCCTTGGTTGGAAAAATGCTTTCTAGCCCTTGGTGGGTTGAGTTACTAGTTCTGGAGCCTTGGTTGGACAAACACTCTGGAGCCCAGCGACAGCTGTGGGTTGAGTTACTAGTCCTAGAGCCTTGGTTGGAATAAATGCTCTAGAGTCCTAGAAGGCTTGGATAGAGACCAATATGATGATGGTTTTGTGATGTATGACTGTGAGGTGGAATCATTGTTTGATGGGTTGAGGTGGATGGAATCTAGAAGCCCTAGATGGTTTTGGATTGATGTGCTCCATGAGATCCCACATTCATGCTTGGAATATGGCACAAGGGTGAATGGTTGAAGAGAGATTTGGCTCAACCATTCTATGGTCTGGTGGAACGTGGAAGTCCCATCCCAGGTTCGGATTTTGCATCATCAATACGAGGTTATTTATCCTTGTATTATATGAGTATTATATTGGTTTTATTTGGATCATGTGACTATTATTTCATTGGTATTTCTGTTGCTATTATGCTCATTATGTATGTGTTTTATGAAAGTAGCTATGTATGGATCTCATCATGTTTTTACTTGTAAATGAATGAAAAATGTATCTACGATCTAATGGATAAAATGGTAGCTAATGTGTTGAGCCATCAATGTCTCGTAGTAATTCTCAACTAAGTATGAGACCCCTATGCTGAGATATGTTATTTACACCTGTAGATTACATATTCGTGATATGTTTGATGAAATTCCTGTCATGGCTAGTAGGGGTCTAGTGAAGGTCTTATTCATGTAATTGCATTTGTGTTATAATTTCCTTGTTATCTTACTGTTATGAAGGTGTCATTCAATTCTGGGTAGTGTCCTAGGCTCTGGGCCTGAAAAAGTGGCTCAAATCCCGGGGATGCTAGCACAATATTGACCAAAATAGTCCTTGTACATTGGCATGCCTATATCAGGGGAGCATCCAGAGCCTCCTCGATGCTGGTAGGTCTATAGAATGGGAGCGTTTGGGGGTCAAGTGGTCCAAAATATTAGTGGGACCCAGGGGCTAATTGGTAGAAAGGTTGGGTTGGTTCCTGAGGATCCTAATGTTGATGTTGGATGCCTGTATGGTGTGTTTCCATTGGAGGTCAAATCATATCATAGTGGCCTCTCGTCACATGTTTATCCTAGCTAGCTGGTTGCTTGGGTAGATGTGAGAGGAGGGTGTTACATCTCTACATGACAGAAGAGGGAACTCCCACTGAAACCATTATCATATCAATTGGTGCCTGGGGTGTTGTTCAGGGAGCACCACAATGGAGTACTGCTCAGGTGTTTGAAGGCACACGATTCAGAAAAGGTATTACGTGATCTCCATGATGGTCCATCAGAGGGACACTTTGCAGTCAACACTACAACACATAAGGTTATGCGGGCTGACTTTTATTATCCCACATTATTCAAATATGCTCATGCCTATGCCCGCAAGTGTTTGACTTGCCAAAGGGGTGCCAACATAAATAAGAACTCTGTAGCCCCACTGCAGCCCACTGAAATGGAAGAACCCTTTCAACAATGGGGCTTGGATATCATTGGGGAAATTTTCCCACACTCATCGAAGAAACACTACTATATCCTAACTATTACAAACTATTTCACGCGGTTGATAGAGGCAGTTTTGCTAAAATAGGTGAATGATCAGAAAGTCATCAAATTTCTGCAACATAATATCATCTCCAGGTTTGACGCTCCTACATCACTTGTTTTTGACAATGCAACACATTTTTCATCGTTAAGGCTTTATGATTTCACATTGGAAAATGGTATTATATTGAAAAATTCCGCTAATTATTATTTGTAGGGAAATGGTCTTGCTGAATCCATGAACAAGAACCTTTTCCGTATGATAAAAAATACCATATCTTCTGAACAATGAAAATGACACTCTGCTTTGGTGAATGCCTTATGGGCTGCCTGAGTCATGCCTAAACCTTCTCTGAACACCTCCGCTTACTTCCCGGTGTACAGAAAGAAGCCATCTTCCTGCCTAACATCTACTTGCCTGATATCCAACTGTCCCAAGAGTCCCAAGATATGCCATGTCTTTTGGTTCAGCTTAGGATGGACACTTTGCACAAGCAATAGGAAGAAAGGCTGAAATTTAAAGAAAAATTCTGACTTCACCAGGGTCGTATCAAGAGATGATTTGATAGAAAGTCTGCAGGGAAAAATAACTTTAGTGTGGGTGACTTAGTCTTAAAGTGCGATAAATCCCATGAGGACAAAGGAAAACACACTAATTTTCAATCCCTATGGATCAGTCCATACACAATACATGAAAATCTTGGCCAACACACATATCGTATTTAATCACTTGAGGGGAATATTAAATCTCTCTCTGTCAATGGCTAAGACTGAAAGCAATATTTTCGATGAAGATCTGGGGCTGTGCCCTGCACTATGTACATAGTATTTTATTGGTTTCCGATTGTTACTTTGCTTGAATTTTGTGTTGTTTTGTCATGTAAATAAATGTTGTGCCTGATTTCATTGTGGCTTCTAAGTCTGTGCATGGTTGAATTCTAAAGAGTCTTGTGACACTGCAACATTTGTCTAGCATTCTTTCTGTCTTCCTTATGTTGGTTACATCTTTTGGTCGATGAAGTTTTGATGGAAAATACGATCTGTCCGTAAGGAGAGTTTTGGTCCAACCATGAACCCATGGCTAGTCCGGAAACCTCATGCCTATACTTAGTCTTTTTTGCTGGTGTTCTAAAGCTTATCTAATTAGTAGAAATGAAGAAGGGGAAAATCTAAACAAGCAAACCTAAATAAAAGGTCTTTATATGCTTCTCTGAAGGAAAAACCTCTTCTTCTCTCAATAAGTCAAGATCCCTCTTCCACCCCAAGGTAAATAAGTGCCGATGCACAGTTCTATTTAAATAAATAAATAAAGGTGAAAGAAGAGAAATGATTCCTGCGTAGAGAGGTGAAGCAAGCAACTCTGCCAGGGTATTGTCTAGGCTCATTGGTAGCAGAGTAATGTTTGTGTTCCTACGTGACTCCGCCAGGGTACAGTCCAGGCCTGCTGGCAGCGGAGAAACACCTTGAGAGATGAAAAACTATACTTTGAAAATATTAAGTTCGTGAGCTAAACTACCCTTCCCAACTCGAAACATTGTGTTACATTGAATCTTATGTTGTGTTCAACTAAGAAGGTATAGAGTGAACCATGTCTACCCATAGGGTAACTGAGAGAGCCAAAATGATTTGCATGATGAATCAATACTCCTTGAGGAACCAAGGTGTTGCACAGAAGAAAATAACCAAGACAGAGAAGCTGGAATTCAACCAATGTGTTGCCAAGTGTTGTAGTTGCTACAACACCTTCCAAAATTTTGGCTTTCACTCAAATTTCAGAGCATTGTTTGGTCTTTTCCTTGATTGTTGCAGACACTCAAGCTCATCCCATGATATTTCTTGAAGTTCTTTCCCCCCTTTTTCTTGTTGGATTACTTGTCGTCTTTTGGCATGTTTGACTATTATGTAATGTTTGTGAGCCTTTTCTAGTGGTTTCGAAGGTCAATTTTTGTGTAAATGAGTTGTCCTAACCATGTAAACATCTGTCGCACTCATACACAAAGTCTTGAACACTGTCGCACAAGTGTCGTCACGGTCGTCCCAAAGTCTATCTTAAGCGTCGTACTTGTCGTATATTGTCATGAGACAGTCACTCAGAGGGGAATGCTTTGTTTATTTGTTCTAATGATCTATGTTGTTGAGTCATCAAAGTATGCTAAGTGTGTGATCACAAAGTCAAGGTCATCATGAATCCAACTCCCTTCCCACACTTAGCCATTTTCAGAAAATATTCCTGACTGTGCAACTTAGCTTCACCAGGCCCTGACTGAGTTGCGCACTGCGTAGTCTCAACCCTCATTGACGTGACCTTGCTTCCTATATCTGCGCAATTCATGGTCACTGTCCTCCAGGGTTAGGGTTCTGCGTAATTCCAGATCCCAATAACCTCTATTGACCTCAAGAATTACGTAATTTTTCCTCCCAGTCTTTCTTGAACTGCTCATTTCGCACCTTCAACCCTCAAGCTTTTCCCTTTCCTATTGGAAATGCACAATGCGCAAATATTCTAGCCTCCCTTTCCATCCAAAATTGCACAAATGCTTCCTCTAGTGCCCTTCCCTCAGCCGAAGCTCACTTCCCTCAAAAACTACGTATATTTTCCCTTCAGGTTTCTCTACTGCCCAATCCCCCTTTCCTATTAAAACTATGCAGAATTTCCTCCCAGGTCCTCATCTAGAAGAAACCACTTCCTGATTGAATTGCACAATTCTGACCCTCAGTGGGCACTGTGCATTTTTTCTCCTCAGTGAGGATTGTGCAAAAAAGTTCCTAAATCAAGCCTGAGCTGCACTCTGCGCAGTCTCAGTGATCAATCTCTTTCCCTGTCAACTAGAACTACATAATGCACAGTCACTGAGCCCTTCCTCCCAATATGTGACTTGTCCTGAGCTCAGTTCATGGATAATAATGGATCATCATATACTAGGGTGCTTTCGGATTGATGTCGTCCTGTCATGAGTGAATTGTAGGAACAAGTACATTATTAAGTCATGGCGAGATGATGAAGAAGGAGAATAAGGAGGGAAGCATGCCTAAAAACTCACTTGTAGCTGAACTTACAAGTGGACCTATCAAGAGCAAGCAAAGGGACACAAGTTCGCAACCACCTTCCAAGACTAAAGGTCAATGAAGACCTCGCATCATCAATATATGCAGAGGAGAAGAGAAAGCACATCCAAGAACACATCTAGCATTTAGCAGCAAAAATGAATTAACATTTCCACATCAACAAGCCAATCCATGTTGGCAGTGTCATGTCAAGTCGTGTCATGAGTTGTCATATGCCACATCACTAGTGTGGACCATGTATATTGTAATCAAATGTATTGTAAAGTGGAAGTCCAAAGGACACACATGAATATGAAGAGTCATGTAAGTTGAAAATTCATAGGAAGCTAATCAGTCATGAGGGTAGTCAAAGAGTCACAAGGGGGAAGCATCACCCCTTGGTTATATATACCCCCTCATTGTATGAGCACCAGACTTTTTACCTTGGATCCTCCCGCAAGCCATTAGAGAGATAAACTAGTTCTTTGAGGAGCAAGGAGTGGCTGTAATGTTCCACTATTGGGGCTAGTGATATATAATGTAAATACATGTCTTACAACTTTTTCTTAATAACATAAGCCTTTTAAGGCCAGCACGTTCTTCATTCATGAACTATGAATGTTTGTAAAACTATTTTGTGGACGTTTGTATTTCATGTTTGCTTTCACATGTACTAAGATAGTTGAACTATTTCGATTATTTTAGTGCTTATCTTGTTGAGAATGTGTTGTAATGGTTGTTATCACTGTCTCATCCTTGTGGACTATTCCGTAGGATACTAGATAGTTATTTCCTTATTCATTGGTTATAACGACCGTCACATTCGCTGTGGACTATTCCGCTGGACGGTAGACGGATCTTCCCTTGTTTGTTGGTTGTAATGACTATCACATCTGCTGTGGACTATTCCGCTGGATGTTGAATAGGTCCTTCTGGTTCTTGTGTGTTTGCTTCTGGGTGGTACTATTACTTCTCACTTAGAGGCTCACTTTTTTCTCCTCCTTTTCAATAGAATAACCTCAACACAGTTGCATTGCACACTCACCAGGCACACTCCCTTTGCTTTTCGAAGATACCATTGCATCACTCTCTTGTCTTGATAGTTAGAGTCAAGGAAAATATTTAAGGATTTGGCAACTAAGCCTTTATATCGGATGGAACTCCTCTAACAAACGGTGTGAGGCCCGATTGGGACTTCATATCGGGGAGATCCCTTGAATTTTGGCGGGTCCGACACCATCCACAAAACCTAATCTGATTAAGGTCCCGTTGATGCCTAGGACTTCCCTAGTAAACAATAGGACAAATAGTCCGATCAAGGCCCCAAAATATACCTATACTTGTTTTGGATGGTGATATTCATTGGAATTGTTGGAAATATTGAGGTAGTGGAGGGGGAGTGAATCAATGTTTCTTTACAATTGTTATATTATGCAAGTTAAGATCTCTAGTTAAACCAAAACACAAGATGTAGAACAAGAAAATAATTTTATTAATGAAAATAATGAGGAACCTAATCCTCTTACGCAAAAAATCAAGCTCCAACTTGTACAACAATATCTTTAACTCCTTGATGAATCTAATCTTGAACAAATTCAAGCACGACCTTGATCAAAATGAGTACTCCAATCCTCAAAAAATCAACACTAACTTGGTCAAAATGAGGACTCTGATCCTCACAACAATTCCAAGCTCCAACTTGGTCTCTTACAAGGCTCCAACCTTGTACGAGGACTCCATTCCTCAAATATCAATCCAGGCTCCAACTTAGTCTCTCACAAGGATCCAACCTTATACTAATATTCAACAAGACACCCACCTTCGATCACTTCAAAGACTTCAAACACTATTTAAAAACATCATCCAAATGACTTCAACACTGTTATAATAAATTTCTCCACAACTTGCTCCAAATATGCTTCACATGTTGCTCCAAAGATCTGCTCCAACAAAAGGTCAATAATTATTTAATAAGGCTATTACAAAAGGTATTTAGGACTGGTACAAATGTCTACTGTAACAAGGCATCAACTATAATATTGGGAGGCTAATTTCAAAGGTCTCTTAAGATTCAAAACAAATCCAAACAATGCTCCAAATTGCACACTTTATTTCCAATGCCCAGTCTTCAAAAGCAATGTACACTGGGCTCCACAAAAGTTCTCTAGATTTTCATCCTTAAATCGCTGTACACAGGGCTTCAACAAACTGCCTTCACATAGCCCCTTTACACCATTAAAGTGTATAAACATAGGCTACAAAAATCCTATCCAAACCTTCCTTTTAGGGAAGACTTCAATACATAACCTCACCATTCAATCTCCAACATAACAACTCCTAACTTCCTTGACTGAACCAATCCTTCACTCTGTCCCCTAGCTCACACTTCTATTTATAACCCGAGGTTGGTTTTGACCCCCTTTTGGATCACAAAACCAATGTGCAATTACTGAGGCTTTGCGGCCCTAACATAGAGAATAAACATAAATCGTAGTCCCCTTCTCAGGGTCTCAGACCGCTCTTTTATGCACATAACTTAGAGTGAATATCAACAGAATTAGGACATATTTTAATGAGACTATGCAAACATAGAAGGATCCCTAACTAGGGAAAAAACTATCACATAACTACCTTAATTCAACTAGTACAATCCTCCTTTAAAGGGCACAAAAATCATAGAGAAGGGTGTATTGCACGTGGAAAAACTTGGCTATCAAATAGACATAAGAAAAACCATAAATTCTCCAGCTCAATCATTCATAAGGTCTGCAATTCTTCTCCTGAGGTAATTCGCTCTTCTTAGGCAGATAACACTTGAGATTGATGCTCCCTTCAATGAAATATTCTATTACTTCCTCAGCCAAATTTATTTTCTTTCCTTAATTGATTTCTTGTTTGCTTTCTTCGTTTTATTTATCAGATCGTCCACATTTTTCCTCCCTCAACTACCCACAAGTTGGTATATTTATAATGCTTGAATAATATATAAAGGGGCGTACATGTTCCTTTATAGAGACACGTTTGTTAATCACTACAATAAAACAAGCCATTAGCTTCGTATATAGTGTTGGAAATACTGAGAGGGGGGGTGAATCAATTTTCTTTTCAATTATTATTTTTATCAGTTAAAAACATTTATAATTGGAACATAGAAATAGATAATAGGAATAGATGCTTTTATTAATGGGACCTTTGCAATAAATCAAGTACAATATATATATATATATATATGGTTTCAACCAGTTTCCAAGCACCAACTTGGACTCTTTGTGAGTCTCCAACCTCGAGAGCACCAACTCTGTCTTGTCAAGGCACCAACCTTGAATTTAGGAGCACCAACTCCTAGGACGCCAATCCTTTCAGTTCTGAGGCACCAACCTCAAGGGCTCCAACCCTCTGCTGTAAATGTTTGGATATGTTTGGTTGTAATTCTCTGCTCCCAACCCTGCTGGACCTATGACTTACTTCTGTCCTCCCGTTCCTTCCACTTCTGCCAAAGCTTCAGCTCCCTTTTTTTCTTACAGTTTGCTAGCAACTAATACTTTCCTTGTTCTCTGTTTTATATGCCTGATATGCCTGACCTTTGGCTTCCTCCTTTCTTACTTGAGCTTTGGCTTCCTCAATGCTCACTTGATCTTTCAGCTTCCTCTGTGCTTAGTCTTCGGCTTCCTCTATCCCTTCGAATTCATCAATGGAAAGACGTGTTTAGTGGAAGAAGGCCGACCGACTTGAATATTAAAAAACATAGTGAAGAGTCTTCCATATTCATAGAAATCATATAGAGTAGGCTATACCCATATAGAGGTCCCACATGCCATGTCATCCTTTTATCGCAATCGCAGCTTTCGGAGGTTCGCACATAACATAGCCAATTCCCAACTGCCGATGGAGCGAATGCAATATGGTATTAAATAGTTATTAATAAGTCTATCGGGTCCACACCCTTATCGCAATCACCAGTTTGACATTCCTTTGTACATTGCGATTACCGCGGATGCGACATTTGATTAAGCCATGCTATAATGGTGTAGTCGGGTCCGCAATTATATCGCAATCGGAAGTCCGGCGATGTCAATTCTTTTGAACATTGCGATTCAACGGATGCATTATTTCAATAGGGCAGTTTATAATGGTGCAGCGGGTCTGCATATATATGTAACCTTCCCTCTCTATAACATTTGTTATATAGAATTTAACCACATGAAATCCTTATGTCCGCGCTATTTCTATTATAATGTTTATATAATAGAAATACACAATAATCATGCGTAACTTACCTTGTCCACCTTTTTACAACATTTTTTGGATCAATCCTCCATCGTAGATCTTACCATCCCATCTGATGGTTGATATTACACCCGACCAACAGAACTGATCAAAAGATATCCACCATTCAATCAACCCTGCTTGATCTGACGGTTGATATTGATTTCGGGTGGATAATTTGCGAGAGGAATACCCACCCGATAAAGCGGTTTTCTCTCTATAGTCTCCTGCCATGCGTTGGTCGACGAATGGTATTGGGTGATCAGCCCTAAATACCACTTATAGCCTTGAGTTCACCCGATGAACCCACTTACCTCTTATGGAAACTATGCTATCGACAGTTAATCTGGGCCGTCCATCCTCCAGTTTCAATGATATGATTTAATATTCACCGTGCATTGCCCTTCGTTGGTTTCTTGGCCTTTCCTTAGGAATTTTAGGGAAAATTTTCATTCTCTGTTATAGTCAGATATTCTCGGTCTTCCTCTGTTCCACTGTAAAACCCAATTGTGCCTGCTTCTGGCTGATCCTTCCATCCAATCACACGAAAATCCCAATTTCTACATGCCTAGATCTAATATAACGCTCATGGTCTGAAAACTTCCAATATTCTTTGCTCTGATATGTTCCTCTTTGCTTCTTTTGATGAATTATTCCTCTCGGTTCTTCTTGAGCATACATTACACGCGATACTCCCGATATGTATCCTTCGATGTGGCTCCTCCTCAATCTTCGACTCTTACACTTGCTTCTCTTCTTTGCTTTGATAGATCTGCTCTAATAGCTCCTCGGCTTCACATTGCCATTAATGACAATACAGATCAACAATCTCCCCCTTTGTCATTGATGGCAATATTCTTCTTCTCTCCCCCTTTGACATCAGTGGAAAAGGAGTGCACGAGGACTCCCCCTGTCCTGCAACATCTTTATGAATCAACTTAAGTGATGCTAAAGAGATAACTCCCATCTTTTGACGAAGATGTTCAAATGCTTCTCGAGGAAGAGGTTTTGTGAAAATATTAGCTATCTGCTCCTTAGTATTGATATATTCCAAGATGATGTTTTGTTCAGCTACTTGTTCATGAAGGAAATGATACTTGATTGGTATGTGTTTGGCCTTTGAGTGCATCACTGGATTTTTGCTAAGGCTGATCGAACTTGTCTTATCACAATAGATGGTAATTGGTTGATCTGTACCTATGTTGACATCTTTTAGAGCTTCCTTCATCCATAGTATTTGAGTATCACAATCTGTGATAGCTATATACTCGGCTTCAGCTGTAGATAGTGATATGGATGTCTGTTTTTTGTTGAGCCAAGATACTAAACAGTCTCCAAGGAAGAATGCATTTCCACTAGTACTTTTTCGATCATCGACACTTCCGACCCAATCAACATCCGTGTATGCAGTCAAAGTAAGAGTTGAGCTCTTAGGGTACCAGAGACCGAAATCAGGAGTTCCTTTCAGGTATCTAAGAATTCTTTTTGCAGCCAATAAATGGGATTGTTTAGGATCTGATTGAAATCTTCCCACCATTCCTACTGCTTGCATAATGTCGGGTCTCGTAGTAGTTAAGTGCAAAAGGGCTCTAATTATTGACCTGTAATGAGTTGAATCTACCGGAGGGGAGTCATCATTTTTGCTCAATTTGCAACTTGTGGTCATAGGTGTGTTCATGGGTGCACAGTCTTCCATTCCATATCTTTTAAGCATGTCTTTAAGATATTTGGCTTGAGATATAAACATGCCTGCTGTGGTTTGAGATAGTTGTAGTTCAAGGAAGTGAGATAACTCTCCTATCATTGACATCTCGAACTCTTTTGACATATTTTGAGAAAACTCATGGCTCATCTCATCATTATTACTAGCAAAAATCAGATCAACAACATAAACAAGTGTGACTAGTAACTTATCCTCATCCGTCTTTATGTAGAGATTACTTCCTGCCACCCCCTTCTTGAAGCCTTGTTGTTGTAGATATTGATCCAATCTTGCGTACCAATCTCTAGGAGCTTTTTTCAACCCATATAATGACTTTTTCAACTTACAAACAAAGTCTTTTCCTTCTGTTAGATTAAACCCTTCTAGTTGCTCCATGTAGACTTCTTCCTTGAGTTCCCCATTTAGAAATGTTGATTTTACGTCCATTTGATAGATCTTGAATCCTTTTGAGCAAGCAAATGCCAAGAACATCCTGATAGCTTCCACACGAGCTACTGGTGCAAATGTTTCTTCAAAGTCAATCCCTTCAATTTGTGAATAGCCTTTACAAACAAGCCTTGCCTTGTTTATGATGATTTGTCCATCTTCATTCATTTTGTTTTTAAACACCCACTTGGTTCATATTATGTTTTTGTCCTTTGGAAGTGGATTTTCCAAAAATGCTGGAAAAGGAATTGTTACTCTTATTAATGGAAAAGGAAAAACTCAAAATGCTTTGCTAGTAAACAGGCTCAAACACAACCTCCTGAGTGTTAGCCAAATTTGTGATCAAGGGCATAATGTTGTCTTTAGCACCAAAGGCTGTGAAATAAGGAACTCTTCCTCATGGGAACTTGTGGCGAAAGGGGTTAGGACACCAGACAACATCTATATTCTGAACAAGATTCAAGAAAATAAATACTACTTAAGTCAAACAGATGAAAGTTGGTTGTGGCACAAGCGACTTGGACATACAAGCTTCGTAACTTGAGCAATATCAGCAAGATTAAAGCAGTATGAGACATTCCAAAGTTATTCAAACCAAATCAAGGAGTATGTGGCCCATGTCAACATGGAAAGCAAACTAGAAGAAGTCACAAGACCAAGATCTAGATTGTCATTAATCGCAATGTGAAGCCGAGGAGCTATCAGAGCAGAGCTATCAAAGCAGAGAAGAGAAGCAAGTGTAAGAGAGGAAGATTGAGGAGGAGCCATATCAGGAGTATCGCATGTAATGTGTGCCCAAGGAGAACCAAGAGGAAGAATTCATCAAAAGAAGCAAAGAGGAACATATCAGAGCAGAGAATATTGGAAGTTGTCAGACCAAGAGCGTTATATTGGATCTAGGCATGTAGAAATCAGGATTTCTGTGTCATTGGATGGAAGGATCAGTCAAAAGCAGGCGTAATTGAGTTTTACAATGGAACAGAGGAATATCGAGAATATCTGACTATAACGGAGAATGCAGATTTTTCCTAAAATTCCTAAGGAAAGGCCAAGAAACCAATGAAGGGCAATGGACAGTGAAGATTAAATCATATCGTTGAAACTGGAGACGGCCTAGATTAACCGCCGATAGCATAGTTTCCATAAGTGATAAGTGGGTTCATCGGGTGAACTCAAGGCTGTAAGTGGTATTTAGGGCTGATCAACTACTACCATTCATCGACCGACGCGTGGCAGGAGACTGGAGAGAGAAAACTGCTTTATCGGGCGGGTATTCCTCTCGCAAATTATCCACCCGAAATCCATCAGATCAAGTGGGGTTGATTGAATGACGGAGGTCTTTTGATCAGTTATGTTGGTTAGGTGTAATATCAACCATCGGATGGGATGGTAAGATCTATGGTGGAGGATTGATCCGAAAAAGGCAAACATCGAAAAATGTGCAAAGGCTGTAAAAAGGCGGAAAAGGTAAGTTAGGCATGATTATTGTGTATTTATATTATATAAACATTATAATAGAAATAACACGGATATAAGGGTTTCATGTGGTTAAATTCTATATAACCAATGTTATAGAGAGGGAAGGTTAGATATATATGCAGACCCGCTGCACCATTATAAACTGCCCTATTGAAATATCACATCCATTGAATCGCAATGTTCAAAAGAATTGACATCGCTGGACTGCCGATTGCAATATAATTGTGAACTTGACTACACCATTATAGCATGGCTTAATCAAATGTCGCATCCGCGATAATCGCAATGTACAAAGGAATGTCAAACTGGTGATTGCGATAAGGGTGTGGACCTGACGGACTTATTAATAACTGTTTAATACCATATCGCATCCACTTCATTGGTAGTTGGGAATCGACTATGTTATGTGCGAACCTCCGCAAGTTGCGATTGCGATAAATGGATGACGTGGCATGTGGGACCTCTATATGGGTATAACTTATTCTATATGATTTCTGTGAATATGGAAGACTCTTGACTATGTTTTTTAATATTCAAGTCGACTGACCTTCTTCCACTAAACGCGTCTTTCCATTGATGAATTCGAAGAGATAGAGGAAGCCGAAGAGTGAGCGCAGAGGAAGTTGAAAGATAAAGCGAGCGTTGAGGAAGCTGAAGCTTAAGCGAGCAAGGAGGAAGCCAAAGGTCAGGCGTATCAGGCATATAAAATAAAGAACAAGGAAAGTATTAGTTGCTGGCGAACTATAAGAAAAAAAGGGAGCTGAAGTTCTGGCAGAAGTGGAAGGAACAGGAGGACAGAAGTAAGTCATAGGTCCAGCAGGGCTGGGTGCAGAGAATTACAACCAAACAGATCTAGACAATTACAACAGAGGGTTGGAGCCCTTGAGGTTGGTGCCTCAGAACTGAAAGGATTGGTGTCCTGGGAGTTGGTGCTCCTAAAATCAAGGTTGGTGCCTTGACAAGACAAAGTTGGTGCTCTAGAGGTTGGAGCCTCACAAAGAGTCCAAGTTGGTGCTTGGCAACTGATTGAAACCATATATAGATATGTATGTATGTATGTATGTATCTATATATATAGATAGATATCTCTCTCTCTCTCTCTCTCTCTCTATATATATATATATATATATTGTACTTGATTTATTGCAAAGATCACATTAATAAAAGCATCTATTCATGTTATCTATTTCTGTGTTCCAATTATAAATGTTTTTAATTGATAAAAATAATAATTGAAAAGAAATACTAATTCACCCCCCCTCTTAGTATTTCCAACATATAGCGCCATAATCTTGTGTTTTTGAGTGCGCGAATTGGCTCCATGAAACATCACAAAACACGATGAAAAATGGTATGTACACATGGGTGCCTTGATTTTCACTGGGAGTAACATTTGGAATTGCGCCAGAAACTATTTCTTCCATTCTTGCTTCCACTGTTGTGTCCATTTGTACTTCTAGTTTTTCTCCCAATTGTGCTTATATTTTTGCTTCTAGTATGGGATAAAAAATAACTTCTTGTTTGGTTTCCTAGTTAATGCCAAGTTATGTTTCCAACAGAACATCAATTTTTTCTTCCAATATGGCACCTCTTGTTGCATCTAGCTTTGCTTCCATTATGGAATCTTCTTTAGCTTCTAATATGGCTTCCATTATCACGTCTTGGTTTGCTTCCTAAATGGCGTCTTTGTTTGCTTCTTTGGGAACGCCAATTGTGGCTTCTAATATTTCTTCCATTATTACTTATTTGTTTGTTACCTGATTTGCTTTTGTTTTTTATTCCCAAGTAATGCCAAGTTTTGCTTCCATAATTACTTCTTGTTCGCTACCTGAATTGCTTGTGTTTTTGCTTCTCAGGTAACACCAAGTTTGGCTGGTAGTATTGCTTCCATTATTACTTCTTAGTTTGCTACCTAAATTGCTTCTTTTTTTCCTTCTTAGGTAACTCCAAGTTTTTATTCCAAGATTAATTCTGGTGTGCTTCTAGTTTGGCTTCCATTTTTTCTTCCTTTTTTGCTTCCAAGATTTCTTCTAGTGTGCTTCTAGTTTGGCTTCCATTGTTACTTCCTTTTTTGCTTTCAAGATTGCTTCTGGTGCACTTCTAGTTTGGCTTCCATTGTTGCTTCCTTTTTTTCTTCCATAATTTCTTCCTTGTTAGTCTCATGGTTTGCTTCCTTTAAGTTGAGAGGTTTTCTTCATGTTTAACGCCCGAGTTCGCTTATTTGTTAGGTACAAGGTTTACTTCCTTTTAGTGTTTTAGGATTTGATTCTGAATTAGCCTCCAATTTTGCTTCCTGTTATGCAAAAAATTTAGCTTTCTATTTAGAGCCAATAATATCTCTAAGTGTAGCTTCTAATTTAATGTCGAATTTTACTTCCTTTTAGAGCCACATTATGTTAGGCCCCTATACTACTAGTGTAACCGCTTATTGTTATTAGTACAACCCACTTATTATATTGATTTACCCATGTAGTGCCCATATTGTTACTATTGTGCCACATAGAAGCCCACTATTGTTATTATTGTGCCCTTACATTATTATTGATATGTCGGCTCTGATTATGTTATGACCCCTTAGACTCCTATATATAGAAAGGAGGTCTTTTCATTTGTATCATCCAATGATTTTTCATTTATGTAATGTAAAGGAGGTTGCCCCCTCGAAGAGGTTGAATTCTAAGGCGTTGATCTATCTTTTCTATCTTTTCTTGAGCTGGTTTCATAACATTTGGTATCAGAGCTTTGGATTCTAGGGTTTCGCTGCTCCAAACATGTCATCGTGGCATTTTTGCTATAACTTTTTTCCTGTGACGTTTCAGAAGCTAAAAAAAAAACCCATTTGAGGAAAAATCGCACTAAACCTCGGATCTGAATTTCAGAGCTTTTCGAACTATCTTTGCGGAGATATGATCTGTGGAAGTTGGTATTTTTGCAGACTCCTGAATTACATTCCAAACAGGTGACCTGGGGAAAATCATCATAAATTTCTCTCTGAGCATTGGATTGAAATTTCATAAGAAGTTACAGAAAGAGGATAGACTTCAGTTTCTTGTATATATTTCTCAGAGCCAAAGGTCGAAACAGTGACACGTGGTACTTCATAAAAGTTAGCTCTTCTGGAAAGGTCTATAATCAGGTCATCTTGGGAGATTGTGCATAACTCTTTCTTGGAGAATCCAATTTGGATCAGACTGGTGGCATTGGAAAGAGGCCATAGAGGGCTACTACAAGTCACAATTTCAAAACTTAAAGATCTGAAAGTACAGAGTTATAGTCGTTTCAAGATCAAGCTCCTAAAATCAAGAAAAAGCAAGATGAGGAAGTTTGATGGCAAGGATCCGGTAAATTGGATACTTCAGATGGAGAAATATTTTGATCTACATGGTGTACCACTGTTACAAAAGGTATGTATTGCATCTTCATATTTAGAATCAGATCAATTTTTATGGTATGAAGGGCTTTTTTCTTGTAAACAACTTGTTACGTGGTCAATTTTCACGGAGGAAATGATAGCACATTATGAGGATACAAAGAGCAACACCTTCTTTAGAGCAACACCACAACAATTGGAAAGAGTAAAAGGGCTTTGTGACATAGTGGAAAGCAAAATTATGGAAACCAGGAAGCATAACCCTCACAACTATAAATATGGAAGTGTTGTTTCTCCCAGCCTTCCACAACCTACAAGGGTTACACCACAACAATTGGAAGAAAAAATAGAAAAAGGGCTTTGTTACAATTGTGATAGCAAATGCACTAAAGGTCATAAGTGAGCTGAGAAGAAATTATTTTACATAGAATATGAAGAAGAGGAAGAAAATGATCAAGAAACATCAAAAGAAGAGGATATACGCCAGGACCCCACCCCAGAGAAATAAGAAATGAATTAGACCATATCTTGTAAAGCATTGGCAAGAATTACCACTCCTCAAACTCTCAAGATAGAAGGACATATCAAGAAGAAAAAGGTGCAAGAAGTGAAAGATCACATTGAGAAAGAAGAAATGAATCCAACCATATCTTGTAATTCATTGGTCGAAATTACCACTCCTCAAACTATCAAGATAGAAGGACATATCAAGAAGAAAAATGTTCAAGAAGTGAAAGATCACATCGAGCATCAAGAAATGAATCCGAACATATATTGTAAAGGATTGGAATAAATTACCACTCCTAAAACTCTAGAGATAGAAGGACATATCAAGAAGAAAAAGGTTCAAGCAGAGAAAGATCACATCGAGCATCAACAACAAGTTCTCCAACTTTTAAAGGATAACGCCACTTTGGCGCAAAATCAAACGAAACAACATGCACTTAAAAAATGGCAACCTTACTGAATGGGAAGACTCTTCAAGGATGAGGATGTGGAAGCATTGTTTTGTGCTATTTCTATTATCCAACCAGATTGGATAAACGAAGCAAGGGATGAATGGAAGAAGGACGAAGAAGTATGGCCACTTATTCAAAAGTTGCAAAAGATCCCAATTTAAACAATATTGCCAGAAATTGAAGAGGAAGGAAAAATCATATTGGAACCTGGAGCAGTCACAGAAACAAGAACTCGAAAGCTACGAAATTGATCAATTTCAGAGTATCTCATCAAGTGGAAGAACTTACATGCTGAAGATTCTACATGGGAGGACAATAATTTCATACAAAAGCATCAAGAACTACTTAAGCGTTGAGGACAACGCTTTTTGAAGGAGAGGGGCATGTTCGGCCCCTATACTACTAGTGTAACCCCTTATTGTTATTAGTACAACCCACTTATTATATTGATGTACCCATGTAGTGCCCATATTGTTACTATTGTGCCACATAGAAGCCCACTATTGTTATTATTGTGCCCTTACATTATTATTGATATGTCGGCTCTGATTATGTTATGACCCCTTAGACTCCTATATATAGAAAGGAGGTCTTTTCATTTGTATCATCCAAGAATTGTTCATTTATGTAATGTAAAGGAGGTTGCCCCCTTGAAGAGGCTGAATTCTAAGGCGTTGATCTATCTTTTCTATCTTTTCTTGAGCTGGTTTCATAACACATTATGCTTCCATTTTAACAACTCATGATGCTTCCTTTATAGATTCCATTTATTAATTTAATATTTTTTATTTCAATTAAATTAGTTAAGTATATCATATCTCTTAAATAACTTATATGATTATATAGTAAGTCATGCTACATTTGAAATATTTTATAGAATACCACTTATAAATAATTTTTAGGGAAATGGACATCCATACAAACTAACAATTTTTTTATTTAAATATAACCAATATTTTTATATTATTAATAAATAAAATTGCTCGTGACTAGCTACACATAATTCAGGCCCAAATTCACATAATAGAGATTTCCAGAGAAGAGCTGTTTCAGGTTTCTTATAGTTACATACCACACCACAACATTGGAATAAAATAACAAGATCATATTTTATTTTCTAACTATAACCTGTTCTTTTATATTATTAATAAACAAAGTTGTTGGCTCGTGACTAGCTACACATATTTCAAGACGATATAATACATGTCCAAATGATATAATTCAAAATGATACATGCCAAAATGATACAACTCAATATGGTACTATAGGTGAAAATGATACATATGATAGTAAACATGAAAATAAACACCATAACGATTTATCAACAACGATCCATGATGGAGTCTATACGATCAATGTCACTAGATACTACCAACAAGTTTCTCATCATTATCATCATGTCTATCATGATCATCATCAATGTCATCATCGTCATTGTTTGCCTCAATGTCCTCTCTATTTTTTTCATTGTCTCGAATGTATGAACTAGACCCAACATAATCTGGATTGATTTCAGGATCAACTAGATCTTTTGGAAGGCCCGTGTTCTGCAAAGAATAACATTCAAAATGAAAAGTTATTATTCATTTCATGCAATATTTAATATTTCAGTTATATTTTTAATATTACAATGTATGAAACAAAACCATAATCATACTACATCATATCAAAGTGCACATATATACTATAATACAATTTCAATTAAGTTACAACTAATATGCCATTCCAGTGGTGTAAAACATGCAACAATTCTAATAAATGTTAGTAAATCGTGGAATGGCACCATACCTTTATGTTGAATAACATGTGTGTTTTGTAGTGTACCAACCCTTGTTAGGAAGGAAGGGCCCTCCTTCGTAGTAGGGATCATTGGTTAGGAAGGTACTGTAACTATTTTATTTATTTCCTATCAGTTATAATTCATGTGTGATTGTTGTTACTGTTACTATTAGTCTTGTTGATGCTTTAATGGTTGCATAATCCTAACCTATGTATTGTGTAATAACATAAGTTTTGGACCAATCCCTTTGTTACTGTGAGAGTTATTTTTGCCGTTACAATTTGATGGTGTGTTCATTTCATTTGAATGCATGTTTCAACATTTGTTGAGAGAATGGTTTCCAGGAGTGCTCTTCTTTGTGATAGAGTGGTTTTATTATGCATTGTTTGTTTACTTCTTGAGAGTGTCAGTAAGATTTAAGAGTGTAGCCGCCAGAGTGTTGAATTATTATGAGTGTGATTACAATGATTGAGTTTGAGATTTATTATCACTAGTCATCATTTTCCCTTACATATATTTTGCGTAATAACCTTGCAATAATAAAACCTACCTGGATTGACAATTAATGTGAAGAGTTGAAACTATTGCTATGAATTAAAATGACAATTGTTTTTCCAAACAAAAAGATGAAGAAAAACCTATGCACGTCTTTAACATAACACAAGTTGAAGCAAAACTCAGAATGTTGTATGAAATATGAAGCAAAATTATTTAAGGTTCAAAGTAAACATATAATAATTCAACTGTGTGTAAAATAATTAAATTAACAACCTACAATTTGAATCAATCAAATTGACCAATAAATGAAGTCTGGGCGTGCATTTTAGTGAAGCCAGACAATTTTTCTCTATTTCACAAAAATGCATGCCCAACCTTCATTTCAAGGCCAAATTGAATGATTAAATTTTAAGAGTACTTTTTTACTCATAATTAACATTAATTTTTCACATAGAAATTTTTGTTGTGCAAGAATATGCCAAATTGGATCGATTTCGTAGGGTTAAAGTTATGGTTTGTGTGCCTAAAATAAATGCTCATCAGGACTTGTAATTAATAAATTTTATGATAATGATCATTCCAACCTAAATATAAAACCATTTTATGCAACATAGAATAGTCATTTTCATAAAGGAAATGTTATACACTAAAATCCAAGTCTATCGGAATAGTAATTGATCATATTTGGGAATGATCACAGTTGGAACAAATATGCACTCACAGGCCAAACCAGTTACACTCTTGGTAATGAAATTTTAAATGAGACATGATTGGACGTTTCCTACCCTTAGGACTTGCATCATGTCTGACCAATATCCTACATAACTATGTTTCCCACTTATACACAACTTTCACATAAGGCAAGTCGAAACAAAACTTAGAATGTCGTAATAATGAAAAAGTGTTACAATCATTAAATAAACAATATACACTTTGAATCAATTAGATTGGCCAATAAATGAAGCATGTGCATGCATTTTAGTGAACCAAGACAATTTTGGGTTGCTTCACAAAAATGCATGCCCAACCTTCATTTCAAGGCCAAATTGAATGATTCAACTTGAAGAGTATTTTTTTATTCATAGGTAACATTAATACAATTATATGTTTTGCACACATGTTTCTGTTTTTTCAAAATTACTCCAAATTGCATGGATTTCAAAGGGTAAAAGGCAGGGCTTCTGTGCATAAATGCACCAGGAATATTTGGGAACAAGGTAATGGACTAAGAAAACTCAAACTTGAATTTTAATAGTTGAAACTTGTAGTTTTTGGGTTGAAACACTGTAAGTAAAGGCTGGATGACCTTATTTTAGAAGTAAATAAGTTTAAATGTTGGCAAGGGATATATAGAGAGATAACACGTAGGGTTTGCAGGGCCTATTTTAGGGTTTTTCTATATTGTACATTTTTTTGGGGTTTTAGGTTCAGTATTAGGTTAAGTGGCCTAGTTAGGGTTTGAAGATAAATAGGTAAGGAGAATAGAGACTAATAGGGCTATTTATTATTTATTGTTTGACAATGAAGTCTAAGTAATGATATAAAAATGTTGAAAGTGTGTAAAATCATTAAATAAACATTCTACAATTTGAATCAATCAGATCAACCAATAAATGAAGCTCGTGTTAGAAAATCAGAAATGAGGTAAATATTTTATCGATCTTGATAATTACTTGTGATGTTACTTGTTATTACGATTATTTATATCTTATTTCTTTAGTTCATAAAGTAATTACACAAAGCAACATCACATAAAACAATTAACACAAAATGTAGGCACATGCCAGGGAAAAACCCCCCTCGATGGGAAAACCAAGTCAAAGTAATTATTCCTTTCAATAGTATTCTTTGAGACTCTTCACCCTAGACCTTGACCAAACCTTCCCTCCACACCGAGTAAACTTCCATAAGATTGATATTTTTCTAGCAACTTCGACTATGCAGCAACTTGCGGCAGCTCACAAATTTCGGCAGCAGTCCAACTTGGGATCGTTCTCCCAATCCAGAACATGAAACAGAGAGAGACCACCACCAAAATTTCGTTTTTCCTTCACTCCTTAGACTCCCCCAAACTTGCATTCACTTCGACTTCCCGACAATAGACTTTCCCAGCCTCCTACTTCTAGAGATTCACCTGTACAAACACAACCGCAATCAATAATATACTTTCACAAGTATATACATATAAAACTCTGGGGTCTTCTAGGAAACATATGTTGCTTCTCAATTCTCCATAGTAGGACTATCAACCGAATATTTGACAGAAGAATCCTCGATCATACATTTTTCTTCCTACTTCATATGCAACAACATCTTCTTCAATCGAATCCTTCTTTTCTTCTTTCACTAGGACTTCAAGATGAATTCTCCAAATTACTTATCCTACTCATGGCCTTAACTTAGACTTACAACTGTTAGTTCTGGTCTAGTGCATGACAAATGAAGCAGAGAACCATATCTATCACTTCCTCTCAACCAGGAAGCACCTCTTTATCCAAACTCCCTCTTAATCTTAGGGAGTTTTCTTCTATTCATGCTTCCTCTGGGAGATCAATTTCTTCCTTTTCAACATCAAAGAATATTTCATGGCTTCCAATCATTTCATGAGAGTTATTATCATCCCCTTCATGCTTATCACATCAAGGAACATCTTCACCAAGTTCAAGATTGTGTACCAACACAACTTGCTTGTCACATCGAGCATCTTCACCAAGTTGAATATTATGTACCTGCACAACTTGCTTGTCACATCAAGCATATTCACCAAGTTGAATATTGTATACCTTCATAGCTTAGATAGCAAGTACAACCAAAACTCTATAAGCATGATGTTAGCCATATAAGAATCACAGAATCATTTCATATATATATCAGATACCCAGACTTAAAAACAAGAGGCATATACTCTTCAACATCTTACTAGGGACTTTGTCATACACCCTAGTCTACTTCATAACAATACTTATTCCATATAGGGTTTTAATGTGTCTTCCAAAGGTATGACATACCTTACTACAACATATAGAAAACCATAGAAACCATTCACACAAATATGGGTCTACAAATCACCTAACAAACTTCCAAAATAAATGTGTTAGACTTCTCACTAGGGATTCATACAAATCCTAGATTTCAAAAGAATCAACCAATGTCAATGACATCATTGTCATTAACCCGACTAGCTTCCACTAGGGTTACTTCCAAACCCCTAGATATTCAATCAACCATCAATCAATCACTAACATGACCAACTATTACTAATGTTAGTTGCAAACCCTATATTTCCGAGAAATTATCATACTCAACCAAAAATTCAAATTTCAACAATTTCTTCACAAATCTCAGATTATCATATAGTCAACATTCATCAAAGATTTCTAGTTCGACTAAGGTTCGACTCCAAAACCCTAGAATTCCATTTTCACAAATTCAACAATTCTATACAAATCTTAAATCATCATATTCCAAAGATTTTACTTTGACTAAGGTTTAATTCCAAAACCTTAGATTTCCAATCTCAACAACAATTACATGCATAAATCGCAGATTTTTATATTTCACACTAGACAATGTCACTACTAGGGTTTAACTACCAAACCCTAGATTTTCATTTTTCAAGAATCATCTAATAGATTTCAAATTGTTATATCATACATACCAAAAAACTTTTAAATTCACTAGGGTTTAGCTATAACACCCTAGATGAACATCCTAGAATCTTAGACAAGGACTTCATTAAATCCTAAGACTCATGACCACCATTGATTATGTCAACACACATATCTAGGAATTCATAACCATAAATAAGCATATCATATGCCCAATAACATTAATACATATGACCTAGACCAAGCTAGGGATTCAACCAAAAGGACATATCTCTATATGCCTATATTTCATCAACATGAAACATACATTTCATATCACGTGTTAGTCAAACCCAACTTCACAACAATATCAAATAAGATTTAGAAACATTCTCATTTTGATTACACTAGGGTTTGATCAAATAACACACACATACCAAATAAATCAAGTCTAAGACAATATAAGGGTCTTTCTCACACATTCCACCAAACCCTAATGAGCTAGGGTTCCAATGTAGAACACACATTCCACCAAACTCCAATGAGCTAGGGTTCCAATGTAGAACACACATTCCACCAAACCCCAATGAGCTAGGGTTCCAATGTAGAACACACATTCCACCAAACCCCAATGAGATAAGGTTCCAATGTGGAACACACATTCGACCAAACACCAATGAGCTAGGGTTCCAATGTGGAACACACATTCTACCAAACCTTAATGAGTTAGGGTTCCAATGTGGAAACATAGCAAACCCTATATTACCAAAACTTCAAAGGTTCTGGGATTTTAGATTTTATCATTCCATCCTAACAAGTTAGGATTTCCCAATAAAAAACCCAAACATGAAATCATCAATAAGGACTTAAACTAGAATTTCAAAATATCCCTAATTAGTTTATGGTTTCATATATTCACAACAGCATACCCTTCAGTTATGGTTTTCCAGAACCTGTTTAGGGTTCTACCAAATCAGATAAGGGTGGGGTGAGTATATTTATTAAGAGATGAATCACCCAAACAAGAATTACTGGGATTCAATACTGCTAGTCATAACAAGGTTAGTAATAGATCATCAAATGCATCCCTGAGTATAGCTATCTTCACAAAGAAGGTTTCCACAATATATTCTTTAGTCATCTTTGTAGAACTCAGCTCATTCTTCAAACTTGCTACTTGACCAATGTTCTTAATAGTGAACAGTTTCAAAAAGGCTCCATAAATCTCTTGAGCATGATCGATGTTATCTACGAATGGGACAAGATTGTATTTTATCCCTTCTACCATCAGAGTCATAGTGACCAATTCTAAATCCCTAAATTTTGCTTTGTCGGTGTCACTGTATTCTTCTATAGGCTTCTTTACATTTCCTTTTACCAAATCCAACACCTTGTTCTTCTTGAGGATTAGGTCAATCCTCTTCTTCTAATATCTGAAGTTAGATGCTCCTTCAAGCTTGTTCCCTCCCTTGATATAATTAGACATTCTCTTTGAGTATAATAGATTCCTTCCCTGAGATAGTGCCTATGAATGGATCTGCCTTTTTCTTCATTCTTCACCAAATCCATGATACCATGTTGGAAAATCAGAAATGCAGTAAATATTTTCTCGATATTGATAATTACTTGTGATGTTACTTGTTATTACGATTCTCTATATCTTCTTTCTTTAGTTCATCAAGTAATTACATAAAGCAACAACATATAAAACAATGAACACAAGATGTATGTACATGCCAGGGAAAACACTCCCTCAAGGTGAAAACCCAGTCAAAATAATTCTTCCTTTCAATATTATTCTTTAAGACTCTTCACCCTATACCTTGACCAGACCTTCCCTCCACACCAATTTAGCCTCTAGAAGATTGATCTTTTTCCAGCAACTTCGACTATGCAACAACTTGCGGCAACTCATGGCTTTCGGTAGCAGTCCAACTTGGGGGATTTCGTTCTCCCAATCTAGAACACAAAAAAAAGAGAGACCACTACCAAAATTTAGGTTTTCAATGACTCCTTAGACTCCCCTAAACTAACATTCACTTTGGCTTCCGAAAATAGACTTTTCGAACCTCCTACTTCGCACTTCTGCCTGACAAACAAATTTTCACACTTCTGCCCAGAAGAGAGAGAATGAGAGGTGATGCATCAAATGAATTGGTAGTCCTTAGTTTTATATGCTTCTTGTGCAATAGAATGGGTCCTTAGGCCGACATGGTGTGGAGGTTCCATAATTCATATTTGACTCAATGCTTAACTGATTTACATGATTCAAAAACCCAAGAAGGGTCTCTTAAAATGTACAATAATTATATAGACTCAGAATAAATCCTAGACGTCCTCAATGGGGGATTTGACCTAAAACATGGTGACCCAAGCATGAAACCCATGCTTTAATAAGTCACAATAATAATAATAAAATCTCTTTTCTTTATTCTTTTGATAAGTACATTACTTAATGACTCAAGTACATTATTGAAGAATGAACATATTTACTTTTCCAATAGCTCGGACATGCATTTTAGCAAAGAAAGACAATTTTGTCCCGCTTCACAAAAATGGATGCCCAACCTTCATTTCAAGGCTAAATTGAATGATTCTAATTGGAGAATATTTATTTACTCATAAGTAACATTAATACAATTAATTATTTTTATTTTTTCACATCTATATTTTTGTTGTTCAAGAATACTCCAAATGGCATGGATTTCATAGGGTAAATGTTGGCAAGGTTTTTATGCCTCAAATAAATACACACTAGGAATGTTTTGGAACAAGGTGATGGACTAAGAAAAATCAAATTTTAATTTTAATAGTTGAAAATTGTAGTTTCTTGGTTAAAACACTATAAGTAAGGTTGGATGACCTTATTTTAGTAGTAATTAGCTTTAAATGTTTCCAAGGGATAGATAAAGAGATAATACCTAAAGATAAACCTCCTTGGTAAAACTTTCACATAAGGCAAGTCAAAGCAAAACTTAGAATGTTGTATGAAATTAGAAGTATAAATATTGAAGCTCAAAGTAAATATATAACAATGTAAATGTGTGTAAATCACTAAATAAACAAATCTACAATTTAATCAATCAGATTACCTAATAAGTGAAGCCTAGGCATGCATTTTAGTGAAGCAAGACAATTTTGGTCTTCTTCACAAAAATGCACACCCAACCTTCATTTCAAGGCTAATATTTTTTCCTATGAGGATATTTTCTCTTGAATTTATAAGGCAAAGTCTCAGTGTTGACCAAATACATTTTGTTCCTGCATGAAAAGTGTACATTTTCAAGCTAGAGAGGACTATAGGGCCATTTATTGTAAACAACAGGAAAGGCCTTACATAGGTGGAAGTGATGATGAAGGAGTTTGGTTTTGAGAAAGGAGAAAAGTGGAAATATGACCTTCACCATATAATTTCTAATAAAAGGGTGGAAATTAGTTCTGCAGCTTATATTCATGAAAGTAGACTAGAAATTTAGAAAATGGAAAAATCAAGAAACTTAACCATGTGGTAACGTGAAACAAAGAATGTATTTTGAAATGCCTATGGTAAAAGAGAAGAGTTTGAAGAGGAATGCTCCTGAACAAATTTATGTTGAGATGCTTTCGGTGACTGAACTTTTGCAGTTGTTAGGGCTGTTAGCAGGAGCACTTCTAGTCATTTCCCTCATCATTGTGGACATTTGAAAAGAAATAAGAAGAGAAATTATTAAGAAACCACATTATACTCAGATGAACTCTACGCTCTGACGAACGGTGCATAGGCACTAGTGTTGTTGCTACCATGTGAAATACTAATTGTAAATGGTGGTTTATACATGTAAGTTTGATGCTTAAAACTCAGGGAAGTATTGTGGTGTAAGTTTGATGCTAAAACATCAGGGAGTATAGTCGTGTTGGACTCTTGCAATCCATAAATCTTGAAAAAGGTGAGAGCATGGGAGTAGGTTGGCATATGAGTCGATTGATAAGCCTCGAGGTATGGGTTTGTATATGTCTATGATTAGAGCTAAGAACTGGTGTTAAGTTTATTCAAAGTGCACAATTTTATAGTGCTCAAGCCAAATTTACTATATATTATAAAGAAATGTCAAGAGAAGCAATTTAAAAGTGCTAGTGAGCCAATTTTTTATGCAAATTTTTTGTTACAAATATTTAAGATTTATAACAAATTTGTAGAATACATCCATATCAATTTCTAATGTGAATTCCCATGCCATGGAATGAGTGTAATAGTAAGTTCATAATCCCTGAAGATTAAGCTGTTGGAGAATGTCAGATGGTTCTGTGGCTGTAAATGGACATGGTGTAAAATATAATGGTGATGTCGTTGGAATATATGAAATTTACTACTGTGGATACATCGTAGAAGAAGTGTAGAAGATATATGACAAGATTAAGAACAATTCACTTATAAGGTGGTTCATTGAGCAGGTGGGTGGAAATAAGTTAGAAGGGGTTGGCCTAGAGGACAAAAGGTATGAGGGAGGTAAAATAGGATGGAACCGTGGCAGCTGTTGGATATATTGTAGTCCATGTTGGTGTATATTCTATTGGTGTTGTGCAAGTTATGCCTGATTTTATTCGAGATCTATTGAAGGTCACTACAAGTGCGGTTTGTTAATAATTACGCTTAAGATTGATATTGCCCAGCTGTGATTTTTCTTATGATATTATCTATACATTGTTGGAACAAAGAAGTAGAGAATGTCTCATATGTACTTGTCAAGGTAACATCTATGCTCTATCACTTCTAATTAGAGGGGTGTTTGGATTCAATCCCTGGTCTCCCAATTGGTATGATATATTGTTCTAGAATGAGGACCATTGGTGGGGGAAGTAAGCTGGTACTATGAAAGCAATTAATGCAATTTTTTATGGCTGGTCACCATTTTATGTTATCAGGCATTAGATTTCTCTTGAAAACCACCCAACTCATAATCATTAGAGGAAAATTTAGTGTAAAAGTGGCCTCCTAAGGAAAAATAATAAAATAATAGTTAAAATAATAAAATATGAGTTATGAATTTTGGAGGGAAAAGAAGAAAACTATTTTAGTTGTATTTTTTACTATCTCTTTATATTTTTACTAAAATTTCAAGTGGATACACTCATTAGATACACAATTAAATTTCCGCATCCAACATGTACCCATTATGCATACTTTTGAGAAGACCCACATTGATAAAAATTGCATATACATTAAAAAAGCATGTTCACCACACTTTTTTAATGTATCTGCAATTTTTATCAATGTGGGTCTTCTCAAAATTATGCATAATTGGTACTCGTTGGATGCAAAATTTAAGTTTTCATCTAATGAGTATCTAAACTTGAAATTTGAGTAAACCCATAATGTGCTAAGCCAAAAATACAATTTAAAAAAAGAGGTTTTTTTGCTTTTCCCTCCAAAATATTTACATGTACCTTTTTTCTAAATTTAAAGGATTTTGATTGGTTTACATATTATGACATGGAAATTACGTGAAAATTTCATGAACACTTTTAGGCTGAAATTTCCATTAATGTTGGTCTCTTTCGATCTCTTACTCCTTTATTGCTACCATTATTATCTCCATGCCCTTCATTCTTCCTGGAGACTCTAGTTGCCACACCATGAGTAGGGAAAGGGGCAGGGGCCATCATACTGGGTGCAACAGAGGTACATGTTACCCACCTACCTCCCTTGTCGTAGAGAAAGGCTAGATAAAGTATGACCATGATATCCCTGCCCACATCTCCGTCAATTTTTCGGTTTGGAGGCTAAAGAAGCTTGCAGGGGTCATAACACTATCTATTCACTCTGCAACATTCAAGCTCATCATCTCCTCACTCAAGAAAAGGAGAAATATTGGGCCAATTGTTGGATAACTAAGATATTTTCTAACAATTCCCATTCCAGCACCCTCCTGCAATGTCTATCCCATGACCTTGACATCGAATTCCCTCTCGATGTCTCCTCCTCCCTTGGACCATCTACTTCTGTCTTTGTGTCCATTCAAGCTGTACCTCCCTCAACTGGTCTGGCTACAAGCAGTCACCCTTCCCTAGTTCGTGGGAATCAGATAGATGTGGTGCCTCTGGAGCACACTCAGGTGAAGGCTCCATCACTCTCTCCTCCTCGTCCAAGCCCACATGGGTGTTACATTATCAAGGAGATTCCTATTGAAGCAAATATTCCCAACCATTTCAGCGATGGTCGCAAGCAACCGTAGCAAGTCAATGTACCCCTAGGCCATCGTGGAGCTAGCTAAGCACTTCGAGTTTTGCTCCTGCAATGATTTTTTTGGATGTTTTGTCTTCTCTTCAAGTCTTGTCTCTTGGTGGCTTGGCCCCACCATAGGAAGAGGATTCTGAATTTTGTAATGTTTAGCTTACACATTGTTTTGATGATGTATTGCATAAGACTTGATTTGAAAATTCTGGAAACATTCTCCAGTTTCCCTCTCCAAGGGTAGAGAACCTTGATGGGTGATGGCCGAAGAACCCCAAGAAGTTTTTCAATTACTCTATGTATATTTCCATGTTAATATAATGTGAATCCTCCTACAACACTTTTTTTTGATGTTTTGTCTTCTCTTCAAGGTCTGTCTCTCGGTGACTTGGTCCCAACATAAAATGAGGGTTCCGAATTTTGTAATGTTTAGCTTAAACATTGTTTTGCTGATGAATTGCACAAGACTTGATTTGAGAATTCTAAAAATGTTCTCTCATTTCCCTCTCCAAGGGAAAAAAAACCTCAATGGGTGATGGGTGAAGACCCCCCAAGATTTTTTACATGTACTCTATGTATATTTCCATGTTAATGTAATGTGAATATTTACCAACAAGAAGAAATAATAGATTCCTAATGGGCTTCTTTTCTTGGGTCTGAAAATGGCTTATTTGGGCCTTCTTACCTGTGATATGAAAAAATATTATGAAAAAGATACAAAGGAGATATGCAAAGCCCTATAATAGATATATCATGATAGACCTATGACCAAGATATCATGAAAAACCTTCTGTTCCACTACATTGTTATTGCTAATTTTCTCTCTACATATTTGCTTATAATGATATGGGGTGAATGAAATGTGAAAATATTTTTTTTGTAAGTAATATGCATATATATTAAGTTTGCAAATTTAGAAAATCATACAAAAAAGTTAGACATGGTTGATTTGATTGATATCCTGAACACCGATTTTTTTTTCCATCTTAGACCATATGTAATGTCGAGTACACTCCCCCCTATTGACCTTTGAGCTAACAATACATTATAAGTGGAAAAACACTCTTTAAAGGAGTTTCCAGACTGACTGCTATTTGAATGACTCCTAAAAACTTGAGTAAAATAATTCAGTTGATAAGCCCACAAGGCAGAGAACTAAAAAAAGTGACCACAAAACCTCATCACAAACTTAGCTTTGTTGTATCAGTCCTCATCGACCATGAGGGGTTTCTTTGGCATCCCTCCTGTAGTATCATCCTCAGTCTTCGCCTGTTTGGTAGAGGTGTCTCCATGCTCCATCTTAGTTAGGGGCTTGTTGATATTTCCTTCCCAAGCCTTTGATTTTCTGTGCTTGAGAAGCTCATAGTGATGAACTATATGTGATGAACAATTTCAACATAGATAATAAATTTATCATTTAGCATGTCTAAATTTTCCTATAGAGTCTGTCTAGCCTGGATCTTCTCCTGAATGGCCAAACCCATGATGGTCTTCATGTTCCAGAAGAGTTCAATAGCTCGAGTGAAGCGGTTCTCTCTCACTCTGGTAAGACCCAGGTCTGGGATCCACCTGAATTTCACATCCACCTCCTCAACGTTTGTGTGTCTCCTAACCTCCATGACTGCATCTTCCTAGTGATTAACGTGCTCCAGATCTCTTGGGGTATAATGGAATGGAAATTTATCGCAGCTTTTTGGGTGAATTTTTTGGCCCTGGTACACGAATTCATGTCAGTCTTTCACCACCGATCCATATTTTGATCTCTGGTGTGACGACTAGTCGAGGAGCCATAGCTAGAATGTGTGATGTGAGCCATTCTTGGGCCAGCCTGAGGGAGAAGAAGGAAAATATTGGGACACAAAGGATGGCCAAAAGGGGAGAGAGAAAGTGAATGAGTAGGGGGAACTGGATGAGAATGGAATAAATTCAGGAGGGGGTTAGCATATGGCCTCCAGGAGTTGGGGAGGCTGGAGAAGAATAATGAGAACATTAAAGCAAGAAAGGCTAGCTTGTATGACTAAATCAATCCCTTGGGTGGAGTGTTCCATCCTACTGGATAAGGGGAAGGGGTGGTGGAAATTGAAATCTGAATACATTCTTGAGATCAGAGACACTTTAGGGGAATTATTGTGTATGGTGTTGGTGATAGAGCTCATCACATAATCTTATAGATACTGTACGAGCCGACCAGAGGCAATATTTGAGTAAGTAGGCGGGTTGGGAGGCTAATTAATGCTGCAACTGTCTTTGTCCTTTTTATTGAGCCCTTCACACTCTTGATGTAGAGGGCCGCCAATTATATCCTTCCATGCATGGGATGTTAGCGTGGCTCTTCCACTTGTCCCCTTCTTTTCCAGTCGGTCTGCAATGGAGTTGGCCTTTATTCTTACCTCCTATAAGTGGACCCATCCTAATTCAATGATTTGTTGTTGAATGCACTGGAGAGTCTTCATCATCCTCCAGTTGGAGGTAACCTTGCTGACTGAAGTACCATGTTAGAGCTTATGGGTAGCTAAGGTGGTTATTGCTGAGTCCCCCTCTACGATCAATGAAATGAATTGCTGATCTCTTGTAATTGAGAGCCCATGTTCCATAGCCTGTAGCTCTGCGACATTGTTATTATTGATCCCAAATTTTTCATGGAAGATCCAGAGGATTTATCCCTTATGATTTTGAAAGACTCCATCGAAGCCTACAATTCTGGGGTTTCCTTTGGAAGGTCTGTCATAATTGATTTTGAGAACATTATTGTTTGCAGGGGGCCAAGTATCTCGGATATCGGGACAAGTAGATGGAGAATTGGGAACGGTAATGTGAATGGTTTCCAGGCCCAAAAGTTGGAGGATGCAGAGATCAGAAGCCCACGGAGGTCCTTTTATTGGAGGAAGATTGGAGATGGAGACTGATTCATGAATTACCTTCTTGATTTTGGTAAGAATAATTTCTCCTGTAGTATTCAAATTTCTAAATATTATTGCATTCCTTTCTTTCCAAATTACCCAACATAATGTCCTTGGGAGCAGATTCCAGGCTTTGTTAAGCACCAGGTGAGAGGTGATGTGAGGCCATAATTTATCCAGGGTGTCTTGTAGTGATGTTATGTTCCTATCGGTTGTCCTAAAACTTCACCCCCCACTTCGATAGGGCTGAAGCAAAGTTAAAAGAATCCAAAAGTTTATTAATGGACTCTTCCTAGTTCTCACAAAGACAACATCGAGAGGGGCATGAAAGCCCTCTTTTCCAAAGGTTATCCCAAGTTAGGATTTGACTAGAGAGAACCCAACCATATGAATATTGTTATTTTTGGCCATTGTTGTTTATCCCATAGAGAGATCCAATGCTAAATTTGATCCAATTGACCATAATTGGATAGATAACCATAGGCTTCCTTAAGGTTGAAGGCACAAACCGAGTTTTTAACCCATCTTAATTTATCATCCTCCCGATCCACCAAGATTTGGAACTCATAAAAAATCTCGAATCCCAGTCAAAGTTATCAAGAAGAGGCTTCCAATCCTCTTTGTTGATCCATTCTCTCCATTTTCTTCCATGAGGGTTTAGTTTCCAGTAATGGGAAAATGAGTTTTCCCTTTAGCATGCATTTACCTTTGTAGGAGGGTGTGGTTCACATCATATAAGGTCGAGAGCTATTTTCAAGCATCCTCCTAGAAAATACCACTTTCCCCATTATAGATCTCCCAAAAACCATGTTGTTGGATTATTCCTTTGATCTTCTAGGCTTGGATCCATATGGATGATCCCAAGACCTATCCATATAATCTAATGAGATCCCATTGGAAATGGTTAGGATCATATTTAGCTTTCCAAAGGTTAGCCTAAGGGGTGGTGGGAGTGTCCATCTACATCCACCAAGTTTTTTCTCCCAGGGCCTTACCCACAATGTCTGGGTCTCTCAGACCAAACCCACTGGCTTTCTTTGGCTTGCATAGCTTATCCCACTCGAAGAGGCCCCATTTTTGCTTCTGATAGGAACCTCTCTAAAGGAAATTCCTTTGAACACTATGAATGGTGTTTATGGTATATTTAGGAGCTGTTAGGGCATAGAAGAGATATAAGGGCATTTCTTGGAGAACCAAATTAACCAGAACGAGATGAACAACCAGGTTGAGGGACCTGAAGGTCCAATTGGAGAGCTTGCTTTTGCAGATGGTTTAGGAGATCTTACCAAGTATATTTTCTTAGGGGATTGTCAGTGAGAGGGACTCCCAAATAATTTGAGGGTAGGGAGTTATTATGGAAGCCAAGAATTCTAATAATATTTTGCTGGATAGAGGTCAAGGTGTTGAAGAAAAATATTTTTGATTTATGAAGATTAACAATGGTACCTAAAGCATCAGAGAAGAGGTTCAATATGAATTTGAAGGTACTAGCCTCTACCATAGTTCGGATGCCCATGAGAAGGGTATCATCAACAAATTTATGGTGTGTGGAAGCTAGAGAATTGCTATGGAGATTTAGGCTTGATAGTTGATGGTTGATTTGGGTTGCCTAGATTGATATTCTGAGGCCCTCTTCCATGAGAATATAGAGGAAAGGGGAAGACAGTGTCCATGCCTGATTCCTTTGGTAGGCATAAAGGTTTTGGTGGGGGTTCCATTAAGGAGAATAGAGAAAAATTCTCCCAAAACAAGGGCCATAATCCAGTCAATGCAATCCTTATGGAAACCAAATTCTCTTAGAACCTCCAACATATAATGCCAACTTATTCTATCAAAAGCCTTGAAAATGTCCAGTTGCATTAATATACCAAGTTTCTTCAAAGTTTGTAGCGAGTGGATAGTCTCATGGGACTTAATGATATTATCCAAAATATGTATCCCTTCCACATATCTTGATTGGTTGGGAGAGACCAAAAGTGGCAACAACTATTTATGTCTGCTGGATAGAACCTTAGAAATTATCTTATATATCACATTGTAGAGAGAAATATGGTCAAATAATTCAGGATTGTCTGTACCCTCCTTCTTGGGAATTAAGATTCAAAAAGTTGCATTGAAGGTGCCCAACACTATTTTATTTTTCCTTGAATATTCCACTATTGCATGAAATTCCTCTTTTATAATTGACCAACATGATTTAAAGAAGTCAATAGTGAAATCACCTGGCCCAGGGGCCTTTCCCGATGGTATTGACATAACAACCTCCTTAACTTCTTGCATGGTGACTTATTTTAAGAGCATGGTGTTGTGGTATGGATTCATAATTGTAGGTATGTTGCTAGCTATATTGTTGATGGATTGGGTCCTTTCCATGTTGGGCTCCTCCAAGAGGCTTCCATAGAAGGTGTTCAGTTCCCTTGAAATATCCTCTTGAGTGCAATCCGATTCTCCTTCCATTTTTTTAAGTGCGAGAATCCTATTGGTATTCCTATGCTGGATCATGGATCAATGAAAGAATTTGGAGTTTTGCTCCCCACATTTTAACCAATGAATTCTATATTTATGTTTCCATAACTTCTCTTCCTGCTTGGCTCTTTCTTCCCATATCCATTGTAGGTATTTTTCCTCTTTCTTCATTTGATATGTAAGACTTCCCTGATGGATGATATTTTGTTGAATCTCTTCCATCTGCTTCTCCAGATATTTTACATCCGTGAGGATGTTACCAAAAAGTTCCTTGTTCCACTAATTTATTTTGTTCTTGATGTGCCTTCATTTATGTTGAAATCGATACATTTGGGAGCCTCTCTGAGGAGGATCTTCGTTCCACCATTCCTTCAAATTACTCTAGAAGTGTAGGTGGTCCAGCCAGAAATATTCGAATCAGAAGGGTCTCTTCTTTGGGTCTTCTGAGAGATGGATTTTTAGGGTGATTGTCCAATGATACGAACCAACATGTGGAAGGATTCTCCCATCAATCTCCGGGCTTGCAAGGAAAATGGATTACAAAATGAGGAATATGTCAAGATGAGAAGTTATTTGTCTCTCCCCACCTCGTCTGTTGTTCCAGGTATGAAGACCATTGGTGGTCTGCACATCCACCAATTTCATTATGTCCATGGATTCCCTAAAAGCCTCTGCATCCTCGTCCAGTCTCCTGAGACCTCTTTTTTCTCCGATAGAATAAGAATCATATTGAAGTCTCCACCTATGATTTTGTGAGGATAAGGAAAATCATCGTTGATTTTCCTTATGGTGTTCAACATTTGGATTTTGCCATCTACTTTGTGTGGTCCATAAACATTGGTGACACATACTATTTTAGGAGCTCCTATTATTTGCAACACTGCGGTTATAGAGTTCTTGGTAGCCATTCAGGTTATAAGCTCGAATAGTTGATCCTTCAGAAGAATTAACTAACCTCCTGCCATGCCTCTTACAACATTAGCTATGTAGCTGTAGCACTTGCATCATTATTTCTGAAGAGCTAGTATGTCCTCTATTCCTATTTTTGTTTCTTGAATAAGCACAATCTTTAGTTTGCTTTCCATTATTTTATGCTTTAGAAGCCTTTTTTTATAGGTCCAATAAGATCTCTCATATTCCATGAAATCAAATTCATTGAGAAAGAATTTTAGTTAGGGTGAGGGATCTTACCTTTCCATTGTTTTGTTGAGAAATGGAAACAAGAAATTCCATTTTAAATTTGTCCTTGAATTAAGCTATGTATTAAAACCGAATTCTATTCTCATAGCAACCTGTAAATAGTTAATTAAGTTTAAGTAACTTAATTAGCTTAGGAATTTCGAGTTTGTTGAGAAATGGAAACAAGAAATTCAATTTTAAATTTGTCCTTGGATTAAGATATGTGTTAAAATCGAATTCTATTCTCATAGCAACCTGTAAATAATTAATTAAGTTTAATTAATTTAATTAGCTTAGGAATTTTGAGTTGGAAGCCTTTCTGTAGTCATGTATATGTTCTCCCTAAACTTTAGGGGTCAAGGATTAGTTTATTTGAGTTGTAATTAGGTAACTCAATTTGACTGAGTTATAGATAGTTAAACTATTTCTAACTGTTTATGGAACTAGTAGAGGTCTAGTAGTGAGTTGGTGCATCCTCAATGCTACTCTAGATAATTGAAGATTCCCTCATGAGAAACTCATGCATTTCAGTTTAGAGAAAGACCCAGTTGAGACTAGAGTGTAGGGAAAATGTACTATCATTTGTAGAATGATCCTAGTTGTACAAATCATGCATGCAATCAGAAGAGGACCTAGATTTGGATTGCATAGTTATGGAAGAAGGAATTCCAAATTAAATATGGGTTATTCCTCTCAGGATTTGTGTAAGGAAATAAGGCTCAGGAGGCAGCATAAATTGGCTAAGTGTTGATCAGTGCAGGCTTGTGAGGCAAAGAGTTGGTCATTCTTGTGCATGAACTGTTCTTATGATAACAAGCTTTGTATTATCACTTAGATTTTTGATTAATGCAAAAGATAGTTGGGGTTTTGAGCAGTGGATTTCCCCAGAGAAACAATTGTGTTATGTGTATTTGGTTATCTTCCTCTTGTCGATTATTATTTTCATCGATCATTAGTTTCCACCTTTTTTTTTTTTTTTTCTTTACTGTGGTTCATGGACACCCTGGTTAATGGATGGTGCTACGTCCACTAAAAAATTTGGGCTGATTGACCCTGAAGGGAATCTAGCCCCGCGGCCCACTAGCTAGGCCTAACCCTAAGGGCTTCAGGGAGAATGGACCCTGTGACCTCCCGATGGCGAGGCACTAATTTTGATCAACTGAGCTAACCCTTGGGGCTAAAATTATGTCAATAGATTGACAGACCAAACAAGATTCGATCTTGTGACCTCTCCACAACAAATTCTATGACTTAATCATTAGTTTCCACTATTTAAAGAGTATAGTATATTATTGTATTGTGTTTTAGTACATTACATGAGCTATGAATCTACAGGAAAATCTACATGGTATCAGAGATAAAGACATTATACTAGAGGATATTTCTAGGTTTTGAGTTTGGGGATTACAAGTGAAATTCGAATTTGCAATACATACTTCAAGATCGACAAATGGTTTTCTACAGTTTGAGGCTTGATTATGCCTTGGAAGGTAGCTCAAATTATGTATCCCAGAAGGATAGGATGGAGGCTATGTTCGAGGATAATGGCTTCAAGGAATTCATTGAGAAAGAAATTCCTAATCCAACAACATCATATGCATAGAATCTAGCTGAATGGAAGAAGTGTGTGGTGAAGGCAAGGTGAATAATCCTTGAGGGAGTTTGAGACCACATTGTATCGAGTCTCCATGGGAAGGAAACTCCGCATGCTAGGTGGAAAACATTGACGGACCTGTTCTAGAACAACATTGACCATAGGAAGTTGGCAATAAAAGATAAACTTCAAAAAATCAATATGGAGAAAGGCAAGACCATTCCAAAATAATTGACCAAGTTCACTCACTGTCTTGATGAGCTTGGAAGTGTTGTAATAACCGTTGTCGAGGATGATATGGTGAGCCTAGCTCTTCTAGGCCTCCCCAAGAGTTGGCATATTTATCAGGACTTTGTCAATGGGAGGGAGAAGTTGGCAGATTGGGAACGACTGTGGTCAGATTTGATGTTGGAGGAGATCATAAGGAACACTAGAGATGGTTCCTTATCAAAGATTGATGATGAGGAAAACTGTGCATTAGCAGGTATGGAAAGGAAGGGGAAAGGGAAGGTTTCCCATTCCAAATCAGATTCTTGTCATGAAAGCAATAAGAAAGACATGTCGAAAGTTAAGTGCTTTCATTATCATGAGTTGGGACATTTTTCTACAAACTGTCTATTCAAGAATTCCAAGAAGAAGTGCTTCAGAGGAGTAGTAGGTGAGGCTTTGGCCTCTCAATTCGAATTGGACTTTACTCTCATTGAATGCATGGTGTCATCAATGATGGGTAGTGTGTGGTACCTTGATAGTGGAGCTTCATTCCACATGACTGGTGACAAGGAGTTGTTCAGTGACCTGAAGGAGAAAAATCTCTAGGTGCATATCGATATGGGTGACAACAGGAGTTATAGTGCTAATGGATTAGGCATGGTTACTTTTTAGAGGGATCTGGGTGCTCCTCTCACCCTGAGAGATGTTATGTATGTGTCCAGTTTGAAGAAAAACTTAGTATCAGTCGCCATGCTTGAGGATAGAGGCTATGATGTGATTTTCTTAAAAGGAAAGGTGTTCCTTCGACACATAGCCATGGGTCAGGTAAAGAATATAGGGATTCGAGTTAAGAATATCTATAAGTTGGAGGTAGAGGATTGTGTTGCTTTGAGCACGAAAGTAGAGAATATGCAGAGGCGAGACATTGGTGATTTGTGGCACAGGTGATTGGGTCACTTGCATCATGGGGCTTTGAAAATCATGTAGCATATCTCTATGGGTCTTCCCAAAGGTATGCTTGAGCAATTTGATACATGCAAGGGGTGTACTTTGGGAAAGTACACCAAGGCTTCCTTCCAGGACAGAGACAATCGAGCAGAGGTGATTCTAGAGTGAGTCCATTCAGATGTGTGTGGACCATTCTTGACAACATCTACGACCAAACATAGGTATTGTGTTATATTTTTTGACTACTTTTCTCTTAAATGTTGGATATTTTTCATGCAGAGGAAGGATCAAAATTTCACAAAGTTTTGTGAATTTAAAGCATTGGTTGAGAAAGAGTCTGGAAAGAAGGTTAGAGATCTAAGGAGTGATAATGGTGGTGATTATGTCTCAAATGAGTTTGAGAATTTTTGTGCAGTAGAAGGTATTAAATGGGAGCTGACGACACCCCATAACCCACAACATAATGGGGTGGCAGAGAGGAAGAATAAAAGAACTGTGGGGGCAACAAGGGCGATGTTGCATGATCAGGGCCTACCACTACACTTATGGGTTGAGGCATGCAACACAATGGTTTGTTTGCAGAACCATAGCCCACATCAAATTCTTGGGATGAAAACACCAGAGGATGCTTATTCCGGTAAGAGACCAGATGTTGGTCACTTCAAGATTTTTGGGTCATCAGTATATTTCCATGTGACCAAAGATGCATGGAAGAACCTTGAGCTGACAACAGAGTTGGGGATATTTGTGGGGTACAATGATACACCTTACAACTATTGGGTTTACTTGTCGACTAGTAGGATGAAAGTGGTTCGCAGGGACGTTATATTCGATGAGGATAAGGCCATGAGAGTTTTCCTTGAGAGGGAGCTTGAGCTACATTCGGTTGAGGAGATTTTATCTCCTAAGGTTGAGGGGCCTTAGATTGATGTGGAGAAGCCACATGCAAAGGATCCGGGAGTGAAGACATCCACTCAAGTAGAGTCTTCCATAGATGGGAGAAAGCACATGAGAGAGGCTGAAATGTTATTGCATGATGCATGGGATAATGTGGGAGCACCCTCATCTCAGTGAAAGAAGAGGAGGTCACATGAGAGGTACACTAGATACATGGATTTTATGAGTAGATGCGTTAAGACAAAGCCGTCTTCCTTTGAGGAGGCAGTGCAATAACTTGTTTGGGTTGAGGAGGAGTATGGCTCCATAGTTTGTAACAATGTTTGGGATGTGGTCCCATGACCAGAGGACAAGTTAGTGGTGAGCTCCTCATGGCTTTACAAGGTAAATCAAGCTGCAGATGGTAGTGTGGAGAAGCATAAGTCCAGGTTTATGGCCCGTGGATTTTCACAGGTAGAGGGGATTGACTATGATGAGACCTTTGCTCTTGTTGCAAGGTACTCATCGATCAAATCAATATTGGCACTATCAACATAGATGGGTTGGAAGATACATTGGATGGATGTAAATACAACCTTCCTTAATGACATGATTGAGGAAGAGGTGTACATAGAGTAGCGTGAAGGTTTTGAGACCTTCAATTGTAAGTCGCATGTGTGACAGCTCAAGAGAGCGTTGTATGGGCTAAAGCGAGCAACCCATGCTTAATACACCAGGATCGATAGCCACTTCACTGTGTTGGGCTTCAAAAAGAGTGAAGCAGATGTGTTGGGCCTTAAATATGCCCATGTTATCATCATACTATACCACCATTCATAACCTATATTCATGTATTTTTAACCCATTTCGTACCATAATTCCATAACTTGCCGCAAAATACATATCTTACACTCTATGGTTGGTTATCATTAGTTTTCTTGACTCTTATATTATTAAATATGATTTTTCCATGATTTTCTAATGATGGTTTTTCTAAGTTCCTTTGTCGCAGGGTTCCATTGCCGAAATTCTTCACAAGTCAGTAAAACTAGTTACTACAAGGTTGAGTACGGAATGAAATTGTTGTAGGTGAAAATATGAAGTTTGTGATCAAATGGTGAAGAATCTCAACATTCTGAGACTTGCATCATGCTCAAAATACCCTCTTTCATATAACACAGAAACTGTTCGTCAAAATTCATCACCAAAAGAAAGTTAAGGTCAAAACAATTCTTAAGTACAGAATCTTAAGTACATAATCACATTGAACGTGAACGATCTGAAGGGGTCAAGTTGGGTTCGGTCCTGAATTCCTTTTACTGAACGACCTTGTGCTAAAAATGGAAGTGGTTCCTCCATCCATGCATTCATCAGAATGAATCTAACCATAGTCTATTCGAAGGCTCTTCAGAAGAATTAGATATTGCATCTTTTAATTTGTTGTTATGTTTTCTTTGGAAAATAGTTATGCTTTGTGTTAGCGCTTGAAATTTCACCTTAGGCTGAGAAAGGTAAACCTCAAGGCAACATCAAACCACTTAGCCTCGTAGCTAGCTCTACGGGGCTGGAGAGGGCTCTCTCCGGTCTATCTCGGTGAGATCTTCAATGTATGAGATGACCAATAGGGTAACACTGATTTTAGGCTAGTAAACTGATCAAAAGGGTTGATTTGGGATTTTTAGGGTTTTTGGTGGCAAATTGAGGGGATGGCAATTTTGGGTGCGGGGATAGGACACAGTTTCTGCAGGGGGTTCTTTGGGGCGAGATAGGATACAGTATTGATGTCTTAGATTGAGGTGAATGGATGAGAAAGACAGGTGAGGAGCTAAGGAGAGCAAACAATAACTTTGAATTCTCCTTAAACAATAGAAAACATTGAAATTAAACAAACTTAGAAGCAGAGCATGACAGTCATGAATTCTACTTTAACACTTCATTTGTTTAATGTGTAGAAGGAAAAGTAAGGAAATGATTCACATAATACACTTACAAGTACGTAGAGAAACACACCATCAATACATGTAACCACAAGAATCCCAAAAAGGACTGCAAAACCCTGGTCTTCCTTAGCCAAAAATTGCAGAGATACAGTGAATAATACAATGATAGCTTATCCCTCAAGAGTCCAACCATGAAAATGAGCAAGAAAGTACATAATATAGATCATATAACCTCTTTCCCTGCCTCCATGGGTCGAGCTCACTATCCTAGGAGCTGTTTCAACCACTTCTAAACTAAGCACTACAAACTAGGCAGTCAAAACAACTTGCCTCTATAAGCTAGGAAACCAATTCATTCCTTTAATTTTCACCTTTTTCATGAATGAATCTTCTAGAAGAGGTAAATAAGAGTAAAAGTGTCATAAAAGTACATTAATTACATCAAAGAGGATAATAATCCACCCCAAAAAGTCAAACAGGGTCAAACTGCGTTTTTCTGAGCTGTACATTGAAATTTGGAGAAGTTTGCCTGACGGGTCGCGCGCCTATGCTTGACGGGTCGCGCGCCTTTGGGACCACATTTGGGGCACTTCCAGGTGGCCAAATTGAGAAAGAATAGGCTTGTTGGAAAGGTCTGTGAGTCTACTTTCCAACCCAACTGGAAGTTCTGAATTTGGTGGTCATTTGTCCCTCCAAAATTGCAATCTCCTAAGACTGCTTTCTGTGTCTCAAAAATGTGGCAGAAAGTCATTTTTTGCTTGTCTTTTGACTTTATGGAGGCCCAAAACTTCATAAAATCTCAAGTCCATTGATGAGCATATGTAACTTCTCATGAAAAATCTAGAAATGCTGAGTTTTTGCAAAATGGAGTTGCCAGGATGAAGGGTCGCGCGGGGGGTGAGACCCGTTAATGGAGAAAACCTGTAATTGCCTGAAAAAACCAAAATTTACCCAAAATACTCAAAATTTCTTGGGATTTGTGCTGTGGCTAGGCTATTTAGTGTCTTGGTCCTTCAGTGAAGCCTCGACCAAGATATGGAGGGGATCGGGCCTCTTTCTCCTTTTTTGTGCCTTGGCCAACCGCCTTTGGAACATTTTCATCTTTGCCTTGCACACATGCATTCTTGCCCAATAATGGTTCTTCATGTTCCTCAGAAATTTCTTCTCTTGGTTGGCCTTAGCCAACAGCCTCTCCAAGTGTGCATTTACCTTGATGAGCATGGACTCTCGCTCAGCGGGCAGTAGATCACCGGGTCTTCTCCGGTTCAAATTGCGGTCACTACGAATCCTCCAAAACTCATCAAGAGCTTGTTCATCCTCCAACTGTTTGTTGCGCTGCTCCAGGTATGAGATTGTCCATTGTGCCCCCTCTAATCTCCTCTGCAAGGCATCATTTTCAGCTCTAAGGTGCTGAATGATCTCCTTTGACTCTCGGCTAGGAGAACTGACATCAAGATCAATAAGCTCTATATCCGGAACACCTGATGGTCCCTCATCAATCTTGGGCTGTTTTCCCCTCCCTGGTACCTGTGCTGCTGAAGAAATCGAGGCCCCTTCCACCTGATGTGGAGATAACACTCGCTGAGCCGATGAAGAAGGTGAGACCCCTTCCACCTGCTGTGGAAAAAGTACTCGCCGAGCTACTGCAAATAAGGCCCTCTGGCCTCTCTGATAAGTAACCAAAGGTGAGGAGCTGACATGTCTAGTGACGGGGATGTCATGCTGCTGTGATGGTCCTCCCTCCTCGTGAACAACCTCAGGGGGTGATGATGGCGCTGTGAAAAACTCACGAGAGATAAACTCCTCCCATGGGATGCCCTGCTGTTTTGACTGTTTGAGATGCTGTTTCAAGGGGACAAATAACACAAGGGAGAAGTTAGGGAGGGGGACTTTTGAGGGGACTTAGGGAAAATATATGTAAGAGGGAATTTAGGGAAGAAATTATGACATATACAACATCACATAATCATAATATGCAAGGGTTTTATGGGAAGTAGGGTTTAGGGTTATGTTATTGATTTTTAGGGGTAGGGGTAGGGTTTTAGGGCTTTTAGTATTTTTGGTAGGGAGATTGGGTAAAAATGATAAGGGAGGTGGTAATGGGATGTGGGGAAAAAGTGGGGATGAAAAGGATGACCTTGAGCACAACAAAACAAAACCCTAGCTTTACTTGCACTTTGACCTTTTTAAGCACAATACACATGAATTTCCCATTTCATCTTGATGGCATTTGACACATCTTCCATGCTCATTTTTTCTTTACCAAGCAAAATCACCATGATTTAGAGGCCTACCTGAAGAAATTTAGGAGAAAGAAGTTGATTTGTTGCTCACTGGAAAATTTATGTGGAGAAATCCCCAACGGGTCGCGCGCCCTCAACGGGTCGCGCCAGTGTAATTTTTGCACTGGCAAATGTGTCCTGATGGGTCGTGCGCTTTTGCAGGGCTTTTGGAGGCCTTCCCGGTGTCAGAATCGGGTGCAGGATAGCGCGTTGGAAAGGTATTTTAGTCTAATTTCCAACCCAACTAGAATTTTTTAATTTGGAGTTGATTTGACCTGTCAAAATCAAATCTCCCAAGACTGGTCAAAAAGTGCCAAATGAGGCTGCCTCAAGGAAGAGTGCTGTTGCAGTCAACTTTTGAATGCCTTCCTCAACCCCAAATGTTAGACTCTCTCATAAAACAATAATAAATCCAAAAAAATAAATTAATTAATTAAAAATTCCAAGTTAGGAATTTGTGCCTAACTCTTGGGTTGTTCCTCTAAGATAGGAGTTAGTTTAGGTAACTCCTATATTGGTGTGTCTGGTGAGAAATTATCTCAACCAAAGGAGAAATTATCTCAACCAAAGGTGTCTAAGATAGCACGCACTATCTTGAGAACACTATCTCTCATCTATTTATTTGTAACATTATATTCAATTATGGCTGTAAGAATGTGAGTGAGAGAGAATACATGAGGCTTCAGCCTTTTTCCGCCAATATTTTGTCTCTGGTTTTTATATGTGTTTTTCTGTAATGTGTTTGAGTTAATCTCATTCTCATCATGTGGTATCAGAGCTGTATGGAGGGACCTGTACGCTGAGTGGAGGGCCAAGCAAATGGGGCACAATACGCCAAATTTTTTGGTAGTTCCTGCATGCAAAGACTCGATTGTCAGCAGTGCGGTAATGCATAAGGGTGAAGGGCGTGCATATGAAGTGGAGCACTGTATCAAGCCCGCATCTGCGTATATCTGCATATTGGTTTAGGCTACACGCCAACGAAATCAACAGGGGGGATCCGATCCATGGTCAATGATTCTCATAAACAATGGGTTGCACTGAGCCATGATTTTCCAAGCTTAATTGTGAGTCGAAGAGCCGAAGTGGAGGCTTGAATTTCTTGCAAGAAGGAGGAAGCATTTCTAGCAGAATCTGGTGGAAGCCACAGCAAGTTCAAAACTTTGTAAGAAAAAATCCCAAAAAATATTCTCTTGCCTCTCATATTTATTTTCGAGTTGCATGCACAGTGTGTCCGTTGTAATTCTGTGTAAAACGAGTTATGAAAGCACAACCAGATTATCAAATCTCATGGATAAGTGCGAACACGATTTTGTTTTGCCTTAAAATTTGATGTCAGAAAAGTAGCCTTAGCATGGAGAACCTTTTGAGAAGCGGATGCGTGGTGGAGCCGAGTGTTAAGAGAGTGAGTTGTGGTAAGGATTATCTGCCCAATATCATTTGAAGTCGTTCAATTTTAATATCGACCTGTAGATTGAATGAGCGCCAAATTTCTGGAGCGATGTCAGTCTTGTGAACAGATTAATGTTGATGTTGTTCTTGTCGAAGCCGTGTATTGCCTGTTTAAAAACGACATCGGTTCCAGTCACTGCAGGCGGCTTGCTGGAAAAAGGAAAGGCTACCAGGTGGGGTAAATCTGACGAAAATTCACCAATGTCCTTCGGCTTGGTGTCTGCGGTGGTCGGTTGGAACGGGATTTGATCCCTGGACTGCTGGGACTCAAAGACGCCACCTCCTGTAATACGAACAGGCAACAGCTCCAAAACTCAAGGGGGAGTATCCTCCCAAAGCCGTAGCTAAGTTAGCTGCAGTTGCAACTCTATGTGTACAGTATGAAGCAGATTTCCGTCCCAATATGAGTATAGTTGTGAAAGCCCTTCAACCGTTACTAACTCCAAGACCAGCAATTCCAGCATCTGAGCCTCAGACCTGATGACCTTTCATCTAGCAGACCTCTGTAAAATTTCGTTTAGAGTCGGGTTAAAGTGTGCAGTAGAATACTGTGAGTGCAGTACTTGAAGAGATTGCATTCCAAGATTAAGCCAACCATAATATTATTCCATCCTCCAGGTGTTTCCACGAGTTGGGAATATGTGCTTCACATTTTTAAGTTCTTTTTGATTTCCCATTCTTTCATTCCCTACGAGGAATTTTCTACTTGTACTGTAATCTCGAGGTCACTTGAGTCAGATCCAAGCAACATATCATTTGTTTGTAATAGTTCTTATAACTTATCCAATGCCTTTTCAATTCCCTTGCTAGACTGCACTGATAAAACTGCTGCAATAATAAGAACTTCCTCACAACAGCCCATTGAGCTTGACGAGAGCAGCATCTTTGAAATCATAGGCTCAACTTGCCATCTTCATCTAAGACACCTATTGCATAAAGAACCTCCAGTGCCCTCCTCAAGTGATTCGAGCTTTCTCCTGCATGTAGATCAAATGGCCAAAGTCAACTTTTTTAAGCACTCATAGTGGAGTAATATTTTAAAGGTTTTGTGTGGAAATTGCGCATTTCCAAAACGTGAGCTTTTACTTGTATTTTTCTTAAGCCTGATGCATAAAAATGAATGAGTGGTGTAATATGAAATGGAGATAAAAACGAATGAGTGGTGTAATGTGAAGTGGAGATTTTATTATGTTTGAGTGGGCATAAGTTAGTTAAAGTGTGTTTTGGAGAGATAAGGAGTGGAGAATATTTTTTTAATTTTTGTAATGAGGTATGCCATTTAAAGTGTAATTTTTTTGGAGTGCTTTTGGGAGATATAAGGAGTGACATAAGAAAGAAGATAAGTGGAGAGAATTTTTTTTGTAATCCAAAGTAATATTTTTACTTTGAGAGTGAGTGATTGCAGATAGTTTTTTGAAGACATTTTTTTTTTCAAAAAGGTTCTAGAATTTTGATTCCATGAAGATGTTGTGAAGCTGAGCGATTATGTACTACAATGTATAATAAAGATATCATTTTTTGTGGTGATTGTGTCCTAGATCCGCCCGAAATTGAATAAGGGGATCTTAGGTACACGAAGAGTGTGCTTGATGGTGCATGCGTTTTATGGCTTCATGTTGTTGCTTATGATTTGTGTCTAGTTGTGACACATAAATGATCGCATTTACCACACACATAAAGTTCAATGCAAGCAAGCACAACACTTGTAAAAGAATAGCGTCAAGGAAGGACAATTGAACTCGACACTTGCATCTGTGCAAATACAACTCATAATCATAGATTGTCAACATCAACATTCTACATCAACAAGCAACTTCACTTAATCAAGTTAAAGCATTTCAAAGCAAAGTCTACATCAACATTCTTGCAAACAAATTTAAGAACGTGTGAATCACATTCCAATTACATTGCATTGTACGGGTGCATTCTCGGTTGAAACCGACACCCACGTTTTGATTTGATCAGAAGTCAAGCATGTCCATTCTCTTCAACTTAGTCAAATTAAGACAAGTGAATTCCTTGTTTTATGTGAGTCATTAAAACCATTGTGAGCTCTTTTTTTTTGGGTGCATTTTCGACAGTGTTCGACACCCTTCCTTTAAGCAGACTCTATTGAATGCATGAATTTTAATTCTAAAGCAAATAAGAAACAAGTTCACAATCGTCATTAAGCGAGCGTGAAGTCATCAAATAAGGCAAGTGAGCATTCATGCAAACACAATCGTCATCAAGCGAGCGTGCCAGTCAAGTCCCATAGCAAGCGAGCCTGTCATCCAAGTAACAAAATCAAGTGCAACAGTTCAAAGCACGACATCTTCGACAAGAGAGCCTGACTTCAAGTGAGCAAGTTCAGATGGCGCAGCATATTCAGTTATTAAACATTCTTCACAGTTTGATCATCTCCAGTGATGAAGACATGGTGCACGTCAGCAAAGAAACTCTTGCTGATATTTCACGGCATCTACAACAAACGCATGAAACCATTGAGTTTCTTCAGCTTGAGTCCCAACTTCAAAGGAATGAATTGCAAGAAAAGGGTGATACTTTCAAGTCTTTGAACAATCCAGATGATAAGTCATTCATCCCAACAACTTCAAGTGTCGAAGTTGTTCATGATCAAAGTCAAATTTCTTCCAAACCCATCATCAAGCCCTGGGAAGAAATTCATAATAACAAGAATAGACGTGGCTTAGGATATGTCACTGATGACACCAACTTACATATCCCAGATTATTCCAAGCCAATTAAGTTTGTGAGTGCCGGATTTCTTGAACCACTCACCTCAGCAGGTTTTGAGAAAGTTGCAGTCAAACAGAATTGCATGCAACCTGAAGTTCATGTCCAACCGAAATGCTCTCATTGTCAAAGAGCCGGTCATATGGAAGATCAGTGTTTTGATCTCCATCCGTGTTGCCATTGTGGCAAGCACAATCATTCCTCAGAAAAATGTCGCAACCAACAAAAATCAGGCAGATTGAAGATACATTATGAATGGATCGATCCTTGGGAATGGTCATCCACAGTCAAACGGTTGTCTCAGTTCTACAACCGACTACAATCATACATAGTGCAGCCAGCAGTGAACAGATGATGGTACTCTCATGCAGTTGAATGAGGGAGTACAACAGTGAAACTCTCCTACACCTGAAGGGGGGGAGTTCAAATATATTTTGGAGAATATTGTCTCTCCTTTCAGCTGACAAAGGGGGGAAAATGTCAATGAAATTGACAAGTGGTTGTCAGACTGAAAGTCTCGACAACATCAACGAAGTAGCCAGTGGGCATCTTCATCAGTAGCCAGTGGGCATCTTCATCAGCCATTGGGCATCAACAAATTCGCCAGTGGGCGATCGACAACGAAAGCAACAGTGAGCAGCTTTCATCATAGCAAAAACAACATTGAGTTGTTTTTCGACATCTTCAGCCAGTGGGCAATCATCATCAGCAAATACGCCAGTGGGCGTTCATCAAATTGTGTCAGTGGACACCGGATGTTGTTTTCAAGCAAAGGACAGTTGGATCCTTTTGCAGCTTGGCACATGATGGAGTTGTCAAGCAACATTCAGAGATGAATCAAGCATGCAGCTGATTCATGTTCTCTTCAGATTTGAGTTTTTTCCAGCATCCAGTTTTGGCGGTTTTTTCAGGCAATGTTTTTGAGGATCAACATGAGAACTTGGAAGATGGTTCCTCGTTCTTATTTTTGGATTTATCATTGGGGGGGGGGGAATGTTATACTCTCTCATAAAACAATAATAAATCCAAAAAAAAAAAATAAATTAATTAAAAATTCCAAGTTAGGAATTTGTGCCTAACTCTTGGGTTGTTCCTCTAAGATAGGAGTTAGTTTAGGTAACTCCTATATTGGTGTGTCTGGTGAGAAATTATCTCAACCAAAGGAGAAATTATCTCAACCAAAGGTGTCTAAGATAGCACACACTATCTTGAGAACACTATCTCTCATCTATTTATTTGTAACATTATATTCAATTATGGCTGTAAGAATGTGAGTGAGAGAGAATACATGAGGCTTCAGCCTTTTTCCGCCAATATTTTGTCTCTGGTTTTGGAGTTGATTTGACCTGTCAAAAATCAAATCTCCCAAGACTGGTCAAAAAGTGCCAAATGAGGCTGCCTCAAGGAAGAGTGCTGTTGCAGTCAACTTTTGAATGCCTTCCCTAGCCCCAAATTGAGCTCATGATAGCTCATTGGAAAGATATTTGTGTCTAGTTATTGTTTTACCCATCAAGAAAATCATTTGGCCAACCAAGCTAGGAGAAAACGTGATTTTCCCAAGGTCACTTCAGAGGTGTCTTTGATTCTCCTAAAGCAATGGTATTCTTGACATTTCTCTCAAACCATGACACCTGTGTAAAAAGTGAAGGAGGTTTTTCTTCCTTGGCATGTTTTAAACAAAAAACTCTCTCAGTTTCCCAAAATTAATCTTTGATTTCTCTGGAACATCATTTGAGTGTGACTTGTCCCGATGTGTGAAACAAGGAATTTTGTCGAAATGGAGCGAAATGAAGGGGATAGGGGGCTTCTAAATTCTTGGGGAAATTTTTGGGAGTGGGGAGGGATGTTAGGAAGCAGGGGAAAGTGGAATCTCAGAGATTGAGCGAGGGGAAGGGGTCCAAAAGGGAAAAACACAGGCCCAACCTAGAAAATTGCCAGGTTGTAGCTAGAAACTAGGGTTTGTGCAAAAATGAAGAATTTGGGGGATCTCAGTGATGGGAAGTGTTTGATAAGATAATTTAAGGATATGGGAAGGTGTATGAACATCAGGAAACAAGTTTTGCCGGTGATTTGGCCGCCCAAGAGAAATTACCTCCAAAACCCTAGGAGAGAGAAATGACCTTGCCAAGGCACAACTGAAGCATGAACAAGGTGTACAATGACTCATTAGACACTGAGATGATAATGAAAACCCCATGAATGATGATAGACTCAGCTGAATGGTGACATAGACTGACATTTGGGAAACTTTGAAAAGAGTGAAAGCAAACCCTAGACCTAATGCCTAGTGACCAAATTTTTCTTGAAGACTCACTGAAATGACAAAATTTGACCTTGACACTTCAAAATCACTTTGTAAGAGCATGTTTGATCACTGGAGGAAGGCTGGAAAGACTGACACTAACATTGGCTCCAATGGGGATGGTAGCTCCTTGGAGGTGCCAAGAACCGTAGACCTCTGGGAGAGCAGACCAGTGTCTTCAACCATTGGGCAATGGTGTCAAAAACTCAAGCTGAAATGCATGACTGAAAAATGATGACTTGACAACACAAATTGACTCTCACTCAACTAAAAACTGACTCAACACTTAAACACAACCGACAAACTGGAAATGATGCTCAAAGGGGAGCTTATTCATCAAAACCTACCCTAACAGTTTCATTCATCACCTGATCAAGTGAAATGAAACAACCAATGCAACCAAGTAAGTATTCTATCTGCTGGTTGAATTCTCCACAAGTTCTCGCTTATGAATAACAAGAGAGAACTACTGAAAGGCAACTCCCATGACAACTTGGAAACAGATCCATAGAATGATATGAATTCTCTATCCACCTCCAAAAACACTGCATAAGGATCTTGAAATTCAAGCACACTAGAGCTTAGCTCATCTAATGGATTACTTCTCGTTTCCTCATACCATGAATGCAAACTTTGATCTGAGCCTTGTGACGAGACCTCTGCTGAAAATGACAAAGAAACTGACTGCCGGATCAAATTCATATCAGCACATGTTTCAAGCTCACATGTGGTTAATGGAGAAAGACTTTGACTGCAAACCTCATCCAAAACATCAGCTATTGGATCATGAAAAACTTGAAAAGACTGCTGCAATCCCATTTCTATTGGTTCCATTGTGATTATATGATTGCCTGCATGCTGCTCATTCTTCACTGAAGATGGACTATGCAAATTTCCCTTCAAAAACTGAAATGATTCGAAACAAAAAGGTAGGGAACCTTCTTGTATCATTTGATCAAATATGTCAGCTTCCATGCTTTCATATGCAAATTGACAACCAATGGCATTTGGGGGCTGCAAATCTGAATATGAGAAGTCTGGAACAAGGTTTTTATTGCCTTCAAGATGGTCTAGATCAAGACTTGTTGACAGCTGATTTCTAATTTCATGGAAGTTGTCTCTAATGAACTGACATGAATAAAAAAAAAAAGGCAAAGATCCTTCACTTACTTCAAAATTTGCTGCACTTTCCTCATCACTGTCATAGCTGATATGTGATGGCTGAACATTGTATTCGAGCTGCTGAAAATGAACTTCCTCCACCCACAAACTAACTGCTGGTTTGTCTGTAAGATTAGCTTTTGTTTGGAGAACATAATCATCATCATACTGATCATACTGAGGCAAATCATCGGTATAAAACATATCATCAAGCATGCAGGTCATATCAACAGATCTCTCTTCTCCAAGGTGATCTACAAAACAATCCTTATCAGGTCTATGACAACTAGGGTAAGAAACAAAATGTTTTGGATCAGCAACTTGTTCTTCTTCAATCAGCGAGCCATGGGCTTGAACATCATAATCATTTCTTGCGTTGATCTTGTCCATCATCTTTTCTACTGCACTTATCAAAATGTCAAGCTTCACCTCTAGAGATGTCGATTCGGCCGGATCTATGTTTTTCATCACTTCTTCCTTCATTCTTGCCCTTCGGATCAGCAGATGAGCCTCTACATTTACTGCACTGTTTTTCATCTCATGAAGTGTTGCAATATCCCTTTCTCTCAGCTGAAACTCCATCTCCGAATCAAAGGCACCCAGATAGTGCAGGAGAGCAGATCTAGGAGTAGGCCTTATATCAACTGGCATCGAATAATAAACTTGATTAAATCTGGCTGAAAACTGTTGTACTGTCTCCCCTGGCAATCTTTTCAGCTAGTTATACTCTTCTACAATCAAGAAAAGGTTCTGTCCGATCATCCACCTATCGAGAAAAACTTTGACAAACTGCTGGAAATCTAAAATGCTCGCATCAGGTAGGGTTTTGAACCAACTCTTCACTTTGGCTTGCAAAGAAAGAGCAAAAAGCCTAATACTGACATCTTCTTCATCAACTTCAAAAAGATCTAGAAAATTCTCAAAATTCTGCACATGTTGCTCAGCATTGACATTCTTGCTTTCACTATCGAACATCGGCAAGTATAGATCATAGTTTTTGGGGAAAGCATGGAGAACAGAAGGTAAAACAAGAAGTTTATACCGATCTGGAATTTTACAAGGTATAGGGGTATGTACAGCAGGTATAGAATCAGTCTTGGTCTCTTGAGGTTCATCAATCTGAAGATAGTCATCACAGAATTCGGAAAAAGGATCTGGATCAAGCTCAAAGGTATGCAAATCTTTGGTATTCACAATCTTCAGAGGGAAAGAATCAACTGCAGGCCGAGGATCTCTTCTCAAATACAATATACTTTGCAAAGCCTTCTTGACATTCTTGAGAAAAGAGAAGAAATAATTTATGACAAAGAACAAAATGTCTTGGATAAAATTCCAACTTGAATACCTGATCTGTCCATGTTGTCCTTTCATGTTTTTGCTGGTCGGGAACATCCTCCAGTGGAGTCTTTGGATCTGATCTCGAAACTGATTTAGAGTCGCCGAGTGAATAATTTCAGCCTTTCAAGTGTCTGATCATTGTCCACTATCAACAATCAGATCTGAACTTGATACATGTACTGGGGCAATTAACAAGTTAGATGTCACGATTACAAGCTAGACCGGAGATTGACTGAAGCATCGTTTATCTACTTCTGCTAATGCAAAGCAAAAGTGTTTCGAAGGCTACCTGGCATAACTTCAGGCTCTGTCTGTAGCATATAAAACAAATGACATCAACTAGCAAACCATTTGTTCTCCCCAGTATGGTCGCCAATATGTTAGCGCTTGAAATTTCACCTCAGGCTGAGAAAGGTAAACCTCAAGGCAACATCAAACCACTTAGCCTCGTAGCTAGCCCTACGGGGCTGGAGAGGGCTCTCTCCGATCTATCTCGGTGATCTTCAATGTATGAGATGACCAATAGGGTAACATTGATTTTAGGCTAGTAAACTGATCAAAAGGGTTGATTTGGGATTTTTAGGGTTTTTGGTGGCAAATTGAGGGGATGGCAATTTTGGGTGCGGGGATAGGACACAGTTTCTGCAGGGGGTTCTTTGGGGCGAGATAGGATACAGTATTGATGTCTTAGATTGAGGTGAATGGATGAGAAATATAGGTGAGGAGCTAAGGAGAGCAAACAATAACTTTGAATTCTCCTTAAACAGTAGAAAACATTGAAATTAAACAAACTTAAAAGCAGAGCATGACAGTCATGAATTCTACTTTAACACTTCATTTGTTTAATGTGCAGAAGGAAAAGTAAGGAAATGATTCACATAACACACTTACAAGTATGTAGAGAAACACACCATCAATACATGTAACCACAAGAATCCCAAAAAGGACTGCAAAACCCTGGTCTTCCTTAGCCAAAAATTGCAGAGATACAGTGAATAATACAATGATAGCTTATCCCTCAAGAGTCCAACCATGAAAATGAGCAAGAAAGTACATAATATAGATCATCTAACCTCTTTCCTTGCCTCCATGGGTCGAGCTCACTATCCTAGGAGCTGTTTCAACCACTTCTAAACTAAGCACTACAAACTAGGCAGTCAAAACAACTTGCCTCTATAAGCTAGGAAACCAATTCATTCATTTAATTTTCACCTTTTTCATGAATGAATCTTCTAGAAGAGGTACATAAGAGTAAAAGTGTCATAAAAGTACATTAATTACATCAAAGAGGATAATAATCCACCCCAAAAAGTCAAACAGGGTCAAACTGCGTTTTTCTGAGCTGTACATTGAAATTTGGAGAAGTTTGCCTGACGGGTCGAGCGCCTCTGCCTGACGGGTCGCGCGCCTTTGGGACCACATTTGGGGCACTTCCAAGTGGCAAAATTGAGCAAGATTAGGCTTTTTGGAAAGGTCTATGAGTCTACTTTCCAACCCAACTGGAATTTCTGAATTTGGTGGTCATTTTCCCCTCCAAAATTGCAATCTCCTAAGACTGCTTTCTGTGTCTCAAAAATGTGGCAGAAAGTCATTTTTTGCTTGTCTTTTGACTTTCTGGAGGCCCAAAACTTCATAAAATCTCAAGTCCATTGATGAGCATATGTAACTTCTCATGAAAAATCTGGAAATGCTGAGTTTTTGCAAAATGGAGTTGCCAGGATGAAGGGTCGCGCGGGGTTGAGACCCGTTAATGGAGAAAACCTGTAACTGCCTGAAAAAACCAAACTTTACCCAAAATACTCAAAATTTCTTGGGATTTGTGCTGTGGATAGGCTATTTAGTGTCTTGGTCCTTCAGTGAAGCCTCGGCCAAGATATGGAGGGGATCGGGCCTCTTTCTCCTTTTTTGTGCCTTGGCCAACCGCCTTTGGAACATTTTCATCTTTGCCTTGCACACATGCATTCTTGCCCAATAATGGTTCTTCATGTTCCTCAGCAATTTCTTCTCTTGGTTGGCCTTAGCCAACAGCCTCTCCAAGTGTGCATTTACCTGGATGAGCATGGACTCTCGCTCAGCGGGCAGTAGATCACCGGGTCTTCTTCGGTTCAAATTGCGGTCACTACGAATCCTCCACAACTCATCAAGAGCTTGTTCATCCTCCAACTGTTTGTTGCGCTGCTCCAGGTATGAGATTGTCCATTGTGCCCCCTCTAATCTCCTCTGCAAGGCATCATTTTCAGCTCTAAGGTGCTGAATGATCTCCTTTGACTCTCGGCTAGGAGAACTGACATCAAGATCAATAAGCTCTATATCCGGAACACCTGATGGTCCCTCATCAATCTTGGGCTGTTTGCCCCTCCCTGGTACCTGTGCTGCTGAAGAAAGCGAGGCCCCTTCCACCTGATGTGGAGATAACACTCGCTGAGCCGATGAAGAAGGTGAGACCCCTTCCACCTGCTGTGGAAAAAGTACTCGCCGAGCTGCTGCAAATAAGGCCCTCTGGCCTCTCTGATAAGTAACCAAAGGTGAGGAGCTGACATGTCTAGTGACGGGTATGTCATGCTGCTGTGATGGTCCTCCCTCCTCATGAACAACCTCAGGGGGTGATGATGGCGCTGTGAAAAACTCACGAGAGATAAACTCCCCCCATGGGATGCCCTGCTGTTTTGACTGTTTGAGATGCTGTTTCAAGGGGACAAATAACACACGGGAGAAGTTAGGGAGGGGGACTTTTGAGGGGACTTAGGGAAAATATATGTAAGAGGGAATTTAGGGAAGAAATTATGACATATACAACATCACATAATCATAATATGCAAGGGTTTTATGGGAAGTAGGGTTTAGGGTTATGTTATTGATTTTTAGGGGTAGGGGTAGGGTTTTAGGGCTTTTAGTATATTTGGTAGGGAGATTGGGTAAAAATGATAAGGGAGGTGGTAATGGGATATGGGGAAAAAGTGGGGATGAAAAGGATGACCTTGAGCACATCAAAACAAAACCCTAGCTTTACTTGCACTTTGACCTTTTTAAGCACAATACGCATGAATTTCCCATTTCATCTTGATGGCATTTGACACATCTTCCATGCTCATTTTTTCTTTACCAAGAAAAATCACCATGATTTAGAGGCCTACCTGAAGAAATTTAGGAGAAAGAAGTTGATTTGTTGCTCACTGGAAAATTTCTGTGGAGAAATCCCCAACGGGTCGCGCGCCCTCAACGGGTCGCGCCAGTGTAATTTTTGCACTGGCAAATGTGTCCTGATGGGTCGCGCGCCTTCAACGGGTCGCGCGCCTTCACCGGGTCGCGCACTTTTACAGGAGGGTTTTGGAGGCCTTCCTGGTGTCAGAATCGGGTGAAGGATAGCTTGTTGGAAAGGCCTTTGAGTCTACTTTCCAACCCAACTAGAATTTTTCAATTTGGAGTTGATTTGACCTGTCAAAAATCAAATCTCCCAAGACTGGTCAAAAAGTGCCAAATGAGGCTGCCTCAAGGAAGAGTGCTGTTGCAGTCAACTTTTGAATGCCTTCCTCAACCCAAAATTGAGCTCATGATAGCTCATTGGAAAGATCTTTGTGTCTAGTTATCTTTTTACCCATCAAGAAAATCATTTGGCCAACCAAGATAGGAGAAAACTTGATTTTCCCAAGGTCACTTCAGAGGTGTCTTTGATTCTCCTGAAGCAACGGTATTCTTGACATTTCTCTCAAACCATGACACCTGTGTAAAAAGTGAAGGAGGTTTTTCTTCCTTGGCATGTTTTAAACAAAAAACTCTCTCAGTTTCCCAAAATTCATCTTTTGTTGCTCTAGAACATCATTTGAGTGTGAGTTGTCCCGATGTGTGAAACAAGGAATTTTGTCGAAATGGAGCGAAATGAAGGGGATAGGGGGCTTCTAAATTCTTGGGGAAATTTTTGGGAGTGGGGAGGGATGTTAGGAAGTAGGGGAAAGTGGAATCTCAGAGATTGAGCAAGGGGAAGGGGTCCAAAAGGGAAAAACATAGGCCCAACCTAGAAAATTTCCAAGTTGTAGCTAGAAACTAAGGTTTGTGCAAAAATGAAGAATTTGGGGGATCTCAGTGATGGGAAGTGTTTTATAAGGTACTTTAAGGATATGGGAAGGTGTATGAACATCAGGAAACAAGTTTTGCTGGTGATTTGGCCGCCCAAGAGAAATTACCTCCAAAACCCTAGGAGAGGGAAATGACCTTGCCAAGGCACAACTGAAGCATGAACAAGGTGTAAAATGACTCATTAGACACTGAGATGATAATGAAAACCCCATGAATGATGATAGAGTCAGCTGAATGGTGACATAGACTGACATTTGGGCAACTTTGAAAAGAGTGAAAGCAAACCCTAGACCTAATGCCTAGTGACCAATTTTTCCTTGAAGACTCACCGAAATGACAAAATTTGACCTTGACACTTCAAAATCACTTTGTAAGAGCACGTTTGATCACTGGAGGAAGGCTGGAAAGACTGACACTAACACTTTGTTTTCATCAACAACTCTGTATAAAGCCAAAGCTCTGCATGTATGCAGGAGGGAAGGGATGCAATGTCCCATTGTTGTTAATTTTACAAACTCTGTTCCGGAAGATTTAAGATATATATGATCATCTCTGAGCTTTGAATCAGATCAGTTTTCGACATATTTGACTGTGAGTTATAATGTTCATGTTTTAATTTTCATTTCACTGTAGTAAACTAGCTTGCTCCAGGCATGGGAGGGCCCACCACTTCTGGAACCAAGCCAATAGCTAGTATAGATTAGGAAATCATGTGATTTTGTAGAGTTAGTTTCCATTGATTTGAATTTCACAGAGTGTTTGAATGCTTGTCATGTAATCTTGCAATTAAACTTTGGTTTGATTCATAGGTGTTTAGTAATCGTTTGTATCGAAGGTTGAGTGATTAGAGAGATTGTTTTCGATGTACTGTGGTATTATATTTCGTCATAATTAAATCCATGCACACATAATAATTTGAGAACCATACTCTGTTATCTCCATAGACAAGTGATCGTGAATGCATCAATATTTCGCAGTTGGAAGTATTACTGATATGGAGTGAATTTAGAGTTAAACGATTTCTGAATACGTATATGTTGTGTCTTGTTGGTTAGCTTTTAAGTGAAATGTTTCTCATGCAAGATGAACAATTGTTTTATACCTGAGTTTTGTAGTAAGGCATTTTGAATTTGATTAGAATAGTTTTGTTTTCCATTAGATACAATTTGAATTGGTAGTTACAACATTCGATTTCAATTAGGAGTAGTCTAGGTTTGAATTGGCATTGTAATTGAAGTAATTTAGTCTTGAAATGGTCATTGCAGTAATTTAGCCTTTTGATGATTAAGTAAGTAGTAGATTTGTGAGACCCTGGATTTAGATTTAGTGTGCATTCTTTTAGAATAAGATTCTTTATTTTTGATTAGCATCAAAGTGTGTTAAATGAATTCTGCTTTCATTAAGCATAATTTTAATTCTGTAATTAGCTTCTCAGCATTTCATAGTTAGCATGTCAGTGTGATTTTATTATCAAGAGGACTAGTGTTTGGGAATGATTTTTTTGAGTTCTGCATTATAGCAAGCCTTTCTTAGTTGCAATTTTCTTTCTTAAACGAGTGATTGAATAGAGTAAAAATAGATTCTGTACGGTTTGATGAGTGAGTCCTTTAATATTTATTGGGTAAGAATTGAAGTCCTTTAGGTTATAAAACAAGTGTGATCGTTTTGAAACTTTGTTAGACTAGTTTCTTGTTTTCCTTTCTAATGAGTGATTTTTTAATTAGTGATGCAAGTAGAGTAGTGATTAAGGTTTAAGGATTTAGTTTGATAAACTTCTTTGCTTCGGTTTGTGTGATTAGAGATAGCTTGAATGGTTCTGTACTTAGATAATAATTTGATTTCATACCCTAGTTTAGGTTAGATGCCTTGATCTTGCGTTACCTGCGCTTGTGCCTCTAAGTCTTACGACCCCAGATTGATAATTTAATATTGGAATTATAACACATATAATTTCCCCAACATTTTTGGCACTGTTGCTAGGGAGGTGCTAAAGGGATTAGAACATAGTTTCTTTCACAAGTTTTCTGTGTGGTGAGGACTTTGCAGGACAATCAAAGGACGAAGAGAGTATGTTAGGACGTGAGTGAAGAGCCATGCATCCACTATAGAGGGGTTTCTCCAAAGTTTGGTTGTCCAAGTAAGAAAGTTTGGTGAGTTTTATTGCAATCAATTCTTTTTCATTTAGATTAAAAATTTCAAGCTCTTAAAACGACAAACATTTTTGGGGTGCTGTAAGAACCCCTAGGTACTAATCCATGTTGCGAGACAGGGATCATCAACTAGCAAGAGAAATTCACAGAACGATTGAGAGCTTGAATAATGTCCCTAGAAGCACTTTCTTAAATCCTAATAGTAGCTGGGGTATCTACTTCTCAGGAAGAGTTCATCTTGACCGCATTCAGGAAATTATCTATCTCTCCACAACTAGAAAAGGATTTGGAAGTCTCCCTTGATTCCTCTTGCCTATCTACCAAGGAGATTGAGAAATCATGTACCAAATATGATGGGGAGCATCCAGCTGAACCTAAGATCGAAGAACTTTCACCATGCCCAGCAACAAGCCTTGTATGCATTCCAGAGACCAATTATCCAAGTTTTCCTAGCACGATTGAGGAGGACTTTCAGAGTGGTCCAAATGAGGAAATGGGCCAATACCACCAGGATTACATCGAGCATTGGTTCCAGATCACAATCCGGTCAAAGTACCAATCTCATCTTCAATTACTCTTTGTATCACATATTTCAAAGCTGCTGATTTTCATGCTCATGTATATTCTAAATTTTATATGTTAAATCTGAGCATGAATATATCCTTGTGCCTGATCTGCACATGGCTTCATTGGAAGTTCTCTTTCACTTGAAGGAGGACATCTTTTCTTCAGTATAGTAGGAAATTTAGTATTTAAATAAATAAATGAAAATAGTAAAGAGAAAAATAAGTCCTTTTGTGAAAACCAGCTTGTCTGGCGCAAATGGACAAGGACTTTGCTTGAAAACCATGTAACTGGCAGGCAAGGTTCCCAATAAAGTTTATAAATTTGTATGAGTTCTTCAAATCATGTATCTTTCAAGTCATTATGTTTGTACTCGAGTTGGTTGATGTGGGATCCCTTAAGGCCCACTTGCCAACAAGCCTTGTCCCATTGACATCAACAAATTATCTGGGACCAAGGTTAGGGTTAGATAAGGTACTTGGGAGCCTGCATGCCTTAATGGCAGGTATCCTTGTCATCTACTAAGGAAATACATCAATGTTTCTTGGTATATGAATTCTGTAGTCCATTCAACTTCGACAAATCCATTCATGGCTAGTACAATGTACCTATTGCCTTGATTCCCATTGACATCAAAGGTGGGATATCTCGAATTGGTTAAAGATCTCCTCAATGGTCAGTAATCCAATGATTCTTTCTTATGTTCAACATCGACACCATTTATTCACATATGCAAGATTAAACACGGGTGTGTAGCGGTTGAAGACTATATGGTTTTGTGATCTCAACATAGATTTGTAGAAGTTTTTATTTTTGTATAAGCATTTCCATTGTCATTTGCAACAACAGTCACCTTTCCTCAGTTGTATGGGGACACACAACTCCTCAGGCATGGGGGAGAAGGGTACCTTCAGTTCATCCTTAAGCTCTTCATTTCATCTTCAAGTCTTCAGCTCATCCTTCAGACTTCTTTAGTAGATTAGATCAACAGTCATATTAGCTACAACCATTCCATCCTCTACTTCATCTTACAACACCGGGCACAACAATGAAAAGGTAAAACTTGAGGTAAATTTGGCTTAAGATTCTTTAATTAATTAGAGATTTAAGAAAGCTTTGATGATTAACCACCACATATTCCGTATATTTTGTTTTCCATATACCCTCCATTTGCAAATTCCTCATTCATAATAGAATGCATGCTACTCTAATAAGGTCATAATCATGAAAAGAAAAGTATATTGGTTCATGTAGATAAAAGGAGTAACTATAGTGCCTTCCCCTCCTACATTCACACATATTGTTAGTTGAATGTATCCAATAGAGGATGAAGTCATTGCTTCCTTTCATAAAGGAACCATCCATAAGCATTGGCCTTGCAAAAACAGAGTATGCAAGCACCAATTTACATACTTACCATTTCCATTGCCACCTATCATCTCATTCATCATTTCCTCCTACCATATCTATTGTTTATCCTCAATTTGTATCGCTCTCAAAATAAAATCTATGGCAGTCAAATAAGAATGGTGTTGCTCCACAAGAACCAACACCTTCAAATGTTCACGCAATATTTCTCCACAAAAACCAACCCTGTGTTAAGAAATTTACTAGAGAACACAAATTAATTACAGAGAATTACTGAGAGAAACAAATATACAAATAACCAGCAGCAACCATAAACACATAAACACACATGTTTCTCTGGGAAAACCCCAAATCTGGGGAAAAACCCGATCATAATGAAATTTCATTATCCCTGGCCAAAACCCTGGCCAATCCGGCCAAGTGAGCCTTCACCGCTCACCTCCAGGCCCTTGCATTACAATTAAGTCTTTCTAGCCTTTTATAGGCTCCATTACATATAATACCACGGGCAGAATACCATGGGTGCACAATACTATGTGCCCCAAAACCATCACTGTTTAACCTCCTTTGACTCTATCCCGAGTCAAGTTTACCTAACAATTCCCCCCTTAAACTTGACTTGGGGTTCCTTGACTAACTCCAGCTAATCTTGCTAAGTGAGACAATCCCGCTCACTCTAGCTCTTACCCCCCTCAAAGTTTTTACCAGGGGTATTGTTAACTCAACATCCCCCCTATCACCTAGGTCTAACTCAGACTTTACCGATGATCACCAAGGGGTACACATGCCTTACCAGGTCTTACAGTAGTATGCCCATTTACATGCAATAATTTTGACTTCATTAATTTTTTTTGTTTATTGCTGCTGTGATTTTGATCCATCCTCTCTCAAAAGGTGACGGGTTCGATTCCTGATCCCATCGTCCTATCCCGTCGCTCTTGTCGATTTCGCAGACAGTTTTGATCCATTGATGCTTAGCCGGTGAGCACCAGGCCACCGTCTCGATGCCATCTGGAGCTGCTTCAGTAAAACTACCCGCTGAGGATCGATCCTTGGATCTCTCTGAACCCGCCTTCGAATCTTCTTTCTCATCTACAGACTTCTCTGCTTCAGTTTCTTTGGCGTCACCATCCTTACCATCGGATTTCTCGTTTTCATGCTCGCTGAATTCATTTTTCATGATTGCTTCCTTGATCCGGCATTTCAACTCCTGCAATGCTTTCCTCTCTACCGCAGAAGCTTCCCACTATATTCAACTCTGAACTACTGGTGTCTCCGTCTTCATTGGTGGGAATGGAGCACGCCCTTTTCTTCCTTCTCTGCAGGGATTCATCGGCAATTTCGCTCTGTTGGTATGGGGAATCTCGCTCTTTCGTTCTCCCTGCTCCATTCTCAACACAGAGCCGAAGGGGATTCCTCCATGCCATTGGCCGAGGAGGGTCGTAGCATAAATTATTCCTCTCTTCTCTTTCGGTTGGCATTCAAAATCTTCTCACAATGTTCTTCACTTGTCATTACCTCGATGCTTCCGTAGGCTTGCAGATCTGGCCTTGGTCACGATCCCATTGTTCGACATTCCCATGTTTTTCTCCAAATCGACAATCTCAGAGGGGTTCTTTCATCATGAGTCTCGGTCACCACCATCTCTGTTTCATCATTCAAACCCTTGGGAGAAGCACTGCTTGAAACAAAGCCCGGATTCTGCTCCGGCGATACCTAATTGCTACCATAAGTTTCCGACGACTGCATATTCCCCAGATGCCCCGGATCTCCATCAACAGCAGAGAGTCCCAAATTCGCAGTCATCACGCTCTCCGTTTCTTCCCTCACTGACTTATCATCTTCGGCGATCACATCGACTGGTGCTGCTTCATCCCTCTTTCCTTCGGCTTTCTGCCCCTCGAGGTCCTCTTTTTTCGACGCCTCAGCCATGGTTCTCTCTTCAGTCGTTGCCCACCTGACAACGACTTCCAACAACAGACCAACAACATTACACCACAGGCTTTAAATCTCATCAACGTTCTTCAACATCAGCAATGACGCTGATTAGGGAATCACTGCACTACAAGCTGAAACGCTAATGCCTCGCAGCTGCCATTGTCATCACTTCAAACATTTTTTTTTTCTCAGAATCATTGTGAAACCCTCCTTTGGCGTGCTTCACGTGCAAAGGTCTACGACGAGTCGACCAAGCGTATTAAGGCCTCTGCCAGGTCTAATCCATAGATCCACATTAGATCTGCCCAGATCTGACGCATAATAGATCCGTTCTCTTCTCACGCAAATTTATCTATCCACCAGGTCTTCGACCAACATCGCTGATCCAGATCCATGCCAAATCTGAATTCAATTCTCTTCAACCATTTTCAACAGTGATCTCACGAGCAAAAACTTCTGTGCTAATCCTTTTATCCATTGGGCTAAAAATAAATCCTTCACTGAAAGCGTACTTTAGAAGCCCAAACCCTAAACCATGGCTCTGATACCAATTGTTAAGAAATTTACTAGAGAACACAAATTAATTACAGAGAATTACTAAGAGAAACAAATATACAAATAACCAGCAGCAACCATAAACACATAAACACACATGTTTCTCTGGGAAAACCCCAAATCTGGGGAAAAACCCGATCATAATGAAATTTCATTATCCCTGGCCAAAACCCTGGCCAATCCGGCCAAGTGAGCCTTCACCGCTCACCTCCAGGCCCTTGCATTACAATGAAGTCGTTCTAGCCTTTTATAGGCTCCATTACATATAATACCACGGGCAGAATACCATGGGTGCACAATACTATGTGCCCCAAAACCATCACTGTTTAACCTCCTTTGACTCTATCCCGAGTCAAGTTTACCTAACACCCTGCCCAAAGCCACAATGCCATAAAATTTATAAATGAGCCAAGTAATTGTTTGCATGAGGACATGAAAATCCTCAGGCATGGGGGGGATGTTGGGCCTTAAATATGACCATTTTTTCATCATATAATACCACCATTCATAACCTATATTCATGTATTTTTAGCTCATTTTGTACCATAATTCCATAACTTTCCACCAAATACATATCTTACAATCTATGGTTGGTTATCATTAGTTTTCTTGAATCTTCTAGGATTAAATATTATTTTTCCATGATTTCCTAATGACGGTTTTTCTAAGTTCCTTTGTCGCAAGGTTCCATCGCCGAAATTCTTCACAAGTCAGTTAAACTAGTTACTACAAGGTTGAGTACAAAATGAAATTGTTCTAGGTGAAAATATGAAGTTTGTGATCAAATGGCGAATAATCTCAACATTTAGAGACTTTCATCATGCTCCAAATACCCTCTTTCTTATAATCCAGAAACCGTTCGGTAAAATTCATCACCAAAAGGAAGTTAAGGTCCAAAAAATTCTTAAGTACAAAATCTTAAGTACAAAATCACATTGAACGTGAATGGTTTGAACGGGTCAAGTTGGGCTCGGTCTTGAATGCCTTTTACTGAATGAAATTATGCTAAAAATGGAAGTGGTTCCTCCATCCATGCATTGATCATAAAGAATCCAACCATAGGCTATTCGAATGCTCTCCAAAAGAATTAGATATTGCATCTTTTAATTTGTTGTTATGTTTTCATTGGCAAATAGTTATGCTTTGTTTTCATCAACAACTCTGTATAAAGCCCAATATCTACATGTACGTAGGAGGGAAGGGTTGTAATGTCTTGTTGTTGTTAATTTTACAAACTCTGTTCCAGAAGATTTAAGATATATATGATCATCTATGAGCTTTGAATTAGATCAACTTTCGACATATTTGACTGTGAGTTATAGTGTTCATGTTTTAATTTTTGTTTCATTGCAGTAAACTAGCTTGCTCCAAGTGTGGGAGGGCCCACGACTTCTGTAACCAAGCCAGTAGCTAGTATAGATTAGGAAATTGCGTGATTTTGCAGAGTTAGTTTCCATTGATTTGAATTTCGCAGTGTTTGAATGCTTGTCGTGTAATCTTGTAATTAAACTTTGGTTTGTGTTGACAGTGCTGGACCCACCAACATGTCAGGGGATCTCCTCGTAAGAAGTCCCAATTAGATCTCAGACCGTTTGGTGTAGAAGTCCCAATAGTGGGTCGTCTGGTAATGCCTTGACCGCGATTTTGCACAGAGGCAAGTAAGATGTCCTTGTTGGTAGCAAGGGTGTGACAACTGCAGTAAGTCAAGGAAGGTGCATGAGAGGTTCTAACACAGAGAGAGTGAGGTGAGTGCGCCCCTTGGAAACATGTAATAGTACGCGGCTTGGAAGGGAACACACGAGTGAAGATGCATCACAAGCTGGAAAGAAAGTTAGAGAGCAACCCAAAGTGATGTTTAAACCAGCAACACATTTAAGAAATATTCATACATACTTATACAGAATAGTCCATATGTGCATGCGTAAGCAAACAAATACATATATAATTTATAGTAAACCAGATAGTATAGAATAAAATACAAGATATGCATGAAACATGTTGGCTTTGTTATATTAAGAAGTGTAAGTTCTAGTCATACAATACATCCATGTCCAACCACTAGTTCCGATAGCAGAACATTGCAACCACAACCGCCTGCTCCTCCAAAGAGATATACTAGCTTTGTGCAGTGGAGAAGCCAAGGCGCGTTACAATACTGTCCAATATTTCTCTAAGATACTCCTATCGAAGCTTGGTTGACCAAAATCCTTTACAATGATTTATGAGGGACTATTTATAGCAAAGGTTGGGGTGGCCCTTGACATTCCCCTTTGTGGCAGTTCATCTATCATCATGACTCTTCATATACTCTATGAATGTTACATCCAATTATCGACACTTGAACTTACACTTGACAAGGCATTACATTACAATGCACATGTACCCATGTGAGACAAAATGGCTTGAGCAAGCCATACAAGACCTCACTACGACTCAGACAATCGTGGGAAGTCCAAATTTTCGACATCCTCGCGATGATCGATAGTAGCGAATTGATGCCAAGATCGGTAGTTCGAGATGGTGTCCATGTACTCTAAGGTGATATCTTTCTGGAACCTGACTCTTGCCTCCATAGCATCCAGGTACACTTCTCAAGCTCCTCTGTCCAACTCGTCTGATAGCATGCGCATTATTTTCTTCAGCGCAGTGTGACCAACAACATACTTGTGCATGGTGTCTGCACTGATTAGAAAGTCTAGGCTGGTGGCTATGTGCATCAACTCGTCAAAGTACGAGTCAAGCTCTAGTCGGACCTGTGCGTCTATCTTCGCCTGGGTGAGAGTCCCAATAGATGGGATCACATGTGCGCACACCACAACATCCACACTCTTGAATACACTTGCATGGGAAGCCTGTAGACTAGTGATGAGTTGTGGGAGCTCTTCATAGTTCCGGATCTAACTCCGGATGTGTGCCTTTAGCTCGACTGCTCTGGGCTTCATCATCTTAGGAGCTTATTTCATGGTACCAAACTTGGAATACAACGCCCACAATACTGTGTTAAGGGACTATACTTCATCCAGCAGTTCCTTCTTCAATTTTGCTCAGGTGGAAGCTGTAACCAATTATCCTCCCCACTTGGCCTTCTGTAGCGCCTTCGCCATTCGCTCATTCTGAGCTATCAGAAAGTGAACACTTGAGCTAGTGGCTTCAACATATGCTCTGGTAGCATAGACCAATATTGCTAGATGTTTGTGCATGTCAAACACGATCACTCGTTCCTCATGTTGCGCAGGAGATGTATGATCATCCGGAGTTGACACTCTCCGAGATTGCACAACTCTATGTTGAGATTCACCGAATGAGATGTTGTGCATCTCTCCTTCGCGCTGATCTCCAAGGATCTTAGTGTCTCCTTGGTCGCTTGGGACATGCTCGTATTCTCGATGCGGTGAAGCTGGTGGGTCGACCTCTTGGTGGTGAGGCATGAGGTCAATGTCTTGCTCTAAATCCTGATGCTCCATATTTGTATCCATTTGTTCAAGTGCTCACTCTATCTCCTAAACGAAGTCCTACTCCGGCGATGGCTCACCCTGTTTGCCTACTACCAATTATTCTGATGAGTCCACTACCTATACGGGCATTGTTTCATTCGTCTGCAAAATCTGCGCCCACTGCTATACCTATTTTTGATGCGCTTCCTTCTCCTGTATGCACAGCTCCTGCTCCTTCCGGAGTTGCTCTTTCAACTCATGAAACTCCTTCTCTATTTCCTCCATTCTCTGTTTCTCTCTCTGCCTTTGTGTGTTTCTCTTGTCGCACTATTGCCTCTTTTCCTCTATATCCATTTCTACTTTCTCCACAAGTGGATTTGCTCGGAACTTGCAGCTTTTCTCTTCCTCCATGCAATTGACAATATTCCTCTTGCCCTTGTTGCACACTGGTATGTTCACCTCTGCTGCTACTACTGCTTATGGTGCTCCCTGGGATGCTGCTTAACGCTACTTCTCTATCCATTCCATAGTGAGGCTGATCGATTCATTGAGTCTGAAGGAGTTGTAACAATATCTCCATGGGTCCTCCTTCGCCCAATGACATGCCCCGTGGATCCAGATGAATTGTACTATGGTGCAATGATCTTTCACAAGACAATGCAGATCATACAGATTGTAACTTCGGAGGTCGAATGGATACTTCTTCATCTGTTCTACTTGAAACTCTGTATCTCATATAACTTGATTGGCAACAGAAGAGCGGGCTAAGGTGCCATCTTCTTCTGGTGCAACCTAGCTATCAATCTTGCCAAGATGTGATATGCTATTTCCTGCATGACGAGTATGTCCAAGGAAAAATTTGGTAGAACATGCAGAGGCTTCTCTGCGCTGTACATCTGTATGAAGGTGCCAAACATTGAGCCATACCAATTAGATATGTCTATCATTGCTTCCATTGCTGCCTTCGACATGCAAGGTGGATCCTGTTCGAATATCATCTTGTAAACCAGGGTGAAAAAATGATCTGAAATCCATGTGATAACTACTCTGAAGCAACATTTGGACAACATCTTACAATAAGTGTTCATAATAGTCTTCGTCGGTGTCCATGCCCACTTCAAGCCCGGGAACTCTTTTCGGGAACAGATTGCATCCAAGATGTAAGCATACATGTAGATCTTTGCTTGCATACCTTTGGGAAGTTGTTGAGCCCTTGTTACGTGTTCCTTCAGCTGATGAGCCAACATGCTAGACCAATTGCATGCTTTGCCTTCTCTGGCTAGTTGGTCTAGTGCAATCACCCAACTCTGTGGAAAGGTTTCCATGATTTCTTGGACATATAGTCGACATGCAAAGAAGACCAGGAATTGATATGCCTTCTGTAGTATCTTAGTCTTGTAGACCTGGTTGGGTGTCATCCTGAATTTAGCCGGCTCCTTCACCCAGTTATTCAAAATGTCTTTGGAGTTGGCATTGTTGCTGGGTAAGTTGAAAGGTGTCTCCATGATGGTCACGAGCTCTGACATCTGATACATCTCATCATAATACTGTGCCCTGAAGGTAGCAATCTCTGTCCTGCTGACATTGCTCAATGTCATCATCTCGGGATTAGTGTGCGAGACGATCTGATGTATCATGTCTGCACATGGGAGCACAGGATACCTGCATGCAATTTGGTACAATCCAGACTTGTGAATGTTCACATAGACTTGGTGGTGTTCGAGGTCTTCCCCAAATGTGCCTGCAAATGCATCATTGACCTCTTGCCATTTCAGTTTGATGTCCTTGTCTAGAATCAACTTGCTATCTTCATAGATTGGCATACTTGCAGACACTCGCTTAACTGCTACTCCAGTTGCACTTCCGTCAGTGTCCTTTGATCCTGCTCTCTTGGAGGCCAGTGATCCTGAACTGCTAAGAGGTAGATGAACACCTACTAGATCTGTAGACAAAGTGACATGCATGGCAAGAAATCTGTCAGTGAAAACCAAAGAAAACTTGAGGAAAGACATGAAACATACCTGGGGATTGACTGGAAAGGACTACACAATTTCTTCTGGGAGGCTGGCTGAATGGATGCTAGAAATACAAAAAATGTAGTCTGGGCTATCTAGGGAGGCTGACTGGCTTCTGGATTTGTGCAATGCACAATCCAAGCTAGCCTACTGGCAGCTAGAATTGTGCAATGCACAATTTCAGCTGGCAGTGGTTGTAGCCCCAGTGACATCATTACGCAATTTTCTGTGCCAGCAGTTACTGTCCCTCAGAATTGTGCAACGAAACACTGGAGGACAAATCCTAGGAAAAAATGTGCATTTATTGAGGGGAAGACAAAGCCTTCCCTCTCAGGATTGCACAATGCTATCTTGGTGAGGCAGAGTCTGGGCCAAGGCTGCTCAGACCCACCGATGCAAAACTGAAAGAAAATGTGATAGTGAATGCATGACGATACTCAGTGTAGGTAGGAGTGAATGATCATGCATGAAAACAATGAATGAAAGATTAAGAAAATAGAACAACATGCATGTGGGTGAAGTGAGTCGCCGAATTGATGACCATTCGTGCAAAATAGTTTAATGCATGCGACAATAGTGAGATACTAACGAAAACTGAAATGGTGCTAGTACAAGCTAGTATGCATGTAAATGATAGCAAGTGTTCACAGAAATCAAGCAAACAACACTCACACAAGAAAAAACACAAAAAGCGATAGAAATGCTGCAAAAGACAAGTTAAGACCACTTACCCGTGAATAAATGAGCTGGATGTGTCAAAGAGTCCTGGATATGCTGTGGGATGTTAGAGCTCCAAGATCAATGGAAAGAAATGAGCTCTGAAGCGTCGAATAAATAGGTTTGAAGCTCATGATGCGCATGCCACAAATCTAGGAAAAAGTGACACTTGGAGGAAAGATTTTAAAACGACATTTGCATGTAACCTCCAACTGCTAAAAATATATCCCTAAAATATAGGGATGTTTTTTGCATGTTTATTTTTCTATTCCAGGAAAAAGTAGCCCATGCATGCAAGTCAAGTTTTCTTGGTCCCGGGTGGAACCATTCAACTCAACTGCACATGCAATAGTCTGCTTAGCTGGGAGGAAAAAGTGCACATTTCTGGGAGGGAGATGGGATGGATGCCTAGGATATTTGTGCAATTTTTGGGTAAAGTAGATGAGTACTGCCCAGGATTGTGCAATTCCTGGGTTGAGCAGCGCTACTGGGAGGAATTATGCAATTTTCTTAGTGAAGCTTGACTGGCAGATTTGCGCAATTCTGGAGCCCCGCAGGTTGCTAGATAGAATTGCGTAATTTCTGGAGGGAAGGCTTGTTACCCTCTACAATTACACAATTTATTGAGGGAGCTGCTCAACCTGCAGCTGGACCAAGTCCGGGGAAACAACTCTGCAAGAAAACCTTTGAAGCTTGTGTACTTGACGAAGCAAGAAATGCTGTTGTGAAAGCTTGGTAGGGAGGCTCCAAAACGAAGCTAAGGTAAAATTTTGGAGGGTGGTTGTAGCCACTACAATAGTTTGATTGATAGGTGTTTAGCAATCGTTTGTATCGAAGGTTGACTGATTAGAGAGATTATTTTCGCTGGACTGTGGAATTATTATTCACCATCATTAAATCCATGCTTGCATAATCATTTGAGAACCATACTCTGTGATCTCCATAGACAAGTGATCGTGAATGCATCAAGATTTCACAGTTGGAAATATTACTAATGTGGAGTGAATTTAGAGTTAAATGATTTCTAAATACGTATATGTTGTGTCTTGTTGGTTAGGTTTTAAGTGAAATATTTCTCATGCAGGCTAAACAATTGTTTTATACCTCAGTTTTGTAGTAAGGCATTTTGAGTTTGATTATAATAGTTTTGTTTTCCATTAGATATAATTTGAATTGGTAGTTACAACATTAAATTTCAATTAGGAGTAGTCTAGGTTTGAATTGGCATTGCAATTGAAGTGATTTAGTCTTGAAATGGTCATTGCAGTAATTTATCCTTTTGATGATTAAGTAAAGTATATATTTGTGAGACTCAGGATTTAGATTTAGTGTGTAGGCTTTTAGAATAGGATTCTCTATTTTCAATTAGCATCAAAGTGTGTTAAATGAATTCTACTTTCATTAAGCATAGTTTTAATTCTATAATTAGCTTCTCAACATTTCATAGTTAGCATGTCAGTGTGATTTTGTTATAAAGAGGAATAGTGTTGGGGAATGATTTGTTTGAGTTCCGCATTATAGAAATCCTTTCTTAGTTGCAATTTCCTTTCTTAAACGAGTGATTGAATAGAGTTAAAATGGATTATGTATGGTTTGATGAGAGAGTCCTTTAATATTTATTGGGTGAGAATTGAAGTCCTTTAGGTTATAAAACAAGTGTGATCATTTTGAAACTTTGTTAAACTAGTTGCTTGTTTGATTTTCTAATGAGTGAGTTTTTAATTAGTGATCCAAGTAGAGTAGTGATTAAGGTTTAAGGGTTTAGTTTGATAAACTTATTTGCTTTGGTTTGTGTGATTAGAGATAGCTTGAATGATTCTATTCTTAGAAAATAATTTGATTTCATACCCTAGTTTAGGTTAGATGCTTTGATCCTGCATTACCTGCGCTTGTGCCTCTATGTCTTATGACCCTGGATTGATAATTTAATGTTGGAATTATAACGCATATAATTTCCCCATCATGATGCAAACTTGTACCACATAGTGGTGGAAGGTAAATTGTTGATCATTGTGTTATATGTCGATGATTTTATTTTGACAAGTGATGATCAGCTGATCAAGTCTTGCAAGGAGGACCTTGCAAGAGAGTTTGAGATGAAGGACATGGGGCTCATGCATTAATTTTTGGGCATGGAAGTATGGTAGGGTGGAGGGGAATTTTTTGTGTCTCAGGGCAAGTATGCCAATGATATACTTAGGAGGTTTCACATGGAGAGAAACAAACCCATGGAGACTCATCTAGTAGGTAACTGGAGGAAGGAGGATGCTACTCCATGGGAAGTAGAGGAAGCTACTGTTTACATGTAGCTTGTGGGTTCACTCATGTATTTGGTGAACACATGACTGGATGTGTGCTATGAATTTAACCAACTTAGTCAAGCGATGGTTAGGCCTACCAAGCTGTATTGGAAGGCAACAAAGCATGTGTTGAGGTACCTCAAGGGAACTAGTCAGTATGGATTGTGGTACAGATAGATAGAGGGAGTGAAGATTCAAGGCTTCACCGATGTAGATTGGGCAGGGAGTCCATCCGATAGGAAGAGTACATCAGGAGGGATCATTAATATTGGGTAGCATCAATTTCTTGGTACAACAGGAAATAGAGATCGATTTCACTTAGTTCGACATAGGCGGACTACATGGATGTAAGTCAAGCAACGCGTGAGGCCATCTGGATGAGGAAGATTCTGGTTGATTTTTTTGGTCAATAGATGGATCCAACTGTGATTTACTGCGATAATCAAAGTTGTACCAAACTCTTTGAAAATCCATTTTTTCATGATCGGTCCAAGCATATTGATATCCGATATTATCATCTTCAAGATTGTGTATTGAGCTGGATTATGTTGTTGGAGTACATTCCCACGCAGGAGAAGGATGCTGAAATTTTGACAAAGGCATTGTCAAGATGTAAATTCGAGTTTCACAGAGACAAATCGGGGTAGCTAATAATCCATTTCATGTTGAGAGGGAGTGTTGAGAAATGGAAACAAGAAATTCCAGTTTAAATTTGTCCTTGAATTAAACTGTGAATTAAAATCTAATTCTATTCTCATAGCAACCTGTAAATAGTTAATTAAGTTTAATTAACTTAATTATCTTAGGAATTTCGAGTTGAAAGTGTTTTTGTAGTCGTGTATATGTTCTCCCTAAATTTTAGGGGTCCAGGGTGATTTTATTTGAGTTATAATTAGATACTCAGTTTGACTGAGTTATAGACAATTAAACTAGTTTTAACTGTTTTTGGAACTAGTAGAGGTCTAGTAGTGAGTTGGTGCATCCTTAGTGTTACTCTAGCTAACTGAAGATTCCCTCATAAGAAACTCATGCATGTTAGGTCAAAGAAAGATCTAGTTGAGACTAGAGTATAGGGACAATGTACTATCATTTGTAGAATGATTCGAGTTGTACAGATCATGCATGCAATCAGAAGAAGACGTAGATTAGGATTGCGTAGTTATGGAAGAAGGAATTCCCAATTAAATGTGGGCTATTCCTCTCAAAATTTGTGCAAGGAAATAGGGGCTCGAAAGGCAGCAAAAATTGGCTAAGTATTGGTTAGTGCGGGATTTTGAGGTAGGGAGTTGATCATACTTGTGTAGGAATTGTTCTTGTGAAGAAAAGCTTTGTTTTATCACTTAGATTTTTGATTAATGCAATAGATAGTTGGGGTTTTGAGCTGTGGCTTTCCCCAGAGAAACAATTTTGTTATGTATCTTTGATTATATTCCTCTTGTCGATTATTGTTTTCATCGATCATTGGTTTCCACTGTTTAAAGAGTAGAGTATATTCTTGTCTTGTGTTTTAGTACATTACATGAGCTGTGAATCTACAAGAAAATCTACACGTTTATCAAATTTTCTTCGAGTTCTTGCAATGGTTGACATGCTGTTTTCTTTCCTCTTTTTATTCATGTTCTTTTTGGATTGTATTAGTCAGCTAGGATGTGGGACTTTATACCCTTGCTGTCTATTTGTGGTGGATTATTTAAGCTCTTCTTGGAGTAGGTATGCTCCCTCTATTTTTTGTATGTACTCCTCTAGAATGGATTGTAAACCATGTTTCTTCCATCCTTCCATAATAGTGCTTAGGTCCATTCATTCAAGGGCCTTGTCTATTGCTTCTTCCTCCGTTATGTCACTGATATCTTCCTGCTCCATTTCTATGTCCTCTATGCCCTGTCTGTAACACCCTCCTCCCACATTAACCCAAGTTAACCTATCCACTGGGGTAAACATGTTACGAGAGGGTACTATGATGTGATTCAACTCCCCATGTATAGTTAAGGAAGTGGAACTGACAAGACAAAGCCATTATGACCTTCCACACATGCTATAAAACCTTTAGGAGCCAACCAACCCTTCCAGGTGACCAACCCCTGAGACAAATCGACATTTCATTGATATGGACCCCTAGCCACTCCCATGAAAAGCCATGCATTTGACTGAGGCCTTCTAGTTTCTCCCACAACAAGGCATGCTAGCGAATGTGAAAATTTTCAGCTAGTTTTGACCTAGCGATCCTAGATTCTTTGCCAATTTTTCAGGGCCAGGACTTAGGCCACTGCCCAGATCTTCATGAGATTCTCAGAAATGATAAATAATAATGGAATAAGGCTAATAATGCAAACATTGGTACAAGTAATTGATTTAACCCCTACTATCCATGACAAGCATTTCGTCAAAGATGTCAGAAATATGTAATCTACAAGTCATAACTACATATCAGAGCATAGGGGTCTCATACTTATCTGAGATTCGTAAAGAAGCATTGTTTCCTTATCACAATAGGTGCATTATCATCTATTAGGTCATATATTAATTGTACATTCATTTGCAAATCAAAACATGATATAACAAAAATAACTAGGATATAACATTCATAAAATCCACTTATAAGCCAGTACATTTACACATGAAATACCAAGGAGAAGAAGCTATTATTAATGAATGTGAAATCTAACCAGGTATGGGACGTCCATAAACTACCTGACCATAGATTGGCTGAACCATTTTTTTTTTTTTTTCAGTTAATCACCCCTGTGCCATATTCCAAGCATGAATGTGGGACTCAAAACTAAACCAAACCATGTTTCCGCAGGCTTTACCGCTATCCCCACCTGATCACTAGGCCATAAACAAGCATGGATGCCACCAAATTTCTCCACCTACACCATGAGGGATTTTCCTGTCTCCTAGCCTATAGGATTTACGTTATATCCCGCCATACAATGGTTGAGGATTCCTAGGCCTAATTAAGGCTCCACCCTCCAGGCTTTACCATATATCCCACCATTCACCGATCAAGGATTCCTAGGCCTGATAGAGGGAACACACCTCTAGGATTTACCATATATCCCACCATTCACCGGTCAAGGATTCCTAGGCCCATTGAGGCACACAAAATCTAGCTTTACCACAATCTAAAATTCTCTGGTCTAGGAATTCCTAGGCCTTGTGTTCTTTCTTTCAGAGACCACCTCACTCAGTTTCAAAACCATTCAGAAATCCAGATCAACCAAATACCATAGAACCCATCACACCATGGCTCTCCAGAAATGGCAAGGCAAGGCTGAAGAACACTGTCACACATGGAAAAACCCATGCCAATGATAACAAGAGAACCAAATACACACATGCATGTACCATGCATGCCAAATATAGCAAGGAAATCACACATGCAAATAGATACTTGTAAATAATCTCATTGTAGTTGTTAGATGCTTCTCTTCCTTGCTTGATCTTTGCTTTCCTTGATCTAATGATAGATTTCTTCAAGAATGAGGCCTCTATTTATTCATTTTTCCATTATTTTCCTTCATTTTCATCACATGCAACCTGTGACCTTTCACCTTCGTTTTCTTCCAATTTCCATTATTTCCATAAATAAATTTCTAATTAATGCCTCATGCCTTTCCAAAGCCTTTTCCATTGCCTTTCCCAATTTCCTTAGCCATAATAAAACAAATGAACACCCACACTAGGTTTTTTTTTTTCTCAACATTCAACTTGGAATATGTGTCCCATGACCTTGGTTATTAATTTTCATTTATTAACTTTATTACATGGAATTTTGACCAGGGCTATTACTTAACCCTCCCCCTTGGGGGAATACCTTCCTCGTTTTTCAATGACACCTACAACCTACAAGATTGCTGAAAGAAAAACATACTGCCCATGGAGCTTTACAACTTAGCTTGATGCAATATTTAGAATGATCAACCTGTTGAGAAGCAAACCAAAATGTCACATAACAACTTAAAAGCCATAACAACATGACTCCAATACTACTTATTGGAGATATATAACACAACTCATGGAGGTATTTATATCCATATACGTATGTACATATACCAAAACATCACACCAAAGCATATACCAAAACAATTCGCTCAACTAGCGAATAGAGAAGGATACATAACCTGCATATGATCCACCATGTCCCATGTAGCTTCATCCGGCCTAAAGTGATTCCACTACAGTTTAACCTGCTTGATTGCTCGGTTCCAGAACATGAGTATTTTATCTGCAATATATATTGAGGTTCCACTTGGATTTCTCTATTTGGCTCCACCTGCAATACACACTAGTCAATCACATGATCAACATATTTAACATACTTCTTAAGTCATGACACATGTAATGTTATGCTCTTAACCTGCAAAAGATACCCAAATACAGAATATGCGAAGAAAGATACCCAGAGAATAGAACAGTGAGAGACAACAACAAATATTTTATTATTCAGAAAGCAATGTTCACTGGCCTCTTCGAGGGGGCAACCTCCAATAGAGCAGAGCTCGATACAAAAATAAGACACGATGCTCCTCGGAGGGAGTCTCTATCCTTTATATATGACTCATACATGCAATACCAAGGATCAATACCATGGGTTTTATTAATACCATCTATCTAATACTACGGCCCATTTGCAACTAACTGTGGTCCCGTCATTAATTGCGGGTTAACCACTTACAATTATTAATATGGGCTTTATTGACTCTTGACTATGACTTGATCCCATTACATAAATAAGAGGGTTAGGGTGGGACCCTAACATGCCCTCCCCCTTAAGACTAGCCTTGTCCTCAAGGCTAAAGCTGCGGAAACTGCTGAAGAATAGTGGTTGGTTCCCAAGTTGCATCTTCAGGAGAGGTGTCTTTCCACTTGACGAGGACTTCCCTAATCATGCGGCCCCGCAAGTGCCTGTCTCATGTGTCTAGGACCTGTTCACGTTGGAGCCAGATGGACCCTTCTTCGTCCAATTTAGGTAGACTGGTTTGATATCTGCAATTGTTCCCAATCACTTTCTTGAGGCATGAGACATGGAAAAATGGATGGATTTTTGCAGTAGGTGGCAAAGCCAACTTGTAAGCCACTTCTCCAATGCGCTGAAGTACTTGATATGGTCCGTAGAATTTTGGAGATAGTTTCTGACAACCCTTGTCTTTGAGTGATGTTTGCTTATATGGTTGTAGCCTCAAAAAGTCCTGATCCCCTTCTTGAAATTGGTGTTTGGAGCAATGCTGGTCTACCTGTTGCTTCATGCGGTTTTGAGCTTGATGAAGATTCTCTCTAAGATGGGCGAGCATGGTTGCACGGTGTTGTAGAAGTTGATCCACTGCTTGTACTTTTGAGCACCCCTTGAGATAAGAAGTAGGGGAAGGAGGGAGTTGACCATATACTGCTTCATAGGGAGTCATTTTGGTGGTGGCATGATAGTTGGTGTTATACCACCATTCAACCAGAGGTAACCACTGTACCCAAAGATGTTGCTTTTCTGAAGTGAAACACCTAAGGTAGGTTTCCAGAAATTTGTTGACGGCTTCAGTTTGACCATCCGTTTGCGGGTGATAGGAAGTACTAAGTTGTAGTTGAGTGCCTTGTATCCTGAAGAGTTCCTGCCAAAAATTACTGGTGAAGATCGGGTCGTGATCGGATACAATAGAAGTGGGCATGCCATGCAATTTGAAGATCTGATCCATGAAAGATTGAGCGACCAAAGTTGGTGTAAACGGGTGGGGTAGGGCACAGAAATGAGCATACTTCGAAAGTCGGTCCACAACCACCATGATGACTGACTTGTTTTCTGACTTTGGAAGACCTGTAATGGAATCCATAGAAACCTCCATCCAAATTGATGCCGGGATGGGCAACGGTTGTAATGTGCCTGGTGTGTTGACGGTCTCCCCTTTGTGGCATTGACAGACATCACATTCTACTACAAAAGTAAGGATGTCCTTTTTCATGCCTGTCCAAAAAAATGATCTTCTGGTGCGAGCATACGTCTTCTGAAAGCCTGAGTGTCTTGCAATGGGGGATGAGTGAAATTATGCCAAAATTCAACTTTTGAGGGTGGATGTTGGTGATATTACGACTCTGTCCCTGTAGCGAAGAATATCATCCTACCACGAGTAGCCCTTGGTGGAATTTGGATCTACCTGCAATTGAGAAATGAGTTGGGAGAGCCCGGGATGTGAAAACCATTCCCTGCGTGTTATAGACATTTTTGGGCCCTACAACCCCAAGCATGAAATGTCCATAAACCAAGGGCTCCTAAGTCCCTAAAAGTGTTGTTCTAACCCCTAAAGGAACAAGGTCAATAGATTACATCTTCTCCCATAAGTTCTCCATGAAAAACTGCTCAGAATTGGTCAAAACAGGATCATTTCAGCTGCTCCACTGGCCAAGTGCGTTGCATCTCACCTAAATACACTGTGAGGGTGCGTTGCATTTCAAAAATCCCTTCTGTGGGGTGCGATGGGCGAGAAATGACAAATGGCAGTGTCACCCCGCGAGGTGGAGAGGCAATGGAAGCTTCCAGAATCTTCTCCTGTGACACTTGCCTCACTGAATTCGACCAAGGATGAGTAAGAGACCATCAATCTCCAAGTGGAATCAAGAACTATTAGAGGGAAGACACTAATCAAATCATGAGTTGACTCATCTCCATTACAAACATCTATATATGGATCCCTCATCCCAGAGATCCAGAGGCTGGAATTTTGCATATGGTAAGGAATTGCTGTTGGTTTCTTGAGACAAACATCAGATTGTTGGGTGATCTAAGCTTTGTTTGAGGTGAAGAGGGGCTTCTTTGCTAGGAGGTTGATGCTGGGTCAGAACAACTGGTTGTAACTCCTCTTGGCTCTTTCTTGTTTTATCAATAAAAGCTATTCAAGTTTTCCTCCATGCTTTTGTGTCATTGGTGCTTGCTACATTTGTATGGTCAATTTACATCTGATCCTGGATTGTTTATGATTATAGATCCATGTCTTTGTATAGTGCTATGCTTCTGTGATCTTACAGGTACTTTGTGAAGCTGGACGTGCAAGGGAGCAGGTAGCTAAAGACTATCAAAGAAGAGGGGAATCAAATCAGGAGATTAGCGCAAGACAGAGGTTGGTCTTTCTGTTCCTCTCTATCTATAATTCATAAAGGAAAAACGAAAGTAGCTTTTCTCTGTTTGTTTCTAAGGCAGCTGTCACACCTTAGTGGGATAGAGCAGTTCTATATAGACACTTTTCCCTGTAACAAAATGGCGACTCCGCTGGGGAGATAATTAGTTTGTTTGTTTATCATTCTTTGTTGTTTGTTTCATAAACTTACAGGTAGCATTCGAACTGCATTTGCCATAACAAATGCAAAGTAGATAACTACTACTTCAATCCATCTACTGGATCTGTTTATGATTTAAACAACTGATTCACAAACTATCTGATTGCCCTTGTGATAGCTCTTAGATCCTCCTTAGATCTACCCCTGATTGTTGCATTACTGATTGCTTTTTGCTCGGCCAAAACCCAAGAACTGAACTGCAAACTGTGACCCGGAACCCAAACAGAGTCTCGTTTCTGGCCCAGCGCAGGTATTGTTCAGAGAATTTGAACTTCAATGCACTTCCCGAGTGGACAAGCTGCGCTGCATTTCAAATTCTTTGTGTTACAGGTGCGCTGATCAGACTAGGCTCTGTGCAGTTTTGGTTTCTGTGATTCATTCTTTCCAGTGCTATTCCTGAATTTTGCTGCCTGTGATCAGTATATGTCTGTTTGAAACCCCTTTTCCTTGTTGTTATTCCGCCTCCTTTGCACAAAAGAACTGTAGATGTTTTTGTGTGTTTGTTGAGTCATTTACAGTTCTCCTTTGCAAAAGTAGCATAATCGTACTGTCGTCCTTTGATTTGAAACTGTCGCAAGTGTCGATTTCAATCGTAGGAAAGAGTTTAATTGCTGTTGATGGTCGATTATCCTGTTACTATTGTTTTTGGTCTAAATTTGTAATTCTCTAGTGTCAAGAACAAGTATTCATTTCAAAATCGTAAGGTGTTGTGATCGTCTCCATTTTTGATTTCGAAAAGAAACTTGTTGATATTTGTCGCTTGAAAAGAAATTCAGATTTGTGCATCAACTTTCTTTTTAGCATTCATATACTAAGAAAGTCGAAAAAAAATACATGCATGTGCATTTGCATATAGACAGTCTGATTGGCTTGATTTAGGGAAGTGCATTTAGAGTGTGCTCTTTGCTCTTTGTGAAAAAATTCTGTCTTTCTTTTCCTTAGTAGCTAGGATTTTCATTGCACAAAGAAGATAAAAAGTTTGTTTATCATCTTAGATTGCATTTTAGGAATTACATCTACATCTCGCGGTGAACATGAAAGGAAAACTTCATAAACAAGATCAACTTAAAATAAATTCAATGAATCTAACAACACTTTGGAACTTAACGCACAACATTTAGAAGTCTAGGCTAGAGACGTATTCTGGCGTCGTAAAGCCTGGTAACTGTTGTTCTCACTGATGGTTGGGTGATTCCTCCACTTTGAGACGATAAGTGCCAGTACGGACTTGTGCTCCCACGTACCGTTGAGTATATTTTGGGAGACCCCAATAGGCTTAATCCTTTATCCATAGGAATCCGTGTCTGCCGCCCTATCGATCGCAATGCACTGAACACAATATTCAGGAAGATTGATTGCCGTACCGTAAAAAGTATTCTGCAATTTTGCGATTGGTTTGGTAATCCCTCTACCTAGATTTCCAGAGCAGTCCCTTTCGTTCCTTTTCAGACTCCTTAACAGAAAAGGTCCATCTGAGCACTTGTCACTTCAGGCTAATTAAAAATCAAAGGAGACTAGAGTCATCTTTTGTTTTTTCTCGACTCTTAAAAATTGAAAAAACAAGTTGTGTCAAAGCGTCTAAAATTTATTTTAAACGGAATACTCATTACCCTTTTCCTACATTGATCTTGGGTTGAGAAAATGGAGTCCACCAACCAAGGAATTCACCTTGGAGGAAATCCTAGTCCCTTCTCCTCTTGGGGAGATGTCGGTGCACCCCATATGGCCACATTGTCGCTTCCAGGACTGACAATTGGTTTGCCTGTATGGCTCTTCTCAACCTCTGTCGTTCAGAACACCACAATTCCTGAACAATCGAATCAGCAACTAGATGAGTCCAGAGTTACCCACCAACCTTCTACTTCCTCTAATTCTTCCTCTCCTCCTTCCTCTTCGCTTGATGGGGCTGGTAAAGCCAAAAGTCAAGTACCTAAGGAGAAGAAGGAAAAGAAGAAGAAAGAGAAGAAGAAGAAGGAGCCAAAAGCGAATGGGGGCAAATGAGTGTCGTCTAGCGAAAATCCACACACTGCACCGACCAGGCCTAAATCGCCATGTGTCATTTGCAAAGGAGACCACTATCACAGAGATTGTCCTTGCATCCCTCGGATCTTAAGGGACTGGTCTCCTCGTTTGCACAACCCGGTGTCATCAACCTCTGATGGTCATGTTGAAAACACACCGTCAACTAGTGAAAGTGAAGCCCCAGGACAAAAAGGAAAATATAGATTTCCTTGTAAACTGTGCGAAGGTGATCATGCCGTCCACCATTGTCCCTTCTTAGACGAAGCTAAAAGAGTTTTGGACGATCGTCCGGTTTCACCGTTACGACTTCCTCCTGGATATAAAAAACTCTTGCCGAGTCCGTCACTGGTTGAAAATCCGGCTGGCCCGCTCAGGTGGTCGGCTGAAGCATCTATCATTGAAGATAAACCATCTGAACCCATACCAGACGAAAGTCAAAAGGTCGAGGCGGCAGTTGACCCGGTCTTGCCTTCAGAGGTTCCATCTTCAGATGATACAGTCACTGAAGAGAACAAGGATGACACCGTCCAAATTCTTTTCATAAGCACAGACTCCAACGAACATAGGGGCAATTTACCCGTTCCTTTACCGCAGGAAGGAAGTTCGTCAGAGTCGTACCCGGCCGTCTATTCGGTCCCACCTCCAAGCAACCTAGTTGTCTCCTTCGACTGGAATCAACTAGGCAGACCCCGTTTACCAGCTAGCGTACCATTCTGAATCATTGTTCAAATATATAGAATGGTTATGGCTGGTACCATCATAGATGAGGGGGCTTCTGTGAGTATCCTTTCCTCAACTGCTTGGAAAGCGCTTGGTTCGCCATCGCTTTTGCCTGAGATGAGAAATCTAACAGGTTTTGATAAAGGAACCAGTCGACCGTTAGGGATCCTTCCCAATGTGCCCATAACATTGAGAGGGAAAATAGTTCACATGAACGTAATGGTAGTTCAAGGACCCCTGGATTACAATCTACTCCTTGGACGATACTATATTTATTGCATGGGAGCAATTGTCTCCTCACTCTTTAGAGTAATGTGTTTTCCGCACGAAGGAAGAGTGGTCAAGCTCGTAGACCAGCTTTCATTTCCCGGATCATACAGAGCAAATAGTCATATACCATCCCTAAATGGTCTTTTCACGCAAGAAATGTCTCAATCCCCGGTCCGTCCACCCGATGAGCGCGAGTGATTCAAGAGGACATGACTGAAACCCAGGGGGCATGCACCCTGGTCTGCTTCGGCAGGAAAACTTTGGGTATAGGGTAGCTTTCCGCGAGAGAATATGACTAGTCTGTACTCCCGTCCATGATTGGAAGAGGGGGTTATTATAGAACAAGATTCTCTTGTCAAAGTTACGTGAGTGGAGTAGCCTCCTTCACTCACCTTTGTCTATCTCGGTAAACATCGCCGAAGAAGTGTTTTGTTTGCGCTGTGAATAGAACAATCTTTGGGTAACCTGTAAGAGGTAGGCCTCTCTTGGTAAAACAAATGTTTTAATGGACTAAAGAAGGGGTAACCTTGAAACTTTGTTTTATACCTGGGGGCATGCAAACCTTTTGGAGTGCAAGCGAAGAATGACTATTTTTTTTTTTAAATTTGTAGGTCCTCTAACCCTTTAAACTCATAGGATTGGTCGTTTCCTAACTTGCATAAAGAAAGGATGTGGGGCAAAACTCTAAAAATTGCCATTTTTATGAGACATTCTTATCACATGACTGGATTAATCGAGCAATGTTACCGCAAGGTTAAAGCTCGTTAAAAAATAAACCCGCATCGAGCAGTTTTAGCACATAGTTCAAGCTCGTTAAAAAATAAACATAAGCCATGAGAAAATGTTTCCCCCCGCGTTTAAGCTCATTAAAAAATGAACTATTCCCCGGTAAATAACCATTGTGAATGTAGTACTTCAACCATTAAAGCCTTGGTCGTGTTTGCACCGTCACCTCCACTTTTGCATTGGCCGATCATTCACCTCCATTTGATTGTTTGCCCATTTTGAGGAACAACTGCGAAGAGTGATTTCACTAGCCATCCTTGTAACACTGCCGTGATTGGAAAATTCCAAACCTTACCTGGAATCAGTTGCTACCCATTTTATCACTCGTTCCTCAAAAGATGGGTCCCCTTTAAGCTCTTTTCAACTGACTCGTAAAATATGAAAAGATTGTCGAGCCATTGGCCTCTCCAGCTCGTTAAAGGGATAGGAAGTGCTATCCCTCCTCTAAATTTTAATCTTTTTGGACCTGAGGGATTATTACACAAAAATATCGAGCGCTTGTTTTGTTCGGCTCGTTAAAAGTATCGAAAATTCATCCCTTTTGTATTGTTTTATACTTTTTCAGACTTAAGGGATTAGATGACGAAAAAGGAATTTTGGAGTTACCTTTACGTTCCTTTTCAGACTCTCTAAAATTGAAAAGGACTGAGTTATCTTTGTCGTTAAACTCGTTAAAAAGATTAATAGCGACAAACTTGTCTATAGATGAGAACGAGTTTCACTATCGCTAGGCTCATTAAAACATAGCGATGGGTTTGCTCGAAGGGAAAATTATAGAACAAGCATATGTTATCCTCCTCAAGCTTGACAAAAATAAAGAGGTACTGGTCAGCAATGACTGGGGAAAAATTGGGAAGAAAACTTGAAGAAACTTTGTTGGTAGCAAGTCGCTCTTGAACATGACACTTCCACTCCGTGTCCGAGTCGGGTTGGGTTGTTTCATTCACCGGTCACATCACCATGGTCCCATCATACCATCCACATTTGGGGTTAATGCTACCAATCCATCACAACAGTGTCGCCGATATGTTCAAGAGAAGTCATTCAGAGAATTCACCTGTGTCTCACCCACTACCATACATTTATACTCCATTCTTTCATGACCGCCACCCTGAACCTTATATCACCAGATCGTTTTCACCTCCATTAAAATCATTTACTCCATTCTGTGTCATTGATGTGGGATTCATTAAGGCCCTCCTGTGACGGATCGCTTCTTGTCGACATCAGCTCACTATCCAAGAAGTTGATCTAGGAACACCCCATTCAGTACTTTGAAGCTTGCATGCCTCAATGGCAAGTTTCTCACTTCCGGCGACAAGTTTACATCAATGGCCTTCGACTGAAAGATTTTGCGTGGTGTTCAACGCCAAGTCCTTTATTCACACCACGTGAATTGTACTGCAGTACCTTGAGGGTCATTATCATTATCGGTGATTCCTCTCGCGCTTGTTAACAATTTACATCATTGGCTGGTAATCAAGCAATGTCTTTCCATGTTCGACTTCAGAACATTTCTCACATGGATCGACTTGTACTTCGAGTGAAGATCGAACGAGATTGAAGACCCCGGATCTAGTTTCATCCATCCGGGCTGCAATATATATTCAGAGAAATAAAGACATCAAATGTACATCATTGCCGCACAGATAATCATCCAATCAAAAGGATGATGGCTCTATCAGAATCATCAGTCTACACTCAGACGATTGTCTGTCCTATGTACATGAAAATGAATTTATAAAGCTGAGCATGGGAATGCCCGCCTCAGCTAGATCATGAAAATATTATGAAGATAATGTATTGTATTGTATCTTATTACAGGTCTCCTCCCAGCATTGAAAGAACTTCAGATCCTCATAATAAAGCATTTCACCCGACATCAAAAGATTAACGACGTCATGCTTTAGGGGGCAACTATTATAGACATTTTTGGGCCCTACAACCCCAAGCATGAAATGTCCATAAACCAAGGGCTCCTAAGTCCCTAAAAGTGTTGTTCTAACCCCTAAAGGAACAAGGTCAACAGATTACAGCTTCTCCCAGAAGTTCTCCATGAAAAACTGCTCAGAATTGGTCAAAACAGGATCATTTCAGCTGCTCCACTGGCCAAGTGCGTTGCATCTCACCTAAATACACTGTGAGGGTGCATTGCATTTCAAAAATCCCTTATGTGGGGTGCGATGGGTGAGAATGACAAATGGCAGTGTCATTCCGCGAGGTGGAGAGGCAATGGAAGCTTCCAGAATCTTCGCCTGTGACACTTGCCTCACTGAATTCGACCAAGGATGAGTAAGAGACCATCAATCTCCAAGTGGAAGCAAGAACTATCAGAGGGAAGACACTAAACAAATCATGAGCTGACTCATCTCCATTACAGACATCTATATATGGATCCCTCATCCCAGAGATCCAGAGGCTGGAATTTTTCATATGGTAAGTAATTGCTGTTGGTTTCTTGAGACAAACATCATATTGTTGGGTGATCTAAGCTTTGTTTGAGGTGAAGAGGGGCTTCTTTTCTAGGAGGTTGATGCTGGGTCAGAACAACTGGTTGTAACTCCTCTTGGCTCTTTCTTGTTTTATCAATAAAAGCTATTCAAGTTTTCCTCCATGCTTTTGTGTCATTGATGCTTGCTACATTTGTATGGTCAATTTACATCTGATCCTAGATTGTTTATGATTATAGATCCATGTCCTTGTATAGTGCTATGCTTCTGTGATCTTACAGGTACTTTGTGAAGCTGGGTGTGCAAGGGAGCAGGTAGCTAAAGACTATCAAAGAAGAGGGGAATCAAATCAGGAGATTAGCGCAAGACAGAGGTTGGTCTTTCTGTTCCTCTCTATCTATAATTCATAAAGGAAAAACGAAAGTAGCTTTTCTCTGTTTGTTTCTAAGGCAGCTGTCACACCTTAGTGGGATAGAGCAGTTCTGTATAGACACTTTTCCCTGTAACACTGCGAGCCTCTTCAATCCATTCTGGAATGGGGAGGGAAATTGCTAGCAGAGTACTTTCCTCCTCAAATTGGCGAGATAAGGCATCTGCTACACTATTGTCTTTCCCTTTCTTGTAAATGATCTCATAATCATATCCCAGCATTTTGGCGAGCCATTTATTTTGTTGTGGGGAGGATAGGCGTTGCTCCAAAAAATATTTAAGACTGTGATGATCTGTGCGGATTTGGAAACGTCGCCCCAATAAGTAAGGTCGCCAGGTCTCTACTGCATGTAAGATGGCCATCATTTCCTTCTCGTAGGTAGATTGGCCCAGATTCTTCCCACTTAATTGTTGGCTTGTGAAGGCCAAAGGTCGCCCTTCTTGCATTAAGACCGCCCCAATACCTATACCCGAAGTATCACATTCAATGACAAAAGATTTGGTGAAGTCAGGTAGTGCTAAGACTAGAGTGGAACACATGGCATTTTTTAGAGCTGTAAATGCCTGTTGTGCTTTCTCATTCCAGAAGAATGAATTTTTCTTTAGGAGTTGAGTGAGGGGTTTTGCTATGCCACCATAGTTGCGGAAAAATTTACGATAATAGCCTATGAGACCCAAAAATCCTCTCAAGCTCTTCAAGGTCTTAGGTTGAGGCCAATCCTGCATTGCCTGGATCTTTTTGGGGTCCACCTTGACACCTTCACGCCCCACAATGTGGCCCAAATACTCAACTTCTTCCATGCCAAACGAACACTTGGACATCTTGACAAATAATTTATGCTTGCGGAGCAGTTGCAAGAGTAGATCTACATGCTGAAGATGTGCGGCCCAAGTGCAACTATAGATGAGGATGTCATCGAAGAAGACAAGGACAAATTTCCTGAGATATGGTTTGAGAATGTGGTTCATAAGGCTCTGAAAAGTAGAGGGGGCATTACAAAGACCGAATGGCATAACGAGGAACTCATAATGGCCTTCATGAGTTCTGAAAGCAGTCTTTGGAATGTCGACTTCCTTCATGCGAATTTGGTGGTAGCCTGAGCGAAGATCCAACTTAGTGAAGAATTGAGCACCATTGAGTTCATCCAGCAAATCGTCAACCACCGGGATGGGAAATTTATCTTTGATTTTCAAATTATTGAGGGCCCTGAAGTCTGGACACATCCGCCACTCCCCATCTTTCTTGAGCACCATGACCACCGGTGATGAATAAGGACTAATGCTGGGACGAATGACACCTAATTCCAAAAGTTGCTTGATTATTTTTTCTATTTCATTCTTTTGGGTGAACATATATCTGTATGGGTGCACATTTGGGGGTTGGGCCCCTGGAACCAAGGTGATGATATGATCATGTTCCCCTCTCGAGGGTGGAAGCTCATGAGGCTTGTCAAAGACCGGCAGATGGTTATTTAAAATCTATTGCATCTCAGGATGAATTGGCAAAGACTTGGTTTCGACTGCCTGGATGGCATTAAATTGAACTATAACTCCATGATGGCTCTTTTTTAGCAATTTTTCCATCCTATGCGAGCTGATGATAGAGGGAGCTCTCGCCTGGAGTCCACGGAGGGTATGTGTGTAGTTGTTCTGCTTAAAACTCATATATAACTCCTGGAAATCCATTGTGATTGGCCCAAGAGTGTGGAGGCATTCAGTGCCGAGGACATTGTCGCAACCTCCCATGTGTATGGCAAACATGTGGGTTTTCAACTGATAATCCCCCATTTGAAGTTTGACATTTTCATAGCGGCCTTCACATTTCATTGTGCCCCCATCCGCAATTTGGACTTGGAAGTTAGAAACTGCTCGTACAAAACAATGCACTGCTTCTGCGACTTTTTGATGGATGAAATTATGTGTACTTCCACTATCAATCAAGACTACTACTGGGCGATGTTTAATAAAACCTCTGATTTTGAGAGTTTGAGGTGAAGAAATCCCTGCCAAAGCATGCAATGAAATAACTGGTTTGTCAGAGACATTGTCCTTTTGGTTGTCCTCTTCTAGTGCCTCATGTTCCTCAAGTGGTGGATCTTCCTCTGTTGAGCTGTAGTCAGTGGCATCAATTTGAAAAAATTTGGGCTCCTTGCATTTATGACCTGGGGAGTATTTTTCATCACAGTAGTAACATAATCCTTGCTTTCTTCTTTCGGCCATTTCCGCTGGTGACAACTTTTGGACCTTAAGTGTTTGAGTCGTGTTGTGAGCCTGTGGGGGGCGACCTTTAGCAGAGAAGTTTGGGCAACTGTACTGGGCTGCTAATGCACGTTCCATGTTATGGGCTACCTTGCAAGCCTCCGTCCATGTGGGAGGTTGGTGTAGTAGGACTTGGGCTTTGATGACTTCTTTAAGACCGCTGATAAAACATTCCATGTACAACACATCGGAGAGACCCCAAGTGTGGAAGGCTAAGGCTTCAAAAGCTGTAATATATTCATCCACTGTGCCAGTCTGTCGGAGCTTAGTAAGACGACCCAAAAAAGAAGATTCCTGGTCAAAGAGGTCTGAAAGAGCTTTTTTGAATTTGTTCCAAGCCAGAAAAGGTCCATTGCTACATTGATGCCATTCCCACCATTGCCACCTTTCATTATCCAAGTACATGCTCCCCACCATAAGCAGAGTCACATCATCTAAGATGTTATTCAGATTGAAATACTGCTCCATTTGTGCTATCCATGCTGCCGGGTGAGAACCGTCAAATTTATGCATATCCAACTTGGGAGGTCACTGACGGGATTGTTGGATACCAGGTGGTGGTTGGGTGCACCAGACGTGAGGAGAGTGGCTAGACTCACCCTCACTGTGTCCATTGCCATTATACTCCTCCTCGTGGGCTGCCTCCTTGCCCTTCGGGATTATGCTCGTGATCAGGATATTTAGTCGTTCAAACTAAATGTGGAGGTATTGCAAGGATTCGTCAAGTTTGTCCATCCTTTCATTGGCCATAGCTTGAGCTCTAGTTTCTACCATGCATTGACCTGATGTTTTTTGAAAATTGGGATCGCCTAATTTTTTTTTTTCACTAAGAATTGAATGGTACCACCGTGCTCAGCTCGTCGTCCTGATTCTGATGGGCTAGATCACCAATAAGCGCCCCAGGTTTTTTTTTTTTTTTTTTTTGCTGAAAACTCCTAACGGAGTTCCTTATGAATACTGCAGTCGCCAAATCCTCAAAATGTCAATGCGGCCAAAAGTCCCGCGAAAATTATACCCCGGTATAGGAACCCCACACAACTACTCAGATCTGGTGGATCTGAGAGATCTGAATGGCGGATTGGATAGCTCTGGGTGGTGGAACAGACTGCTGCTGCGGATCTGATGGATCTAATAGATCGGAATGGCTGGTCTGCTAACTCAGAACTGTGGGACTGATGTCTGCTGCTGTTGCACCTCTTTGCGCGCTGATCTGGCAGATATGATGCGTGATCCCCAGATAGAAAAGGGAACTATGGTCTCGAGGAGTGTCAGGTGCTACAGATCGCAATATACATAAGGGTCTGACAGTAGTACTCGGCCCAATGTTTCAGGGCTCTAACTAAGGAGGATCAACTGTACCCTTAGCCGTACAACCCGACTACCCTATCGTACGGGTGAGTAATCTCTCTGAGTGCTGTTTTCGATGTACTGTAGCAGCAAGACGGCCGAAGGTTTATCTATGGCGAGGTTGCAGAGGAGATAAGGGGCTTCCGATATACCTAGAAGGTACTTGGAAGACAGTCCGTACGTGGTTCTGTCTAATGCTCTACTACTCGAAGGGGTACCCACAGGGGTTACAAGGGAGTCCAACAAGCGTGACCACCTCTTGTATTTCCTGTGTGCATGCCTCCCCAAATCCACAGGTTTATGCGCTCAATGACAGATCCCGTGGTTTAAAGACGCCGGAACACGTCTCTAGCCAAAAAAAATATTTTGCTACGAAATGGAGATCCCACCGGCCCTGGAAAGCGCTCTGATACCACTTGTTATGCTCTTAACTTGCAAAAGATACCCAAATACAGAATATGCGAAGAAAGATACCCAAAACATAGAACAGTGAGAGACAACAACAAATATTTTATTATTCAGAAAGCAATGTTCACTGGCCTCTTCGAGGGGGCAACCTCCAATAGAGCAGAGCTCGATACAAAAATAAGACACGATGCTCCTCACAGGGAGTCTCTATCCTTTATATATGAATCATACATGCAATAGCAAGGATCAATACCATGGGTTTTATTAATACCATCTATCTAATACTACGACCCATTTGCAACTAACTGTGGTCCTGTCATTAATTGCGGGTTAACCACTTACAATTATTAATATGGGCTTTATTGACTCTTGACTATGACTCGATCCCATTACATAAATAAGGGGGTTAGGGTGGGACCCTAACATGTAAAACATCATGGAATTTCACTATTGGAGGCAGTGTAAGTCGATAGGATATCGGTCCAATCTTTTCAAGAATCCTGAAAGGTCCACAAAACCGAGGTACCATCTTCGCACACATAAATTTTTGCCCGTCCTGTGCTGCCTTTAGCTTCTTCTTGATAACCTACATTTTTTGTTCCATACTTTCCAACATATATGGACCTATCAATACCATGTTCACTGGATCACTCCAAATAATGGGAGTATTACAACTCTTCCCATAGAGTGCCTCAAACAGACTCATCCTCAGTGACTCCTGATACCCATTTTTATAAGCAAACTCAACCAACAGAAGGTACTCCTCCCATCTCCACTGCTGATGCATCACATACATCCTCAACATGTCCTCCACCATCATGTTGACCCTCTCCATTTGTCCATTTTTCTGCAGATGATAAGTTGTTTTGAAGGCCAACTCTATCCCCAAACTTGCAAAAAAGTCCTTCCAAAACTTAGAAGTGAACTTAGCATCCCTGTCTGACACAATCATCCTTGTTACACCATGAAACCTCACTACATCTCCGATGAATACTTATGCCACATCACTAGATTAATACATATACTTCACTGGAATGAAGTTTTCTACCTTTGTCAACCTTTCCACCATAACCATGATGGAATCATGCTGTCTAGATGTCATTGGAAAACTTGTGATGAAGTCCATGGAAATGATCTCCCACTTCCACTGTAGAATCAAAATCGACTGTAGTAGTCCCCCTGGATGCTTAAATTCTACTTTCACCTACTGATAGTCCAAACATCTAGCCACAAACTCTGCCACGTCCTTTTTCAAATTTGACCAATGATCAAACTTCTTCACTGCTGTCAATGTCTTCTGGTATCATGGGTGACCTAAATACGATTTTTCATGAGAATATCGCAAGATAGTATTCTTGAGCTCACGGTCATTCGACACATATATCTCATCCATAAATATGAACAAACCATATGCTGTAAGACGATAGTCCACATCCTAACCACCTGTACTCTGTTGTAACCTGTGCATAAGGTCCATGTGCCTACCATCCTATTGTCCTGCATGTAAAATCCAATCCTGTAAGACTATCCCATAGGAATTCATAACTGCTATGTGATTTAATTGTATCCTCATACTAAGAGCATATGTAACCCTATTCTCCTTACCCTTGATGTACCTAATCTTAAAGTAAAACTAACTAATCATGTCCAACCATCTAGATTTCTAGGCATTCAGATTTGGTTGCTCAAACAGATACCTCAATACATTGTGATTGCTAATCAATATAAACCTCCTACCAAGAAGAAAGTGCCTCCACATCTTCAATGCATGGATGATCACTTCCAACTCGAGATCATGTGTTGGATAATTCTGCTCATGCTCATTCAATTTTCGTGACTCATATCTTACTACCTATCCTTCATGCATAAGGAATCCACCAAGTCCTCCCTTGAAAGCATCTGTACACACCAAAAACTCTTTGTCCAGACCTGCAATTTTCAACATTGGAGCATTTGTCACCTACTACTTCAATTAATCAAAACTGGCTACACATTCCTCTGTCCATTCAAATTTATTACCTTGCCTCTGCAATGACGTAATAGGATATGTAATGTGAGAGAAGTTCCTAATGAACCTCCTATAATAACCTACTATACCCATAAATGATCTTAGCTCATCCATATTTCTAGGAGCTTCCCACTCCATGATAGCCCATATCTTCTCTAGATCCACTATTTTGCCTTCCTTAGAAACAACATGTCCTAAGTAATGTACCTTTGTTTGAAAGAAACTACATTTTCTAAGCTTGGAATACAACTGATGCTCTCTTCGTAATCTCAATATTGTTGCTAAGTTCTCGACATGCTCTTCCTCATTTTTAGAATATATCAAAATGTCATCAATGAACACAATAAAATACTCATACAGATAAGGACGCAACACACTATTCATCAAGCACATAAAAGTAGCTGGAGCATTAGTCAAAACAAATGGAGCTACAAATAACTCATAATGCCCATACCTGGTCTAGAAAGCTATCTTGTAAATGTCCTCTTCCTTGATGCGTACATAATGATATATAGATCTTAGATCAATCTTTGATAACACTGCTACTCCCTTCAATTGATCGAACAAATCATCGATCCTTGACAACAGATACCTGTTATTTATGGTCACCTTGTTAAACTTCTTGTAATTAATTCATAGCATGAGAATACTATCCTTCTTCTTCACAAAGAACACCGATGCACCCCAAGGTGTTACACTTGGCCTAATGTATCCTTTTCCAAGCATTTACTTCAACTGGAAATTCAACTCTACTAACTCTGGTGTGCTCATCCTATACGGTGCCTTCGATGCTGGTGCTTCCCATGGTACCAACTCAATGGAAAAGTCCACCTCTCTATGAGGAAGAAACTATAAAATATCTATTGGAAACACATCCTGAAAATATAGCAAGATTAGGTACGTTCTCAATACTTCCACATCCTCAACATTCTTACCTTTGTCACTAGAAATATACACTACAAATAACACACACCCTTTTTTTCAACTATAATTTTCTTGCATAGCTGTCAGCATTCTAACTAATGTTGCCTTCTTCTTACCCTACAAGATTTTCTGTTCTCCATTGTCATCCAAACCCTCAATGGCCTTGTCATAACAATCCACTTTAGTCATGTGAAGACATAACTAGTCCATAACCAAGAGCATACTATATGATCCCAACGACAATAAATTCAAATGTGCTGAGGTAGGCATACCATTCAAATCGAATGCACAAAATCTTACACAGTGATAAACTCTCTTCTCTGTACCTGGAGCCAACTGCACTAACTAGGATTCTACATGCACTTATTTATTCAAACCACACTTATCCATCAGGTTGGGACTAACATAACTATAATTAGATCCAGGGTCAATAAAAATGGAAGCAACTTGATCAAAAAGCTTACCATCCATCTCGATAACAATTTCCTGGTGTTCTGCCTACTTGTTATCTAGCATTGCATAAATCCATGGAATTGATCTTCCCAACATCCCCAACTATCTGTGCTTCCTGTGCACTGTAAATCTAAGGCCTACCACCCTAATTCTGCGGACAATCCCTCTTAAGATGCTCCTTACCACATGTCTAACACTAAAATCGTCCTGTACCAACACCTTTGTTCTGATGCACTCCATGCCGTGACCCATTAAAATTCTTGTAAGGTGCAACATTTTCTTTCTCACCAGCATCCTAAGGCCTTGTTCTTTTTGACTGCCATTTACCTTTAGCTTTATCTTTCCGTTTCCAACCTTGCTGAGATTTTGTCTTGCAATTTTACTGCTCATAAAAATGATTCAATTTCCTAATAACTTCCTTAAGTGACCAAGGCTCATCATACTCAATCCGATCTCTAAATCCTAATGGAAATCCATTGAAAAATATCTAAACTTTTGCCTTCTCATCCTTATGATACGGTACATACCTCAATAAATCCAAGAACTTGGTCGTATACTCCTCATATGTCATCAATCCCATATTTAGCTCATAGAATTCATTTTCTTTGCTATCATAGTACCTCTTTGACAAGTACTTATTCTTGAAAAGTATATTGAATTCATTCCAACTCAGCTACTCTTTCCTGATGTCTCTAACCCGCTTCACATCTTCCCACCAGATGTTTGCTTTCCCTTTGAGGCTAAAGATAACTATTCTTGCCTTCATATTATTTTTGTACTCATGCAACTCAAAGAATTTTTTCATTCCAAGTATCCATGCCTCTACATCCTCCGGTTTCTTCAAATATCCATCAAAGTAGGTGGCTTAGTTTTCTTAAACTCATCTGGAAAATATCCCCTGTCACTCCTCTTGTAAGGATGATAATGATGATGGACATAATGCTAATCAAAACTAGAACTAGAATAGAACATGTTTGCATCACCTCTCAAATCCATAGTATCCAAGGGGCTACCATATCTGATCGTGTCATCCCTATATGACTTGTGCTCACCATGATATCTTCTGCCATATGCCCCATTTGTCCTGTCCTGATTCGAAGTGGTCCCTATCTCTGCAATTCTCACAAACTCTCAAGGATTAGTGCATTGACTTCCACTTGTTTCTCATGTTCCTGGATGATCCTGTCATTATCTACCTTGCAACTTCTTATTTCTACCTTCAAACTTCTCAATGTATTTTCTAAGTCAGAAGAGTGCTAAACACCATGCTTCTCATATGATCTATAGGGAAAGTCTCATGAAATTTAGTCTACCATCTTGATAGTCATCTTTGATCTCTTTCTTGCAAGTACACCATGTCAGCTAAAACCAAAACTTAACATGATCAACATACCTTGGTATAGTTCAGGGGATGATCTCTCATCTACAAGATCAACCATATTAGCATGATACCTGTATAATCATAATCACATCAGTGTATAACATCACTTTAACCACTATCCAGTTATCAATGCATGATCATACCAACCACATACCACGGCCTCATGCATGACAACTACAACCATCTCAATGTATGCATAATAATATATATAAGCACTAACTTGCATAACCATTTCATAACTGACATACACTCACAGCAACCCCATTCAAAAATACACCATCCACTTTCACATGGTGACACCACTGCAACCATGACCACCATCATGCATACACAACAAGTACATAGACCACAAGCATGAAGAACACATATGAAACTGACATGAATGCATGGTCAACACACTGCCCATCTAGTCCAAGGGGTGAACCATGCTTTGATACCAATCTATAACACCCTCCTCCCACATTTACCCAAGTTAACCAGTCCACTGGAGTAAACATGTAATGAGAGGCTACTATGATGTGATTCAACTACCCATGTACATTTAAGGAAGTGGAGCTAACAAGACAAAACCATTATGACCTTCCACACATGCTACAAAAGCTTCAGAAGCCAACCAACCCTTCTAGGTGACCAACCCTTGAGACAACTTGACATTTCACTGATCTGGACCCCCAACTGCTCCCATGACAAGCGATGCATGCTACTGAGGCATTCCAGTTGCTCCCACAACAAGGAATTCCAACAACTGTGGACTTAACACAAGATTTGAACCCAAGAATTCTGGTTCAGTGAGACCTCATTTCCATGGCCATTTCCAATTGAGCTGCCCCAAGTAGACTTTTTTAGCTAGTTCTGAGCCAACGACTCCAGATTATGTGCCACTTTTTCAGGGCAAGGACTCAAGCCACTGCCCAGCTATTCATGAAACTCTCTGAAATGATAAATATCAATGGAATAAGGATACTAATGCAATGATTTGTACAAGCACATGATATGACCCCTACTATCTATGACAAGCATTTCGTCAAACATGCCACAAATATGTAATCTGTAGAAATTCCCACTGTAGATCAACAGATTATACAATATACTAAAGCAAAATACAAGATCTAGTTCTACAACAAACTTTGCGGAAGCTTAATCGAATATGAGCAAGATCAATGAGAACACATATAAAAGAGAATGAGAAATCAATTACACATAACACAGAAGAATAACCTGGGGAAATCCTCAGCCTAAAACCCCAATCTTTGTATTATCATACAAGTGGAAATATGTTCAGATTACAAAAAGAATTATCTCACAAGCTATCCTGCTCTCTTTGCGATCCAACTGCTGCTCATAGATAGTAAAAGGCTTCTAACAAACCTTCTCCTCTGCCCTCCAAGCCTCCTATTTCCTTGTGCAGTTTTCCTTGGGGTCCAATGCTGCCACCTGTGTGAATTGGCCTCTTCACACACTCACTAACCTTTGATCTCACTGCGCAATCCAGAAGGAGATAACATCCTTCTGCATGGATGAGTTTCCTATATAGGAAAAATCGTCCAATTGATAGTACACAGTCCCTTCCTCTGATCTCAACTGGGTCTCTGACTGAACTGACATGCATAAATTATTTATGAGAGAATATTCAGTTATTTGAAGTGCAACAGTTACATGCATGCATGCATTAACTAATTGAACTCACAAATAATTCCACAAACTGTTGGAACTAATCTAACTGGACTTAACTCAAATAACTGAGCTAACTAATTACAACTCATCCTTATCTCTTTAACTAAGGGATAACTTCCTCAATCAAAGGGATAACTGTTGCATGCCTTCACAAAGACTTCACGTTTGATTTTCTCCAACTAATTAACTCAAGATGAATTAATTAATTAATTATTTTACAAATAGCTACTAAGATCAAATTCGAATTTTACTTCTCTATTTTAGTTCAGGGACTAACCAAAATAGGAATCTAACCCAAAATTCTATTTATGAAAATTCTATTTTTAGAACTTCCATTTTTCATTCCTTGTTGCTATGACCAACACTGGTACCCGAACTGCTATTTATAACAGTGCTATTTTTAGCACTTCTATTTTTAGCATTTCTTGTTGCCATTTTCAACACTCCCTCTCAGCAAGAAAGGCTTTTAACTCAAACCCGATCCTGAACCTTTGGAATCTTCTGCATGCAACACTTCTCCCAAGTTTTGTTGCTCCAGCAAATCTAGAAACAAAAAATCTCCCAACTGACCTCCCTGTTGGGCTAGAAACATCCTCTAATGCTGAAGCTTCCTCTGCCGCTGACAAGTGCTCCCTCTGTGACCTCTTGGTTGCTGCAATACTCCATGCATCTCGCATCGTTGCATACCTCTCTGTGCCATCCTGCACTGGTGCAACACTCCTGTGCCTCTCGCATTGGTGTAGCTTGCTAGCTCTGCACTGTCTTTGGATTCCTGCATTGTAGCTCTCTTTGCCGCTCCATCCGCATCTACCTCTACCCACTCAGCCAGTCCTACTACTCCTCTTCGGGGCTCCCATAGCAAGGTATAACCAAAGAGGTTGGGTACCTCAATGATCCTGCCCCTATTCCAGCCTTCTTTGGACTGTCACTCCACATCGCCCCAACTCCGACCTGGAGGTATGGATGCATGTGATCCCTCTGCCCACTTGGCTCAAAATTTCCCCCTACTGGAGGTCCTTGCATGAGTAGATGTCTCTACTTGATCTCCTCTCAACTTCTCTAGTTGTGGCTGCTCCACAACCTCCTGAAGCTACTTCATCAATTGTGGCTCCTCCACAATTGTCTAAGACTTCTTCTGGCGCTGCATGTTGAGAGGTAATGTACTCTCCCTCTTAACCACCAAGTCTCCATCAGTTGCCTTGCTCCTTAAGGCTTTGCATGCATCTTGAACCTCAAGATCATATAGGTTCTTGAATCGTGAACCGATCTGCTTCACTTGTCTCGTGGTGATGTGTCGAAGGAAAAACTTTCCCTTACTAAAGACTACATCATAGCCTTTGTATTCCAGCATTGCGATCGACACCAAATTTTTCCTCAGTCCTGGAACATACTTTACATTGGTCAAGGTAATACAAGCTCCATGCTTCCTCTGAAAAACAACCATGCCTACACCTAAGACATTATACTTTTCATCATTACCCATCACTATGAGTATCTGGAGATCTTTCTCCTCCAAAGTACTGAACAAACTCTTGTCGTTGCTCATGTGGAAAGAAGCTCCACTGTCAAGAAACCAACCACATCCCACCATGGATGAAACCATCCATGCAAAGAGGGTGAAATCCAACTCGAACTGTGAGGCCAATGCCTCACCTTCAGATCCTTCCATGGATCCCATCTTGGATTTTTTTAGTGGAAAATTTGTAGCAAAATGTCCCACCTCATGACAATGAAAGAATCACAATTTCAATTTTTCAAACTTCTTCCCACCATGGGAAGAACTTGGTTTGGGATGAGAATCCTTCTTCCCTTTCTTGGCCTTACTCGCTAAGGCACAGTTTTCTTCATCCTCCTTGGATGAAGACCATCTCTGGTGCTTCTTCTTATCTCCTCCTACATCAGATCTGACCAAAGTCGCTCCCAATCTGGTAGTTTTTCTCTTCCATTGACCGAGTCTTGGTAGCTATGCCAGCTCTTAGGAAGACTGAGGAGTGCAAGACTCACCATGTCATCATCAGCGGTCATGATACCTACACTTCCAAGCTCATCCCTACAGGTGGTGAGCTTGTTAAGATATGTAGAGATCGTGTCGCCCTTTTCACACTTGATTTTCCAAAGCTTATCGTTCAGCGCCAGCTTCCTCTTATCATTGCTGTTCTGATATAGATCTTTCAATGTTTTCCACATCGAAAACAGTGTCTCCTTCCCATGGAGGCTCCAGACAATGTGGTTTCGAACTTCCTCCAGGAGAATTCTCCTTACTCTAGCCACACATTTCTTCCATTCCGCCAATTTTGTAGCATCAGTCGGCTTGGGGACTTCTTGATCAATGAAGTCCTTTAGACCGTTATCCTCTAATACTGCTTCCATGCAATCCTTCCAGGCTATATAATTTGAGTTTCCATCAAGGGAATACTTGAGTCTTAAACCGTTGAATGCCATTGGTGAAACTGAGATGTGATAAGAACTCGATTTATATATTCAGGAACTTGAAACTTCGAACTTCTCCCTTCTTGTATATTGTTCTTCACTTTGATCACCTTTGCTCTGATACCATGTAGAAATTCCCACTGTAGATCAATAGATTATGCAATATACTAAAGCAAAATACAAGATCTACTTCTACAACAAACTTTGCGGAAGCTTAATCAAATATGAGAAAGATCAACGAGAACACATATAGCTGAGAATGAGAAATCAATCACACATAACACAGAGGAATAACCCAGGGAAAGCCCCAGCCTAAAACCCTAATCTCTGTATTATTATACAAGTGGAAATATGTTCATATTATAAAAAGAATTAGCTCACAAGCTATACTGCTCTATCTGCAATCCAACTCCTGCTCAATGATAGTCAAAGGCTTCTCACAAACCTTCTGATCTGCCCTCCAAGCCTCCTATTTCCTTCGGCAGTTTTCCTTGAGGTCCAATGCTACCACCTGTGTGAATTGGCCTCTTCACACACTCACTAACCTCTGATCTAAATGCGCAATCCTGAAGGAGATAAGATCCTTCTGCATGGATGAGTTTCCTATATAGGAAAAATCCTCTAACTGATAGTACACTATCCCTTCCTCTGATCTCAACTGGGTCTCTGACTGAACTGACATGCATGAGTTATTTATGAGAGAATATTTAGTTATTTGAAGTGCAACAGTTACATGCATGCATGCATTAACTAACTAAACTCACAATTAATTCCACAAACAGTTGGAACTATTCTAATTGGACTTAACTCAGATAAATGAGCTAACTAATTACAACTCAAATTACAACTCATCCTTATCTCTTTAACTAAGGGATAACTTCCTCAATCAAAGGGATAACTATTGCATGTCTTCACAAAGACTTCATGTTTGATTTTCTCCAACTAATTAACTCAAGATGAATTAATTAATTATTTTACAAACAAATGCTAAGATCAAATTCGAATTTTACTTCTCTATTTTAGTTCAGGGACTAACTAAAATAGGAATCTAACCCAAAATGCTATTTATGGCAATGCTATTTTTAGAACTTCCATTTTTCATTCCTTGTTGCTATGACCAACACTGGTACCCGAACTGCTATTTATAGCAGTGCTATTTTTAACACTTCTATTTTTAGCATTTCTTGTTGCCATTTTCAACACTCCCTCTCAACAAGAAAGGAATTCAACTCAAACCCGATCACGAACCTTTGGAATGTTCTACATGCAACACTTCTCCCAAGTGTTGTTGCTCCAACAACTCTAGAAACAAAAAATCTCCCAACTGACCTCCCTGTTGGGCTAGAAACATCCTCTAATGATGAAGCTTCCTCTGTCGCTGACAAGTGCTCCCTCTATGACCTCTAAACTTCTGCAACACTCCATGCATCTCACACTGTTGCAGACCTCTCTGTGCCATCCTACACTGGTGCAACACTCCTATGCCTCTCACATTGTTGCAGCCTACTAGCTCTGCATTGTCTTGGGATTCCTGCACTGTAGATCTCTTTTCCACTCCATCCGCATCTACCTCTACCCACTCAGCCAGTCCTGCTACTCCTCATCGAGGCTCCCATAGCAAGGTCTAATCAAAGAGGTTGGGTACCTCAATGATCCTGCCCCTATTCTAGCCTTCTTGGGACTGTCACTCCACATCGCCCCACCTCTGATCTGGAGGTATGGATGCATGTGATCCCTCTACCCACTTATCTCGAAATTCTCCCTACTGGAGGTCTCTGCATGAGTAGATGTCTCTACTCAATCTCCTCTCGGCTTCTCTAGTTGTGGCTGCTCCAAACCTCCTGAAGCTGCTTCACCAATTGTGGCTCCTCCACAACCTCCTAAAGCTGCTTCACCAATTGTGGCTCCTCCACAATTGTCTGAGACTTCTTCTAGAGCTACATGTTGAGAGGTAATGTACTTTCCCTCTCAACCACCAAGACTCCATCAGTTTCCTTGCTCCTCAAGGCTTTGCATGCATCTTGAACCTCAAGAGCATATAGGTTCTTGACTCGTGAATCGATCTACTTCACCTGTCTCATGGTGATGTGTCAAAGGAAAAAATTTCCCTTACTGAAGACTACATCATAGCCATTGTCTTCCAGCATTACAATCAACACCAAATTTTTCCTCAGTCCTGGTACATACTTGACATCGGTCAAGGTAATGCGAGCTCCATGCTCCCTCTGAGAAACAACTGTGCCTACACCTGAGACACTATACTTTTCATCATTACCCATCTCTATGAGTATCTGGAGATCTTTCTCCTCCAAGGTACTTAACAAAATCTTATCGCCAATCATGTGGAAAGAAGCTCCAATGTCAATAAACCAACCACATCCCACCATGGATGAAACCATGCATGCGAAGTGGGTGAATTCCAACTCGAACTATGAGACCAATGCCTCAGCTTCAGATCCTTCCTTGGATCCCATCTTGGATTTCTTCAGTCGATAATTTGTAGAAAAATGGCCCACCTCATGATAATGAAAGCATCACACTTTTGATTTGTCAAAATTCTTCCCACCATGGGAAGAAATTGATTTGGGATGAGAATCCTTCTCCTTCGCTTTCTTCGCCTTACTCGCCAAGGCACAATTTTCTTCATCCTCCTTGGATGAAGAACCATCTCTGGTGCTTCTTCTTATCTCCTCCTGCATCAGATCTGACCAAAGTCGCTCCCAATCTGGCTGTTTCTCTCTTCCATTGATCGTGTCTTGGAAGCTATGCTAGCTCTTAGGAAGATCAAGGAGTGCAAGACTCACCATGTCATCATCAACGGTCATGATCCATACACTTCCAAGCTCATCCCTGTAGGTGGTGAGCTTGTTAAGATATGTAGATATCGTGTCACCCTTTTGACACTTGATTTTCCAAAGCTTTTCTTTCAGCGCCAGCTTTCTCTGATCTCTGCTATTCTGATATAGATCTTTCAATGTTTTCCACATCGAAAACAACGTCTCCTTCCCATGGAGGCTTGAGACAATGTGGTCTCGAACTCCCTGCAGGAGGATTCTCCTTGCTCTAGCCACACATTTCTTCCATTTTTCCAATTCTGTAGCATCAGTCAACTTGGGGACTTCTTGATCAATGAATTCCTTTAGACCATTATCTTGTAATACTGCTTCCATGCAGTCCTTCTAGCTATATAATTTGAGCTGCCATCAAGGGCATACTCGAGTCTTAAATCGTTGAACACCATTGGTGAAATTGAGATGTGATAAGAACTTGATTTATATATTCAGGAACTTGAAACTTTGAACTTCTCCCTTCTTGTATATTGTTCTTCACTTTGATCACCTTTACTCCGATACCATGTAGAAATTCCTGCTGTAGATCAACAGATTATGCAATATACTAAAGCAAAATACAAGATCTACTTATACAACAAACTTTGCGGAAGCTTAATCGAATATGAGATAGATCAATGAGAACAGATATAACTGAGAATGAGAAATCAATCACACATAACACAGAAGAATAACCCAGGGAAAGCCTCAGCCTAAAACCCCAATCTCTGTATTATCATTCAAGTGGAAATATGTTCAGATTACAAAAAGAATAAGCTCACAAGCTATCCTGCTCTCTCTGCAATCCAACTGCTGCTCATAGACAGTCAAAGGCTTCTCACAAACCTTCTCCTCCGCCCTCCAAGCCTCCTATTTCCTTGCACAATTTTCCTTGGGGTCCAGTGCTACCTCCTGTGTGAATTGGCCTCTTCACACACTCACTAACCTCTGATCTAACTGCGCAATCCTGAAGGAGATAAGATCCTTCTACATGGATGAGTTTCCTATATAGGAAAAATCATCCAACTGATAGTACATTGTCCCTTCCTCTGATCTCAACCGGGTCTCTAACTTAACTGACATGCATGTGTTATTTATGAGAGAATATTTAGTTATCTGAAGTGTAGCAGTTACATGCATGCATGTATTAACTAACTGAACTCACAATTAATTCCACAAAATGTTGGAACTAATCTAACTGGACTTAACTCAGATAACTGAGCTAACTAATTACAACTCATCCTTATCTCTTTAACTAAGGGATAACTTCCTCAATCAAAGGGGTAACTGTTGCATGCCTTCACAAATACTTCTTGTTTGATTTTCTCCAACTAATTAACTTAAGATGAATTAATTAATTATTTTACAAACAGATGCTAAGATCAAATTCAAATTTTACTTCTCTATTTTATTTCAAGGACTAACTAAATAGGAATCTAACCCAAAATTCTATTTATAGCAATGCTATTTTTAGCACTTCCATTTTTCATTCCTTATTGCTATGTCCAACACTGGTACCTGAACTGCTATTTATAGCAGTGCTATTTTTAGCACTTCTATTTTTAGCATTTCTTGTTGCCATTTTCAACACTCTGTCTCAACAAGAAAGGCATTCAACTCGAACCTGATCTTGAACCTTTGGAATGTTCTTCATGCAACACTTCTCCCAAGTGTTGTTGCTCCAGCAACTCTAGAAACAAAAAATCTCCCAATTGACCTCCTTGTTGGGCTAGAAACATCCTTTGATGCTGAAGCTTCCTCTGCCACTGACAAGTGCTCCCTCTATGACCTTTGAGCTGCTGCAACACTGCATGCATCTCGCACCATTGCACACCTCCCTATGCCATCTTGCACTGGTACAACACTCCTATGCCACTCACATTGTTGCAGCCTGCTAGCTCTGCACTTTCTTGGGATTCCTGCATTGTAGCTCTCTTTGCCGCTCCATCCGCATCTGCCTCTACCCACTCAGCCAGTCCTGCTACTCCTCGTCGGGGCTCCCGTAGCAAGGTCTAATCAAAGAGGTTGGGTACCTCAATGATCCTGCCCCTATTCTAGCCTTCTTGGGACTGTCACTCCGCATTGCCCCACCTCCGACCTGGAGGTATGGATGCATGTGATCCCTCTGCCCACTTGGCTCGAAATTTCCCTCTACTAGAGGTCTTTACATTAGTAGATGTCTCTACTTGATCTCCTCTCGTCTTCTCTAGTTGTGGCTACTCCACAACCTCCTGAAGCTGCTTCACCAATTGTGGTTCCTCCAAAATTGTCTGAGACTTCTTCTGGCGCTGAATGTTGAGAGGTAATGTACTCTCCCTCTCAACCACCAAGTATCCATCATCGGCCTTGCTCCTCAAGGCTTTGCATGCATCTTGAACCTAAAGAGCATACAGATTCTTGATTCATGAACCGATTTGCTTCACCTGTCTCGTGGTGATGTGTCGAAGGAAAACTTTTCCCTTACTGAAGACTACATCATAGCCTTTGTCTTCTAGCATTACGACCGACACCAAATTTTTCCTCAGTCTTGTTACATACTTGACATCAGTCAAGGTAATGCGAGCTCCATGCTCCCTCTGAAAAACAACCATGCCTACACCTGAGACACTATACTTTTCATCATTACCCATCGCTATGAGTATCTGGAGATCTTTCTCCTCCAAGGTACTGAACAAACTCTTGTCGCCGGTCATGTGGAAAGAAGCTCCACTGTCAAGAAACCAACCCAATCCCACCATGGATGAAACCATGCATGTGAAGAGGGTGAAATCCAACTCGAATTGTGAGGCCAATGTCTCACCTTCAGATCCTTCCTTGGATCCCATCTTGGATTTCTTCAGTGGACAATTTGTAGCAAAATGGCCCACCTCATGACAATGAAAGCATCGCACTTTCAATTTGTCAAACTTATTCCCACCATGGGAAGAACTAGATTTGGGATAAGAATCCTTCTCCTTCCCTTTCTTCACCTTACTCGCTAAGGTGCAATTTTCTTCATCCTCCTTGGATGAAGAACCATCTCTGGTGCTTCTTCTTATCTCCTCCTGCATCAGATCTGACCAAATGTTGGAAATAATACTGAGAGGGGGGGTGAATCAATATTATCTAATCAATAAAACTTTTTATTTTCATACTCAGATTTATATACGCTACTTCAGTTAAGTATACCCGCGTATATACGCGACTGTGTCTATTGCAACTAGCGTATAACCATTAAACTCATGATTCGGTTATGTGATCTTCAATGGATGCATCAGAACATTATTAGCCATATTAACCGTCAACGGTAGCAGTAAAACAAATAGATCAACACACATAAGCAACACACATGAACTCCATGATATAAGGTGGAAACCCAATGTGGGTGAAAACCACCTGCTGCAATTCGTTTCTATCTTCCTTTATTAAGAAACTTCTTTTACAATGTACTGGTGCAATCCTTTACCAGCACGCAGGCTACAACCTGCAGAAGGCTACAACCTTCTCTCGTTCTCCAGACTCTCCTGGAAGGGAGCTCCAACCCCCTTTGCTCTTGTACTAGCTAAGATACTAGTATGTAGGCACCGACCTACAATCTTCTCTCCTCCGGGTACCACGTTTCATACATTTTCAGACTGGACACTCCTAAAGCACAACACATAATCTGAAAGGCCACGTTTCATCCAATTTTCATACTGGACCCATAACTATCATTGAAGCTCAAAACAATCACTACTAGCATAATCAATTTCTGAACCACTGAAACACTGAAACCCTGTCAACAACACAGTCACCAGAACACAGAGCAGACACAGAACTCTGCAAAATCAATAAGACCCAACTGCAACTTCAAAAAAAATGTATACGCTACTACGATGAATCAAACCCGCTTACATACGCGCTTTTTCCAAGGCCAACCCGCGTACAGATCTAAATTTTCTTATAACTTTGCAGCTGTACCAGACATCAGTCATACTCATAACATTTATAGAACATCACATGCGTCAGTATGCAGATCTAGAATAAGCATAATCAACCATATAAAGATAGTTCATTTCAAACCATTTGATCTCGATCTCTCCTTAGTTCTTGTTCTCCATCAACCGGTGAGATCCCTCCTTAGCTCAGATCTAGCAATGCATCATCAACCCATAACTTGCATACTGGATCTCATACTTCTTCAGATATTCGAGACTTTTTCGATACCTTTGCCTAATGATCTTCTCCTTTTATAGTCATAGGCCTTGCTCAATACCACGGTCCAAAACCATAATAAATCAATACCATGGGCCCAATACTTGGGATCAACACTTCTGACGAGACACCATGGTCCAAAACCATAGGTTCAAATACCGAGGACTAACTACCATGGACCAAAAGTAAGTTCTCCAACATATACGTGCTTTTCCTTGCATGAAAGTGCGTGTATACGCATATGCGCCTTTGTAACATATAACCCACGTGTATATGCGGCTTGGTCACAATGAACCTGCGTATATGTATTTTCTCTTCATACTTGTAGTCTAATCATCAATTCCTTGCTGCTAACCGTCTGCTCATCAATTCCTTGTTGCTGACCTTCTGCACTATGATTTGTCATCCGTGTGATTTGCCATCAAGGACAACACTTGTCTCATAATGCCAAAAATCTCCCCCTTTGGACTTGATGGCAAAGCTAACTTGTCACACTTAGAACTTGATCTTCTTATTCCTTTGAGCTATCCTGCATCCCATGCATTTAGCCACATATGTAGATTCATCTAGTTATATGTAAGTGAGATGTTCTTCTATGAGAGGGTTTCCATCAAGTACAACACATGCATCATAATGCCAACAATCTCCCCCTTTGGACTTGATGGCAACAACACCAAGTCACTCTCCCCTTTGACATCAAGGGCAAAGGGCGAACCAAGATATTCTCTTTCCAAGATAAGCATTCCGCTGTTCATACTCCCCCTGAGTACCTGCTGAACTCTCTGAATGAGCTCCCCCTTTGTATATGCCAAGGTGTACCAATCTGTCCATGCTACATGCTGAAAGCTCTGCTCTTACTGAAATGTGTTGTTCATGCTCCCCCTGTGCAAGAGATGTTCTTCAAAAAGAACCAAGATTTATACATCATAAAAGACCTTCCTATCACCCAAAGACTCAATACATACATCCATCACCCAACCAAGTGGGGATCATCCACCCAACCAAGTGGGGATACATCAAAAGTTTACACATGATAAAACAAGAACATTACATCTTCATCCCAGGCATAGTGGGGAAACCAAAGTAGGCCGTTACATGACCTTGACACCATAAAATACATGATTGAAATATTTCATCATCCTTCTTATGCAAAGAGGGGTTACAAATTACATTATGTGACTCGAAGAGATGACTACAATAGATAGAGACACACTATTACATCATGAGTCTTGATATGACCTTTTCATGAGACCAACCATCTAAATAAAACCATGATAGTCATTAGCAACTATCATACATAATGTATGATCTGCTCTATAAGCATCTGTCAACAACATCTAGACCAGAAATCATGTTCTCCCTCTGTACCTGTTCCATCTGTACCAGATGGTCTCTGTTAGACCCGTATCAGATTTTCTTCAACCAGAGCTTGGCCCTACTGATTTCCTTCAAATCAACATATATGCGACTATATCCACAGAAACGCGCTTATATACATGGATACTCCTTATGAAACTCGCGTACATCCAATTCCAGATCAGCAACCTATGACAGGGTATGTTTGCATATAGATATCAACTCATCATCATAAAATCATTCACATTATATCATATGTGTAAAACACCTTAGCCATCAAGATCATCCATGTATCATCACTTGGGAATATCTGCATCAATCAACATATGTAAGTATCAACCTATCATCATATAGGTAGAACTCATCATCATCATGTCTCCAACAATGCAACTTTGAGTAATCATGCATGTATCCAGCACTATGTATCTTGAGCTCAAGATCATTTGTCAAGACTTCTTCTCATCCAAGAACTATAGGAATCCTGCATTATAACTGTAGCATATGAGTGACTCATCATCAAGTAATGAAGTCAAGCTTTGTACTTCTCCTTATTCTTATGAAGATCACCATATAAGCATCATATATGCACCATCTAAGAATCAATCCACAAATATGATCTGAACATCAACCATGTAACCACAAGAATCATATCATGGACAACTCATAACCACATCATAGCAATATATATCATTTAGCCATATAGGCATCATCACCAAGGACTATTAACCATAATGCCAACAATGAATTATTAAAGGCATATGCTCCCTCTCAACCTGTGCCATTTGTTTACGGTTAGATATGATCATGCATATATCAGCAATAAGCATCAAGACATCATCATCATCAAGTTAGGATCAAAATACTTCTAAACATCTTACAAGAATCAAGACATTTCCACTCATCCTCAGCAGACTGTAACTATTAACCAATAAAGCAAATAATGGACTGAATCATATCAGATCCTTTTTCTGAGCCAATGCCCACTACTTTTCCTCAGACTAACATATACGCGACTTTTCAGTGTCTAACTCACGTATATACGCGACTTCCATTTAAGAAACTTGCGTATGAGATTCAGAACACTGAATTTTTACACTTTCAGCTCCCCCTGAGTCTGTTATGTCTGTGCTGTGCTGTGTGTCAGTACATTGTGCTGTGCAACATCTTTTTGACTGTACTTCCTTCTTCTTCCATATCTTCAAGTGTGATGATGTTTTCTCCTTTTGGTGTGATGTCCGTCCTTTGTTCCTGCATTCCTTTGCTATATGTCCAAACTTGTTACATGCATAACATCTTACATCTTTCATATTCCCCTTGTAGCAATCAGCAGCTTTGTGACCAAACATATTGCAAGAAAAACAATATCCATTAAAGTACCTAAAATGTGATGATATTTTTGTGTGATGATCTTGAACCATTCTTCTTCTACATCTAGCTGCAACATGTCCAAGATTATGACATTCATAACATTCAATATTAGTCATCTGAGTAAATGGCCGATTATTACTTCCATAGTTAGGAGCAAAATATTTTCTTTGAAGAATCTCTTTCCTTAATTGTTGATGGGGTTGACCTCTTATCTCTCTTATCTCCTTGTTGATCATTTTAGATTTCTCTTTAGAGTTCCTTGTCTCACCTTGTGAACTAGATTCACCTTCAACACATTCATGAAAACTAAGACCAGTCTTGATAGCAGGAGACCTTTGACTACTAAGAATATCATCCAAGGCTTTAGTACTATCTTGAAATCGTAAAAGCTTATCCTTATCTTCTAATTTACCTTTCAAGATATTTACCTCAACCTGAAGTTGTTCCTCCTTTTCCAGACATTGCTTCTTCAAGATTTCTTCAGACTTTCTTCCTTCTTCCATTTGTTGCCTTAGTTTGAGTATCTCCTTTTCTTGTTCTTCATTCAGATCCCGCTGCATTTGACGAATTCTGAAGGCACATTCCACCTAATATTTTAAGCTGATGACTTCGTTTTCTTGTTTTTCACTGGCTTGGAGTAGATCTTTATTCTGCTTCTTTGATTCTTCAAGATCTTCCTTTAGCGAGTAGATCGTGGCTTCAAGACTTTCATAATAACTGGATCTATCTCTGAGTTTCTTGATGATTGTGTCTCTCTCATTGACTTCATTTCTTAATGATGTCACTTCATCCTGCAACTTTTGATATTTTTCCTTGAATAGCTTCCTTACCTTGTTACCTTCCTCACGTTCAGCCTTTAGTCTGGTAACAACTTCTTTGATGGCACCATCCTTTATGTTCAGTAGATCTTCTTGATCTCTAATTTTGTCAATCAAGCTTTTAAATTCTTCCTCTATTTGATATCTTTCTTGCTCACCCATAAGAGCACATTCAGTTGTTTCGCTATCGCTTTCATCTTTTCCAAATGGATAGATAGTTCATCTTCTTTCTGAAATGATTCTGAATCTGATTCTGAATCTGAAGAGCTTCTTACACCTAATCCCCAATCGATTCTCCCACTGTCATAGTTCTTCTGAGATGTCTTCTTCTGCTTATGTGCTTTCTTCTTAAGCTTCTTTCCCATTGTTCCATGGATCTCCTTCAAGCGATCAAGCTTCTACCAAAGAACCTGGCTCTGATACCAATTGTTGGAAATAATACTGAGAGGGGGGGTGAATCAATATTATCTAATCAATAAAACTTTTTATTTTCATACTCAGATTTGTATACGCTACTTCAGTTAAGTATACCCGCGTATATACGCGACTGTGTCTATTGCAACTAGCGTATGACCATTAAACTTATGATTCAGTTATGTGATCTTCAATGGATGCATCAGAACATTATTAGCCATATTAACCGTCAACAGTAGCAGTAAAACATATAGATAAACACACATAAGCAACACACATGAACACCATGATATAAGGTGGAAATCCAATGTGGGTGAAAACCACCTGCTGCAATTCGTTTCTATCTTCCTTTATTAAGAAACTTCTTTTACAATGTAGTGGTGCAGTCCTTTACCATCACACAGGCTACAACCTGCAGAAGGCTACAACCTTCTCTCGTTCTCCAGACTCTCCTGGAAGGGAGCTCCAACCCCCTTTGCTCTTGTACTAGCTAAGATACTAGTACGTAGGCGCCGACCTACAATCTTCTCTCCTCCGGGTACCACGTTTCATACATTTTCAGACTGGATACTCCTGAAGCACAACACATAATCTGAAAGGCCACGTTTCATCCAATTTTCATACTGGACCCATAACTATCATTGAAGCTCAAAACAATCACTACTAGCATCATCAATTTCTGAATCACTGAAACACTGAAACCCTGTCAACAACACAGTCACCAGAACACAGAGTAGACACAGAACTCTGCAAAATCAATCAGACCCAACTGCAACTTCAAAAAAAATGTACACGCTACTATGATGAATCAAACCCGCGTACATACGCGCTTTTTCCAAGGCCAACCCACGTATAGATCTAAAAATATTTTCTTATAACTTTGCAGCTGTACCAGACATCAGTCATACTCATAACATTTATAGAACATCACATGCATCAGTATGCAGATCTAGAATAAGCATAATCAACCATATAAAGATAGTTCATTTCAAACCATTTGATCCCGATCTCTCCTTAGTTCTTGTTCTCCATCAACCGGTGAGATCCCTCCTTAGCTCAGATCAAGCAATGCATCATCAACCCATAACCTGCATACTGGATCTCATACTTCTTCAGATATTCAAGACTTTTTCGATACCTTTGCCTAATGATCTTCTTCTCCTTTTATAGTCTTAGGCCTTGCTCAATACCATGGTCCAAAACCATAATAAATCAATACCATGGGGCCAATACTTGGGATCAACACTTCTGACGAGACACCATGGTCCAAAACCATAGGTTCAAATACCGAGGACTAACTACCACGGACCAAAAGTAAGTTCTCCAACATATACGCCCTTTTCCTTGCATAAAAGTGCGTGTATATGCATACACGCCTTTGTAACGTATAACCTGCGTGTATACGCGGCTTGGTAACAATGAACCTGCGTATATGTATTTTCTCTTCATACTTGTAGTCTGATCATCAATTCCTTGCTGCTAACCTTCTGCTCATCAATTCCTTGCTGCTGACCCTCTGCACTATGATTTGTCATTTGTGTGATTTGCCATCAAGGACAACACTTGTCTCATAATGCCAACACCAAAGTCGCTCCCAATCTGGTAGTTTTTCTCTTCCATTGACTGAGTCTTGGTAGATATGCCAACTCTTAAGAAGACCAAGGAGTGCAAGACTCACCATGTCATCATTAGCGGTCGTGATCCCTACACTTCCAAGCTCATCCCTGCAGGTGATGAGCTTGTTAAGATATGTAGAGATCGTGTCACCCTTTTCACACTTGATTTTCCAAAGCTTGTCTTTTAGCACCAGCTTCCTCTGATCACTGCTATTTTGATATAGATCTTTCAATGTTTTCCACATCGAAAATGTTGTCTCCTTCCCATGGAGGCTCGAGACAATGTGGTCTCGAACTCCCACTAGGAGGATTCTCCTTGCTCTAGCCACACATTTGTTCCATTCTGCAAATTATGTAGCATCAGTCGGCTTGGGGAATTCTTTATCAATGACGTCCTTTAGACCGTTATCCTCTAATACTGCTTCCATGCGATCCTTCCAGGCTATATAATTTGAGTTGCCATCAAGGGCATACTTGAGTCTTAAATGTTGGAAATAATACTGAGAGGGGGGCTGAATCAGTATTATCAGATCAATAAAACTTTTTCAATGCTCAGAAACATATACGCTACTTCAGTTAAGTGAACCAGCGTGTACACGTTACTGTGTCTAAAGAAAACAGCGTATAACCAGAAAACTTATAATTCAGTTAGTTTATCTTCAGTTAAGTGCATCAGGTCATTATTCACCATATTAAGAGTAAGCAAATGCAGTATAACAGAACAGATCATCACACAAAAACCACACACATGAACACCATGATATAAGGTGGAAACCCAATGTGGGTGAAAACCACCTGCTGCAAGTCGTCTCTATCTTTCTTTAATAAGAACTTCAGTTTACAATCTTTTGTACTGGTGCAGCCTTATACCAGTACGCAGGCTACAACCTGCAGAAGGCTTCAACCTTCTCTCGTTCTCCAAACTTCCTTGGAAGGGAGCTCCAACCCCCTTTGCTCTTGTACTAGCTAAGATACTAGTACGTAGGTGCTGGCCTACAATCCTCTTTCCTTCAGGTACCACTTTTCATCAATTTTCAGACTGGATATTCCTGAAGCACAACATTACAATCTGAAGACTGTGATTCATTCACAAATCATTGAAGCATAAAACAACCAATACTAGCATCATCAATCTTTGAATCACTGAACCACTGAAACCCTGTCAACACCTGTCACCAGAACACAGAGCAGACTACAGAACTCTGTAATATCAGTCAGACCCAACTGCAAACCCAAAAATCATGCTTCAAAAGATATACGCTACTTCAATGAAGGCAACCCGCGTATACACGCGGTTTTACCGAAGACAACCTGCGTACAGATCTAAAAATAACTTTTCATAACTTGCAGCTGTACTAGATATCAGTTATACCCAGAATATAACATTGCGTCAGTATGCAGATCTAGAAACACGCATAATCAACCATATAAAGATAGTTCATTTCAAACCATTTGATCCCGATCTCTCCTTAGATCTTGTTCTCCATCAACCGATGAGATCTCTCCTTAGCTCAGATCAAGCAATACATCATCAACCAATAACCTGCATACTGGATCTAATACTTCATCAGATATTCAAGACTTTTCGGATACACTTGCCTAATGATTTCCTTCTCCTTATATAGCCTTAGGCCTTGTTCAATACCAAGAGCCAAAACCATAGAAATCCAATACCATCATCCTCAAAACTAGGGATCGACACGTCCGTCGAGACACCATGGTCCGAAACCATAGGCACAACTTCCAAGGAATAACCGCCACGGACCAAAAATAAGTTTTCCACATACACGCACTTTTACTGAAGCCAACCTGCGTGTACACGCGACTTGGGCTTGATGAACCTGCGTATATGAATTTTCTCTTCTTCTTATAGTCTGATCATTAATTCCTTGCTGCTGACCTTCTGCACTATGATTTGTCATCAGTGTGGTTTGCCATCAAGGACAACACTTGTCTCATAATGCCAACAATCTCCCCCTTTGGACTTGATGGCAACCCCAAGATCCTTAGAATTATTCTCCCCCTTTGTCATCAAGGGCAAAGGGTTGTGCTCCCCCTGAGTACATGTTGATCTCTCTGCTCTGCTGTGCTGAACATGCTCCCCTGACTGTAGGCAAGATCTGCAAAAGATGTTCTTCAAATGAACCAAGACTTATACATCATAAAGGACCTTCCTATCACCAAAAGACGCAATGCATGCATCCATACTCCCAACCAAGAGGAGATACAATAGAAATATAATAACCAATAACATTACATCATTCATCCATCCCAGGCATAGTGGGGAAATCATAGGCCGTTACATGACCTTGACACTATAAAAGAGATATTACAGAAGAGATACATGACATAGAGACAACAAATCTAGACCAAGACTTATGAAAGTCACAAGCAGCATTTGATACACATCTTTTAGATCAGCAACCAAGATTTCCTTCTGAGCTCCTTCTCCTGAAACCAACAACAGTTGTGTACTAGAACCAAAAGCATCTAAATGCCAATAATGCTTTATGAGACTTTAATCTGCTCCCCCTTAACCTGTGCCTGCTGCTCCCCTTGAACCTGTGCCTGAAGCCTTCTGGCATACTCATCTCAAACCTTCTCCGACCAGAGTCTGCCCTTGCTGTTCAGAACTCCATATACGCGACTTCTCCTGCAGAAAATGGCGTATGCACGCGGATATCCCTTACGTAACTTGCGTATACCAAATTTTCTGTAGAACAGACAAGCTTCAACAGCAGGATGAAGCATCAACTACTCCCAGCTTTTGTCTGAGATATTCAAAAGTTTCCCTGGGCAGTGGTTTTGTGAGAATATCAGCAACTTGTTCCTTAGAAGGAACATACTCCAACTTGACATTCTGCTCAAGCACTTGTTCCTGAAGAAAATGGTACTTGATTGGTATGTGCTTGGTCTTTGAGTGCATGATTGGATTCTTTGAAATGCTGATTGCACTTGTATTATCACATAAGATAGAGACTGGTGAAGTGCAAGTGATTTGAAAATCCTGTAAGGTCTGCATCATCCAAAGAAGTTGTGTGCAACAAGATGCCGCAGCCACATATTCTGCTTCAGCTGTAGATAAGGCAATCGAACTCTGTTTCTTGCTGAACCAAGATACTAATCTGGAGCCCATAAAGAATGCACCACCACTTGTGCTCTTCCTGTCATCCACGCTTCCGGCCCAATCTGCATCTGTATAAGCATGAAGTGTGAGATCTGTATCTCTAGGATACCATAATCCATAATTTTGTGTCCCTTGAAGATATTTGAAGATTCTCTTCACTGCCTGAAGATGAGTCTCCTTTGGATTTGCCTGAAATCTCCCAACTATTCCGACTGCATGCATGATGTTTGGTCGGGTACCTGTCAAATAAAGAAAACTCCCAATCATGGATCTATAAGTTGGTTGATGAACTCCTGCTGATTCATCATTTGCACTGAGGCTGCAACCTGTAACCATGGGTGTACATACTGGCTTTGAATCTTCCATGCCATACTTCTTCAAGATCTGCTTGAGGTACTTGGTTTGAGATAAGAAGATGCCTCCTTCATTTTGTTGGATTTGCAATCCAAGAAAGTATGTCAATTCTCCAAGTAGTGACATTTCGAATTCTTTCTGCATAACCAAAGCAAAGTTTTGAATCATAGTCTCTTCATTGCTGCCAAAGATAATATCATCTACATAAACAACAAGTATTAGCAATTTGTTATTTTCAATCTTTATATAAAGATTGCTATCTGCTGATCCTTTTGAAAAGCCTTGTTGGTGAAGATATTTGTCCAATCGATAGTACCAAGCCCTTGGAGCTTGTTTGAGACCATAGAGAGCCTTTTTTAATTTGCATACAAGGTTTGGATCATTCCCAAGAATGAAACCATCTGGCTGCTCAATATATACTTCTTCTTCTAAGTCTCCATTCAGAAAGGCTGATTTCACGTCCATTTGAAATACCTTGAAGTTTTGAAAGCTTGAGAGAGCAAGGAACATTCGGATGGCCTCAAGTCTTGCTACAGGAGCAAAGGTCTCTTCAAAATCTATCCCTTCTTGCTGCGCATACCCTTTACAAACAAGTCTGGCCTTGTTTCTAATTACTTCTCCATTTTCATTCAATTTATTCTTGAAGACCCATTTTGTCCCTATGACATTCTTATCTTTTGGTCTAGGAACCAGTTCCCAAGTGTTGTTCTTTTCGATCTGCTCAAGTTCTTCATCCATTGCTTTGACCCAACATTCATCTTTGCATGCCTCTTTCACATTTTGTGGTTCAGTGGAAGAGAGTAACGCCAAATAGCTTGAAGATTCTGCAATTCTTCTTCTTGTTTGTATTCCTGCTTCTTTCTGCCCCACAATCTGAGATTCTGGATGATTCTTTTGAACATATCTGGATGGAGTCTTCTCTTCTATTCTTGTCTGCTCCTCTGGTTCTTCTTGAGGTTCTTCTTCTTCATCATTCTGCCTTTGAGGGTAGCCTTCATCTTCTTCAAAGTCTTCATGATGAACTTGCCTAGGAATATATCCCTTCTCATCAACCACTACATCAATGCTGTCAACAATTCTGCCAAGTCTTTTATTGTAGCACTTGTATGCTTTGCTATATGGAGAATAACCAAGAAGAATGCCTTCATCTGCTCTTGGTTCAAGTTTGCCAAGTTGCTCATCAGTATTCTTAATATAACATTTGCTCCCAAATATTTTGAAGTGCTTCACCGAAGGAGTCTCACCACTCCAGAGCTCATGAGGTGTTTGAGTGCTGTTTACTCGGACATTTGTTTTGTTAAGAATAATAACTGCAGCATGTACAGCTTCACCCCAGAAAGTTGCGGGAGTACCTGATTCATCAAGCATTGCACGAGCCATTTGTTGGATTGTTCTATTCATTCTTTCCACCACCCCATTTTGCTGAGGAGTTCTAGCTGTAGAGAATTCTCTTCTTATCCCATGTTCTTCACAGAAATCGAAAAATTCGTTTGAGGTAAACTCCCCACCTCTGTCAGATCTGAGGCACTTAATTTTGTGTCCTGATTCATTTTCAACCAAGGCTTTGAAGGATTTGAATTTTTCGAATGCTTCATCTTTGTGCTTCATAAGTCCTAACCAGACAAACCTGGAAAAATCGTCAATGAATAATATCAAGTATTCTTCTCCTCGAGGTGTTCTTTTTCTGAATGGACCACATGTATCTGTATGTACTAGCTCAAGAGGCATGCTAGCTGATCCTTCCTTCTCTGGAAAGTTAGTTCTGGTTTGCTTTCCAAACTGACAAGATTTGCATATAGTGTTGTCTGGAATTTTGATATCTGGAAGACCACGAACTGCCTGATATTTGCATGCTTTCCTTATCTGTGAAAAGCTTAGATGCCCCAACCTTCGATGCCATAGCCAGTGTTCATCATCCTTGCTCAAATAGCATTGTTTTGGTCCTTCTTCAAATATGTATAGATTATTTGGAGTCCTTCTTCCTTTGATCACTGTTTTACCTGTATCAAGATCACGAACACAACATCCATTTGATCTAAATATTACCTCTGTTCCTTGGTCGCACATCTGACTGACACTCAGAAGATTATGCTTCAATCCATCAACATACAAAACATTTCCAGCTTTGACCTTCTCTTTCAATGGAGCCACACCTTTTCCTTTTATGGCTGCAGAGATATCGTTTCCAAAGGAAACTTTCTTCCCCTTTTCTAATGCGGTATATGACTCAAGCTTTTCTTTGTCCCCTGTCATATGCTTCGAACATCCGCTGTCAATGTACCATAGAATTTCTTGACCTTTTGCATAAAAGGCTATCGCACATCTTTCTGGTTGTGGTTCCTTTATTCTCCATGTTCTGACATTTGAGTTTTTCTCCTTCTGAATTGTCTTCCGGAACCTGCTCCTGCATTCAGAGTCTTCATGACCAAAGTTATTACAAATAGAGCATTCAACTTCATTTTCAAGAACTGAGAAGTTGTTATAAGTCCTTTTCATGGTTTCAGTCATTCTCCCTTGCTTTTGAGTTTCTCTAGTCATGATTGTCTTGTAGGCAACACATTGAGCTGCTTTGTGACCGAAGTTATGGCAAGAAAAGCATTGGCCATTAAAGAAACTTCTGTGATAACCAGATCTATCATCCAACCGATTGTAGCTTCTATTTATTCTTGGAGCAAATTGGGAAGATTTTACCTGTGGCTGATTGTAGCTTCTGTTTGTCCTTAAGGCAGTTTGTCCCCAAATTTCTTGATGGTCTTTATTTGTTCTTGAGGTAAACTGTCCCTGATTCACCTGATTACTTTTATTTGGCCTTTGCTCGCTTCTTCTTGCTGCATCAAGATAACTTTTAGAGGTAGAGGCTTGAGAAGTTTCTCCATTATATCCAAGACCTATCTTGATCAGAGGAGATTGCTGCACATTGATAATCTCATCCAAGGTTTCAGATCCTTTAGCAAATTTAAGATTAATAGCTTTTGTTTTCTCAATCTCTTTTCTAAGACCAACAATTTCACCTTCTAGTTTTTCAAGATGTTTTTCCTTTTCATCAATTTGAAATTGTAGAGTATCAATGATTATATTCTTTTCTTCTATACATCTCTTGAGTCTAGTAATTTCATCATAAAGGTTATCCACATCTATAGCATCCATATAATCATCATCTTCAAATGCCATTAATAACTTATATTCATTACCTCGTTCATCTTCATCACTATTCGATAGACCATCACTATCTTCATGAGTGTAGTAACTTTTCTTATTTGCACTCTGTTTCTTGTTCCATCTAGCAGGTTCCTTTCCTTTATCCTTATAAGGACATTTTGCAGCATAATGACCTACTCTTCCACAAACAAAGCATTTAAAAGGTAACTTACCTCTGAACCTTCCAGAACCCCTTTGAAGATTTCTGACAAAATTTGATTCTTCTTCCTCTTGTTCTAGGACGTGGCTTGCTTCATAATAATCTTCTTTACCTGATGCCTTGAAAGCAGCTTCTCTTCTGTCTGATGGACCTCCCTTTCTCATTTCATAAGCAGTTAGAATTCCATGTAGCTGAGACATAGTAAGAATTCGTAGATTTTCCTTTTCTTCTATTGCAGATACTTTAGATTCAAACTTGGGGGACAATGATCTTAGAACCTTTTCAACCACTATAGCCTCTTTTATTTCTTCACCCAAATTTTTCATACAATTAACGATCTCATCTACCCAAATAAAATAGTTAGCCACACTTTCATCATTATACATCTTGAGAGTCTCATACTGAATCTTGAGAGTTTGAAGTTTAGCACGCTTTACCTGTTCATCACCTTCATAGCTCGTGACAATTTTGTCCCATATCTCTTTTGCGGATTTGTAGTGCATTACCTTCATGAATTTCGTTTGGGATATACATCCTAATAGGGTACTGACTGCTTTCGCATTTGTTTCATACTTCTTTTCCTCGGCTGCATCTGTAGGAGTAGCTGAAGGAAAAGCGTAGCCTGTTTCTACAATGTCCCAAACTTCTGTACCAAGAGATTGAAGATAGGCAGTAACTCTTACCTTCCAATAATTGAAGTTTGTCCCATCAAAAACCGGTGGCCTGATTGATGCTTCTCTCTCGTAGTTGCTCATGTTGAACGATCTACCTTCAAGCAATCAAGCTTCTCTGAAGGACCGGCTCTGATACCAATTGTTGGAAATAATACTGAGAGGGGGGGTGAATCAGTATTATCAGATCAATAAAACTTTTTCAATGCTCAGAAACATATACGCTACTTCAGTTAAGTGAACCAGCGTGTACACGCTACTGTGTCTAAAGAAAACATCGTATAACCAGAAAACTTATAATTCAGTTAGTTTATCTTCAGTTAAGTGCATCAGGTCATTATTCACCATATTAAGAGTAAGCAGATGCAGTATAACAGAACAAATCATCACACAAAAACCACACACATGAACACCATGATATAAGGTGGAAACCCAATGTGGGTGAAAACCACCTGCTGCAAGTCGTCTCTATCTTTCTTTAATAAGAACTTCAGTTTACAATCTTTTGTACTGGTGCAGCCTTATACCAGTACGCAGGCTACAACCTGCAGAAGGCTTCAACCTTCTCTCGTTCTCCAAACTTCCTTGGAAGGGAGCTCCAACCCCCTTTGCTCTTGTACTAGCTAAGATACTAGTACGTAGGTGCTGGCCTACAATCTTCTTTCCTTCAGGTACCACTTTTCATCAATTTTCAGACTAGATATTCCTGAAGCACAACATTACAATCTGAAGACTATGATTCATTCACAAATCATTGAAGCATAAAACAACCAATACTAGCATCATCAATCTTTGAATCACTGAACCACTGAAACCCTGTCAACACCTGTCACCAGAACACAGAGCAGACTACAAAACTCTGTAATATCAGTTAGACCCAACTGTAAACCCAAAAATCATGCTTCAAAAGATATACACTACTTCAATGAAGGCAACCCGCGTATACACGCGGTTTTACCGAAGACAACCTGCGTACAGATCTAAAAATAACTTTTCATAACTTGCAGCTGTACCAGATATCAGTTATACCCAGAATATAACATTGCGTCAGTATGCAGATCTAGAAACACGCATAATCAACCATATAAAGATAGTTCATTTCAAACCATTTGATCCCGATCTCTCCTTAGATCTTGTTCTCCATCAACCGATGAGATCTCTCCTTAGCTCAGATCAAGCAATACATCATCAACCAATAACCTGCATACTGGATCTAATACTTCATCAGATATTTAAGACTTTTCGGATACACTTGCCTAATGATTTCCTTCTCCTTATATAGCCTTAGGCCTTGTTCAATACCAAGAGCCAAAACCATAGAAATCCAATACCATCATCCTCAAAACTAGGGATCGACACGTCCGTCGAGACACCATGGTCCGAAACCATAGGCACAACTTCCAAGGAATAACTGCCACGGACCAAAAATAAGTTTTCCACATACACGCGCTTTTACTGAAGCCAACCTGCGTGTACACGCGACTTGGGCTTGATGAACCTGTGTATATGAATTTTCTCTTCTTCTTATAGTCTGATCATTAATTCCTTGCTGCTGACCTTCTGCACTATGATTTGTCATCAATGTGGTTTGCCATCAAGGACAACACTTGTCTCATAATGCCAACAATAAATCGTTGAACGCCATTGGTAAAATTGAGATGTGATAAGAACTCGATTTCTATATTCAGGAACTTGAAACTTCGAACTTCTCCCTTATTGTATACTGTTCTACGCTTTGATCACCTTTTCTCCGATACCATATAGAAATTCCCACTTTAGATCAACAAATTATGCAATATACTAAAGCAAAATACAAGATCTACTTCTACAACAAACTTTGCGGAAGCTTAATCGAATATGAGCAAGATCAATGAGAACACATATAACTGATAATGAGAAATCAATCACACATAACATAGAAGAATAACCCAGGGAAAGCCTCAGCCTAAAACCCCAATCTCTGTATTATCATACAAGTGGAAATATGTTCAGATTACAAAAAAATCAGCTCACAAGCTATCTTGCTCTCTCTGCAATCCAACTACTGCTCATAGACAGTCAAAGGCTTCTCACAAAACTTCTCCTATGCTCTCCAAGCCTCCTATTTCGTTCGCAGTTTTCCTTGGGATCCAATGCTGCCACCTGTGTGAATTGGCCTCTTCACACACTCACTAACCTTTGATCTAACTGCACAATCTTGAAGGAGATAAGATCCTTCTGCATGGGTCAGTTTTCTATATAGCAAAAATCCTCCAACTGATAGTACACAGTCCCTTCCTCTGATCTCAACTGGGTCTCTAACTGAACTAACATGCATGAGTTATTTATGAGAGAATATTCAGTTATCTGAAGCGCAACAGTTACATGCATGCATGCATTAACTAACTGAACTCTTAATTAATTACACAAATTGTTGGAACTAATCTAACTGGACTTAACTCAGATAACTGAGCTAACTAATTACAGCTCAAATTAAAAGTCATCATTATCTCTTTAACTAAAGTATAACTTCCTCAATCAAAGGGATAACTGTTGCATGTCTTCACAAAGACTTCATGTTTGATTTTCTCCTACTAATTAACTCAAGATGAATTAATTAATTATTTTACAAACAATTGCTAATATCAAATTCGAATTTACTTCTCTATTTTAGTTCAGGGACTAACTAAAATAGGAATCTAACCCGAAATGCTATTTATAACAATGCTATTTTTAGAACTTCCATTTTTCATTCCTTGTTGCTATGACCAACATTGGTACCCGAACTGCTATTTATAGCAATGCTATTTTTAGCATTTCTTGTTGCCATTTTCAACATAATCTACAGGTCATAATAACATATCATAACATAACAGTCTCATATTTATCTGGGATTCATAAAGAAGCATTGCTTCCTTATCATAATAGATACATTATCATCTATTAGGTCATATATTCATTGTACATTGATTTGCAAATCAAAACATGATGAGAGCCATACATCAACTCTGTCATAAAACATACTCATAACCAACATAAACAACAAAAATAACAAGGATATAACAATCATAAAATCCACATATAAGCCAATATATTTACACATGGAATATCAAGGAGAAGAAGCTATTATTAATGAATGTGAAATATAACTAGGTATGGGACTTCCACGAACCACCTGACCATAGATTAGCTAAACCAAATCTTTCTTTCAGCCAATCACCCCTGTGCCATATTCTAATAATGAATGTGGGACTCAAAACCAAACCAAACTAGGTTTCTGTAGGCTTTACCGTAATCCCCACCAGATCACTAGGCCCTAAACAAGCATGGATGCCAATGGATTTATACACCTACACTGTGAGGAATTTGCCTATTTCATAGTCTCTAGGATTTATCGTATATCCTTCAATATAATAGTTGAGGATTCCTAGGCCTAATTAAAACTCCACCCTCTAGGATTTATGTATATCCCACCATTCATCGGTCAAGGATTCCTAGGCTTGATCAAGGGTACAAAACTCTAGGCTTACCATAGATCACGCCATTCACTGGTCGAGGATTCCTAAGCCCATTGAGGCACACAAAATCTGGCTTTACCGCAATCCGACCTTCTCTGGTCCAGGGATTCCTAGGCCTTGTGTTCTTTCTTTTAGAGACCACCTCACTTAGTTTCAAAACCATACGACAATCCAACTCAGCCAAATACCAGAGAACCCATCACTACATGACTATCTAGAAATGGAAAGGCAAGGCTGAAGAACACTGTCACACTTGGAAAAACCCATGGCAATGACAATAAGAGAACCAAATACACACATGCATGTGCCATGCATGCCAAATATAGCAAAGAAGTCACAAATGCAAATTGATACGTGCAAATAATCCCGTTGTAGCTGCTAGATGTGGCTCTTCCTTGCTTTATATTTTCTTTCCTTTGCGTTCTTAATCCTTCCTTCGCTTTCCTTGATCCAATGCTAAAGTGCTACAAGAATGATATAAGTGTCCAAGAGAGAGAGAGAGAGAGAGAGAGAGAGAGAGAGAATAGGGAGAGCTCCAAAAATGAACTGACAAAAGGTTAACTGAAAAAAGGTTGTGAATTGATCCTTGAAGCCTTTTTATTAATGAGACCTCTATTTATATTTTACTTTATTTTCCTCCTCACATGAAACTTGTGACCTTTCACCTTCCTTTTCTCATAACTTCCATTATTTTCATAAATAAAATGCCAATTAATGCCTCATGCCTTTCCAAAACCTTTGCCATTTCCTTTTCCAATTACCTTAGCCATAATAAACCAAACGAACACCCACACTAGGATGTTTTTCCCAACATCCAGCTTGGAATACGTGTCCCATGACCTTGGTTATTATTTTTCCTTTATTAACTTTATTACATGGAATCTTGACTAGGGTTGTTACACTATCTAGTTTCATTTGGACTCACATTGTGGTTTGTTTCTTGGCCATGCATTTGGTGAGTGGGATGTTGTTTCTCCAAGTCACCTTCCTCAGTGATGGTATCTTCCTTGTCATGTTCTTCGTGTTCCTCCCCTAGAGATTCGAATTTGTTCTTGTTTTCATGGGACACTACAGCCTTTTCCCCTTGAGTTCTTCGATTGTTCCTATTTCTAAGAGCAACTCTTATGAAGCCTTGTTCATCTGTCCTTTTCTGAGCTTGTGGATTTGTGGTTTGGGAGACATTTTGAGGACATTACTTGAAGAGGTGTCCATGTTCATGACACTTCCTGCACCTGAAGGGTATGTGTTCCTAATTAATACTACGGAGCTACACTTCGTCCCTGAATACTATCTTGATAGCCTCTGGCAGAGCACCAGAGACATCTAAGTAAACATAGATGTGAGTGTGGGATACATAATGTTCTACTTTTCTACCTTCAGACATTTTTATCTATTCACCTATTTCATCTCCAATGCGTTTGAGGATCGAAGGAGACCAATAGTCCATGGGAAAGGAATATAACCATACCCAAATAGGGATTGTGGTGAAGTCTTCCTTTTCAAGGGTGAAGTTCTCTTTCCAAAAGCGCATATAAATTCCAGTTGAGTTAAATAAGTAGGGGCCTCCCTGAAAGATTCAATCGTTGTCCTCTAGAAGATCAAAGATCACACTGAATAGTCCTTTGGATCCCAACTTTAGCCTGTACTCCCCTTTGGGGCTCCATTTTGTTTGAATCCACCAGTTAAGGGTTTTATCCACTGGCCAAAATCCCATGAAATTGAAAATAATGGCACACTCTTGCATAAAATCTCTGTATGCTACAACATATAGGCCCATTATCTCCAAATCATTATTTTCTTCTATTTAGGCTTGCACGGGTTGATAGTTTGTGTCAAAGTTTGAGATTTTCCACTAGAACTAGCAGGCTGGGAGTTGATCTATTTTTTAGAGATTTTCCCTGCCCCTCCCTCTTTTAGGAAACTAGCATAAGGTTTCTTGAGTAAATAGTGAGTTTAGTGAAAAAATAGGTCTTGGGTACCTTACCTTTTCCCATGATGATTTCTTTGAAGGAGGGGGCATCTGAACCCGCTCCTGACACTGCCATGGTAGTGCTCATATAAGAACCCTAGAATAGGTTGCCAAAGTCTTCTTTCACTCCACTTCGCGTTCGCTTATTCAGGGTATCATAATGAAATGTGAAAATTTGAAATTGTTTAAAACACAATTATCTACAAAATAGACTTCTAGCCATAAGAAAATTAACATTGTTACTACTCTACTAGTTAGTAAATATATAACAATATAGAAGTGTGTAAAATAGTAAAATGAACAATCTACAATTTGAATCAATTAGATTAACCAAGAAATGAAGCCTATGCATGCATTTTAGTGAAGCAATGCAATTTTGGCCTACTTCATAAAAATGCACACCCAACCTTCATTTCAAGGCCAAATTGAATGATTCAACTTGGAGAGTATTTTTTTACTCATAAGTAACATTAATACAATTAAATATTTTTAGTTTTTCATATATATATTTTTATGTTTCAAGAATACTTCAAATTTCAATAGGGTAAAAGGTAGGGTTTGTGTGGCTAAGATAAATTCATACCAGGATATGTAATTAATTGGTAGTGGTATAATGATCATTACATCCTATTGGTCTGAAAAATTATACCTCAACCTTGTGGTGTAACGACACCCTAATGGGCCTCAGTCTTCTAGTGTAACAACACCCTAATGGGCCTCAATATTGTGGTGTAACAATGCCCTAATGGGACTCAATTCTTGGGTATGACATTGACCTCTTTGGGCCTTCTTATTAGTGATATGAGAAAATATTATGATAGAGATATGAAAGAGTTATGCTGATCCCTATGACAAAGACATCATGACAGAACTATGACAAATATATCCTGACAAACCTATGATTTTTTTGCTATATTGTTATTGCGAATGTTCTCTCTACATAATTTCTTATGATGATATGGGGTGAATGCAATGTGAAAATGTTTTAAAATGAAATTATCTACAACAAAGACTTCTAGCCTAAGAAAATTAAGACTGTTGCTACTCTATTGGTTAGTAAAGATATAAAAATGCAAAAGTGTGTAAAATTGTAAAATAAACAATCTATGATTTGAATCGATCAAATTGGCCAAGGAATGAAGTCTAGGTGTGCATTTTAGTGAAGCAAGGAGATTTTGGCTTGATTCACATAAATGCATGCCCAACCTTCATTTCAAGGCCAAATTGAATGATTATACTTGGACATATTTTTTTACTCATAAGTAACATTAATAAAATTAAATATTTTTAATTTTTCACATATTTATATTTATGTTGTTCAAGAATACTCCAAATGGTATGGATCTAATGGGGTAAAAGGCACAATTTGTGTGACCCAAATAAATGCACACTAGGACCTGTAATTAATTGGTAGCGATATAATGATCATTCCATCCTATGGGTCTACGAAATCATACTCTGTCTTGTGGTGTAACAAAGCCTTAATGGGCCTTAGTCTTGTGGTGTAACAACTACCTAATGGGCCTCAGTTCTTGGGTACGACAACGTCCTTTTTCGACCTTCCTATATTTTATATTAGAAAATATTATGACAGAGATATGATTATTGGGTTGCGTTATATTCTTTCCACGACTAGCCCACGTAGTTAACTGGGGGGTTAGAGGGGGGGCGGAGCCCCCCTTCGTTGTGTCGATTGTGTAGCCGGGGGGGAGGGTCACAAGGGGTTTTAGGAATACTCGTACCCCACTTTATGGGGTCCGGGGCAGCGCCCTGGAAAATTTTGGTTTTGGACCCTATGTTAGGTTGGGCGGACCCACCTATGGTTTTGTGCATGATTTTCGCACATGTTTTTTGGACGCGATGGTTTCGGTCCATGGTATTGGACGCGATGGTTTTCGGTCCATGGTATTGGATGCTTCGGCATGTATAAATATGTATTACAACATTGAAAGGAACATAATGAAAAATCAGGCTAGTAGTCCCGGTTTTGGGATCCAGGAGAAAATCTCTGTGTATATGTGTTTTATGTGTTATGCTCTCACATTGTTTATTTATGTGTTTTAGAATTCGTATGCAGGTAATTTTTGTATGGGGTTAAAACCTACATTTGGTATCAGAGCTATTTTGGCTTCAAGGGGTCGCCTTTGTTGCTGAGGGGTTTCGCTCGGGCTTGTGGTAGACCCTGTTCAACGGGAAATTTGCGAGATCAATTCTGGTGGTGAAAGAAGATGGTGAGCAGTGGAAAGATAGAGATCGAGAAATTTAATGGGCAGAGTTTTGAGTTGTGGAAACTCAAGATGGAGGATCTGTTGGTGGATAAATATCAGTGGTTTGTGGTAGATCTGGGTACTAAACCAATGGAAGTGTCCGATGAAGAATGGAAGAAGTTGGATCGGAAGGCAAAGAGCACAATACGATTGTGTGTCTCAGATTCAGTATTTCTGAATGTATCAGGGGAAGCTACGACGAAGGCTTTGTGGGACAAGTTAGGGACTTTGTACCAATCTAAGTCTCTGGTGAATAAATTGTTCATGCGGAAAAAGCTATATAACCTGAGGATGAAAGATGGAGATTCGGTGACAGAGCATCTGAATGCATTTAATACTGTGGTAAGTCAGTTGGCATCTGTTGATATCAAAATTTTAGATGTAGATAAGTGCATCAGTTTGTTGTGTTCTCTACTCGATTCGTGGGATAATCTGGTTATTGCAATAGGTAGCAATGCAACTGCCTTGTAGTTTGATGAAATAGTCTCATCCTTGCTGACGGAGGAGATGAGACGGAAAAATATGGAGAGCCAGAATGGTGATGCCTTGTCTGTACAAGGACGGTCCCAGAACAGAAACAAAAATAAGTCATCGAGTGGGAGATCTAAATCTCCAGGAAAACCTGTAAAGGTGGTGTGCTGGAAATGATAAAAGGAAGGGCCCTACAAAAGGGACTGTAAATCTAAAGCTCCTGATAAAGGAAAGGGATCTGATGATGCTCCTTCTGCAGAGGCGAAAACCACCTCAGATGAAGGTGGGGATGTGTACTTGGCTTCTTCAAGTACACATGTAGATCATGAGGCATGGTTGATTGACTCAGGTGCATCCTTTCACTTCACTCCCCATAGAGAGTGGTTCTGCGAGTATGAGAAATACGATGGTGGTGATGTCTTCTTAGGGGATGATAGGAAGGCTAGAATCACTGGTCACGGAAAAGTAAAGTTGAAGTTGCAAGGTGGAAGGGTTAGAACACTTCTGGGTGTTCTGCATATTCCTGCATTGGCCAGAAATTTGATTCCTGTAAGCAAGCTGGATGATGCAGGTGTAGAAACAATGTTCGAGAAGGATACCTTCAAAATGGTTCGGGGAGAACTGGTATTGATGCGGGGAGTTCAAATTGGAACTCTGTACAAGCTGCAAGGTAGCACTGTTATTGATGGGTGCAACAGTTTTGTGGTTCTTGAAAGTGGAGCAGAAAATCTAGTGGTCTCTGGAGAGAAGACCATGCTGTGGCATCAAAGGCTTGGACATATTGGAGAGAAGGGCCTTCGAATACTTCATGGTAAAGGTATGGTAGAAGGTATGAGTAATAGCTCTCTCGATTTTGAATTCTATGAAAATTTTGTATATGGGAAACATAATCGGGTGAGTTTCCCCTCTTGTAGTAAGAGGGCGAAATAGATATTAGAACTTGTGCACAACGATGTGTTTGGACCTATGAAGGTTCCATCACTGGGTAAGTCTATGTACTATGTATCATTTATAGATGACTTCTCAAGGAATACATGGATATATTTACTTAAGGATAAATCTGAAGCCTTTGAAAGGTTTAAAGAATTTAAGGCTCTCGTGGAAAATCAGACAGAGAAGAAGATAAAGGTGCTGAGGACAGATAATGGTGGAGGGTTTTGCAGCAAGGAATTTGAAGAAATTTGTAAGAAGTGTGGTATAGCACAACAAAAGACTACTCCATATACACCTCAACAAAATGGAGTTGCAGAAAGAATGAATAAGACGTTGATGGAAAGGGCAAGAAGCATGCTCAGTGGTGCCAGGTTAGGAGAAGAATTCTGGGAAGAGGTTGTGGATACTGCATGTTACTTGGTCAACAGGTCACCTTCATCAGCATTGGAGGATAAGACTCCACAAGAGGTATGGACTGGTAAGAAACCCTCTCTTTCACATCTGAGGGTATTTGGATGTGATGCATATGTACATGTTCCAAAGGAGAAATGAACCAGGTTGGATAGTAAATCTGAAAAGTGCATCTTTATTGGGTATAAGGATGGTTTAAAGGGTTATAAGCTTTGGAACCCAGTCACACGGAAGGTTGTGTACAGCTGAGATGTGGTGTTCAAAGAGGTAAAAGATGTTATTAAACATGAAGTCCAATCAAAGGAACCTGAGAAGATAGAGTTTGAGCTTAAGGAGGAAGAATCAAACTCTACAGCGGAGGAGGAATAAGAAGATGAAGAGCCACAAACTTCGGGTGTGAGAAGATCAGTTCAAGAAAGAAGGTAGATAGAAAGGTATAGTCCATCTGCTTTCTATTCAAATTTTGCTTTATCTATTACTGACGATGATCCCAGAACTATGAAGGAAGCAGTAGATTCAGAGGATGGAAAACTCTGGAAAGAGGCCATGGTTGATGAAATGACATCTTTGCACAAAAATGAGGCTTGGGATTTGGTGGAGTTGCTGGTTGGAAGGAAACCCATTGGCAGCAAATGGGTGTTCAAGAAGAAGACAAATGCAGAAGGAAAGGTGGAGAAATACAAAGCTCGGTTAGTAGCAAAAGGTTATTCCCAGGTGTCGGCGTTGTGGGGAAAAGTATCCGACTCGGAATGACCCTTTGGAGAAAGGATGAGTCAGCTTGAGACTGACCTAAAGCTGCCTTGTGTCCTCTCCCTCTTTAGTTAAACTTCAGTTCTTGAATCCACTTGGAGATCCTTGCTTCCACATGGAGATCAAGTACCTCTTACTCATCATAGGGCGAATTCCTTGAACCAAGTGTCAGTTTGGAAGCTTCCTGGGCAGTTGACACCTTGCAGAATGACTGTGCCACTTGGCCAATCTCACCCAGCGTAGGTAGCCTTCATTGGTTTTGACTTTCAGCGTAGGTACAAGGAGGAGCAGTTGACATTCAGCGCAGATGCTCAGTGGAGCAGCTGACATGATCCAAAGATAGCCTGTTTTTGAGTGTTTTTAGGTGGAGAACTGATAGGAAGTGCTGTGGTTTGCTGACCTTGTTCCTCTAGGGGTAAGAACAACATGTTTAGGGACTGAGGATCCTTGTAATTATTGACATTTCATGCTCCATGCTGCGAGGCACAAAAATGTCTATAACAGTTGCCCCCTAAAGTATGAGGCCGTTTATCGGGTGAAATGCTTTATCCAGAGGGTCCGAAGTTCATTCAAGTGCTGAGAGGTGCCCTGTAATACAATACAATACAATACATTATTTTTCATTCTGTTTTCATGATCTAGCTGAGGCGGGCATTCCCATGCTCAGCTTTATAAATACATTTTGGTACATAGAACAGACGATCGTCTGATGGTAGACTGATAATTCTCTGCTGAAATCATCATCCTTTGAGTAGGATGATCATCTGCTGCAATGATGTACATGACAAATGCTTTTATATTTCCTGAATATATATCGCAGCCTGGATGGATGAAACTAGATCCGGGGTCTTCAAACTCGTTCTATCTTCACTCTAAGTACAGGTCGATCCATGTGAGAATTGCGCTGAAGTCGAACATGGAAAGACATCGCTTGATTACCGGTCAATGATGAAAACCGTTAACAAGCGCGAGAGGAATCACCGATAATGATAATGACCCTCAAGGTACTGCAGTACAATCCACGTGGCGTGAATAAAGGACTTGGCGTCGAACGCCACGCAAAATCTTCTGGTCGAAGGTCATTGATGTATACCTGTCGCCGGAAGTGAGAAACTTGCCATTGAGGCATGCAAGCTTCAAAGTACTGATGGGGTTGTTCCTAGATCAACTTCTTGGATAATGAGCTGAAGTCGACAAGAAGCGATCTGTCAAAGGAGGGCCTTAATGAATCCCACATCAATGACACGGAACGGAGCTAATGATTTTAGTGGAGGTGAAAACAAACTGTGACATATGATTCAGGGTGGCGATCATGAATGGATGAAGGATAATGTATGGCAGTGGATGGGACACGGTTGACACTTTCAGAATGACCTCTCTTGAACATATAACGACACTGATGCGATGGATCGGTAGCATTACCCCAAAATGTGGATGGTTTGGCGAAGACCATGGTGATGAGACCGGTGAATGAAACAACCCAACCCGATGTGGTACGGAAGAAAAGTGTCATGTTCAAGAGCGACTTGCTACCATTAAGCTTTGATGTTCTCCCAATTTTTCCCCAGTCATTTCTGACCAGTACCTCTTTATTTTTGTCAAGCTTGAGGAGGATAACATATGCTTGTTCTATAACCTGCCCTTCGGGCAAGCCCATCGCTATGATTTAACGAGCTTAGCGATAGGGAAACTCGTTCTCGTCTAAAGACAAGTTTGTCGCTATTTAATCATTTTAACGAGTCTAACGACAAGGAAAACTCGGTCCTTTTCATTTTTAGAGAGTCTGAAAAGGTACAGAAAGTTAACTCCATAATTCCTTTTTCATCATCTAATCCCTTAAGTCCGAAAAAGTATAAAACAATACAGAAGGGATGGGTGTTCGGTACTTTTAACGAGCCGAACAAAACAAGCGCTCGATCTTTTTGTGTAATAATCCCTCAGGTCCAAAAAGATTAAAGTCTAAATGAGGGATAGCTCCTCCGGTCCCTTTAACGAGCTGGAAGGCCAAAACTCGGCAAACTTTTCATATTTTACGAGTCAGAAAAGAGCTCAAAGATGACTCGTCTTTTGAGGAACGAGTGATAAACAGGTATAGCAACTGATTCCAGGTACAAGTTGGAATTTTCCAATCACGGCAGTGTCACAAGGATGGCTAGGTGAAATCACTCTTCGCAGATGTTCCTCAAAATGGGTAAACACACAAATGGAAGTGAATGATCGGCCAAATGACGGTGGAGGTGACGGTGCACAAACATGACCAAGGCTTTTATGGCTGATGAATTTACGATCTCAGAAGGTTATTTACCGGGATAGGTTCTTTTTTTAGATAAAAATGAGCTTAAACTCTGGAGGGAACATTGCTCACTGCTTTTATTTATTTTTTAACGAGCAGGAAGACCGCGTTAAAACTGCTCGGATCTTGCGTTTATTTTTTAACGAGCATGAACTATGTGCTAAAACTGCCCGAAATACCAGTCATGAAATAAGAATGCCTCCTCTAAGGTTCCATTTTTTATAGAGCTTGCGCCTTACCAAAGCTATGCTCCAACTCATCCTTCCTTTATGTAAGTTCGGAAAACGGTTAATCTTAAAACCAGATAAATAACCGCCCCTAGCTTACACTCCAAAAGGTTTGCATGCCCCCAGGTATAGGATAGAATTTCGAGGCTGCCCCTCTTCTCCCCCACTTCTGCTCTTCTTTGGGTGTTCCCAGCTACTTGTCACCTTGCTAATCTAATGTTTAACGATACTAGTCTTCTCGTTATTTTAAGGGGTCTTACGCGGTACTTGTCTTCCCGTCGGCCCAACTTTTAACGAACAGCTATTTGTGACAAGAGAAGAACACTACTCAAAGACAAAACATTGGTGTTATTGAAGGAGGCTTGCCTCTTTCTTATTATCCAAAGACGGTTCTATTCGCTGCCGCAAATCAATCTCTTTCTTTGGCGATGTCTATCATTAGGTTACTCAAAGATGGTTACCCTATGTCACAACAATAGAATCTCTTTCTTTGGAGGCTGCCCCTACTTATCCTTCAAAACATTTGTTTTAATGGGTGAGGCTTGCTTTTCCCCAAAGATGGTTACTGCTTGTCGCAATAAGGGAATTCCTACTTGGGCATTGCCCACTTCTTTAGACAAAGGTGAATGACTCTTTTGCCAAACACATAACTTTAACAAAAGAATACTATTCCAGAACAACCCCTCTTCCATCCACGGACGGGGTACGGACTAGTCATATTCTTCTGCGGAAATTCTACCTTATACCCAGGGTTTCTTCTGCCCGAAGCAGACCAGGGTGCATGCCCCCTGGGTTCCAGTCTTTCTTTCCGAATCACTCGCACTCATCGGGAAGGAGGACTGGGGGTGGAGGCATATCTTGAGTGAACAGACCATTTAGGATTGGTATTTGACTATTTGCGATGCGAGATCCCGGAAATGAAAGTTGGTCTACGAGCTTGACCATCCTTCCTTCGTGTGGAAAACACATTACTCTAAAGAGTGAGGAGACTATCGCTCCCATGCAATAAATATAGTCACGTCCAAGGAGTAGGTTATAATCCAAGGGTCCTTGGACGACCATCACGTTCAAATTAACGGTCTTCCCTTTCTATGTAACAGGCACATTGGGGAGGATTCCTAATGGTCGACTGGTTCCTTTATCAAAACCTGAGAGATTTCTTAACTCAGGTAAAAGCGCCGGGGAACCCAGTGCTTTCCAAGCAACAGAGGAAAGGATACTCACAGACGCCCCTTCATCAATGATAGTACCAGCCATAATCATTCTATAGATCTGGACAATGATTCTGAATGGTATACTGGCTGGTAACCGGGGTCTGCCTAGTTGATTCCAATCAAAGGATACAACCAGGTTGCTTGGTGGTGGGACCGAATATACGGCCAGGTATGACCCTGATGATGTTCCTTCCTGCGATAAAGGAATGGGCGCATTGCCCTGACGCTCATCAGAGTCGGTGCTAATGAAAAGAACCTGGATGGTGTCATCCTTATTCTCTTCAGTGAGGGTGTCGCATGAAGATGACTCTTCGGCGACGGTGTCATTTGAAGATGAAACTTCTGAAGGTAGAACCGGGTCAACTGTCGTATCGACCTTTGGACTTTCGTCCGGTCTGGATTCAGTAGGTTCATTTTCAGTGACTGATGCTTCAGCCGACCACTTGAGCGGGCCAGCTGTATTTTCAACCAACGAAGGACTTGGCACGAGTTTTTTGTATCCAGGAGGAAGTTTTACCGGTGAAACCGGACGATCTTCCAAAACTCTCTTCGCTTCATCTAAGAAGGGACAACGGTGGATGGCATGACTGCCTTCACACAATTTACAGGGGAATCTTACTCCCCCTTTTTGTCTTGATCCTTCACTTTCGCTGGTTGACGGAAAGCAATCAACCTGATTGTCAGAGGTTGATGCCCCCGAATTGTGCAGACGAGGGGACCAGTCCCTTAGTATCCGGGGAATACAGGGACAATCTCTGTGGAAATGGTCTCCTCTACATATGACACATGGCGATTTAGGCCCGGTCTGTGCAGTGGGTGGGTTTTTGTCAGATGTCTTTTGCTTGCCCCCAGTCGCCTTAGGCTCCTTCTTCTTCTTTTCCTTCTTCTCCTTGGGAGGCTGACTTTTGCCGGCTCTACCTTGCGAAGACGAAGGATCGGAGGAAGAACTTTTGGAAGTAGAAGGCTGGTGGGCAGCTCTAGACTGATCTAACTGTTGACTCGATTGATCAGGAACCATGGTGGCCTGAACTACATTGGTTGAGAACAGCCAAACTGGCAGGCCTATTGTCAGTCCTGGAAGCGACAATGTGGCCATATGGGGCGCACCAACTTCTCCCCAAGAGGAGAAAGGACTAGGAATTCCATCTTGTGGACTTCCTTGGTTGGGGCGTTCCATGTTCTCAACTTACAGATCAACGCAGGAATAAGAGGTGATTATGTTCCGTTTAAAATGAATTTTATAACGACGCTTTATTAGACACAACTTTGCTTTTTCATGTTTTAAGAGTCGAGAAAAAGCTAAAGATGACTCTAGTCGCCTTCGATGTATTAACGAGCCCGAAGTGACAAATGCTCGGTTGGACTTTTTCAGTTATAGAGTTTGAAAAAGGCCAAAAGAAACTGCTCTGGAGATCTAGGCAGAGGGTGTGCCAAACCTTTCGCGAAACCACAGAATACGTTTTACGGTACGGGTGGTCAATCTTCGTGAATGCTGTGTTCACTGCATCGCGATCAGTAGGGCGGCCGACACGGCTTCCTAAGGATAAAGGCTTTATTCCTATAGGGGTCTCCCAATATACTCGACGGTACGCGGGAGCACAAGTCCGTATTGATACTTATCGCTTCACCGTGGAGGAATCACCCAACCACTCAACGCTAAGATATCACGTTTAACGACGCCGGAACACGTCTCTAGCTTAGACCTCTATGTGTTTGCGTTATGTTTCAATGCGTTGTTATGTAAATTCAATTCATTTTAATGTTGATCTTGCTTAGCAGTTTGCCTTTAAGGATCACCACGAGATGTATATATACAACTTCCTAAATGCAATCTAAGATGAGAAGCAAAACTTTTCAATCTTTCAACTTTGAAAACCTTAATCTACTGAGGGAAAAGAAAGACATCAACTTTTCACACAGATCATAGAACACGCACTAAATGCACTTTTTCCTAAATCAACATGCAAACTGTCAATAATGCACATGCACAATGCAGATATTTCTTTTCTTTATCCTTAATGTTGATGTAAGACAAAAAGGAAACTGTTGTATAACTTTGAATCTAATTTCAAGCGAAAGTAAACAAGCTTGTCCAAAATCAAAAGACACCTTAAGATCGACTTGTTTAGACACTGGAAATGTATAGATTCAAACCACAAAATGAAAAACAAACAAACTCAAACAGCCATGAACAGTAATAAAACTAGCTCTTAAGATCACAAAGACACTTTTACAGTTCAGGATCTAAGAGGCCACAGCTATACTGGTTTTCTTTTCACAATGGGAAACTGTAACTGAAACAAGAAATACTGAAAGAACAATCACAGTTTCATCACACAACTGAGGTGGAATAATGTCAAGGAAAGTTGGTTTACAGCAAGTATAAATGACAAGCAATCAGCAACAAAACAACAGTGAAAACAGGGCCAAGACTCAGTAGGAAACCTTAGCAAGACACTGGCTAACTGGTCCAGCGCAGGCTCTGGTCTGTCAAACTGACTTTCAGCGCAGTTCCCGAAGGGAGTACCTGCGCTGAAATGCAGACTGCCTTTGGGCAGCCTGCACTGAGACACGAGAGTTGTGTTTACAAGGGTTTCCGGGTCATAAAAAGCTCAAAAATTCACTGTTTTTGCTGAAATAAAAAGCTATAGGTCAAGTACAAGCTAAGGGATGATCAAGAGGATGAAAAGCTATCACAAAGAGCACAAGAGTCCTTGTGGATCAGCTCTTCAAATCATAAACTTGCTCAGAAACTGAGCCAGAGCAGCTGCCCTCTACTTTGCAATTGAAGGACTCAATTGCAGTTCGATTTGGTGCTCTCCTTGTTTATGAGATGAATAGCAAGAAACACAATAAACCAACAAGATACTGGTTTCCCCAGCGGAGTCGCCAGTTTGTTGTGGGGAAAAGTATCCGACTCGGAATGACCCTATCCCTACTCTAAGGGTGATAGTTCCTTAGCAACAACTGAAAGTAAAGCTTTGATATTTTTCCTTTATGAAAGTACAGAGAAGGAAGAAAAGATTGACCAACCGATGTCTTTCGCTTTTGTCGATCCTGTCTTCTCTCTTTGCCTCTTGTTCCCAGCTCCTTGCTCCCTTTGCCGGCCCAGCTACACAAAGATCCTGCAAAAACAAGAGAGGGAAACTACAAGAAACATGTACTCATAACTGATGCATGGATTAGAATGAATCAAATATACAGATAAAAACAATACATCATTGCAATACAAGTATATAGGAGAACATCAAAGCTTTATTGATAGAAGAAAAAGGTTCTGAGAAGGTTACAACCATAAATGGCTCCAATCCAGCAGCAAGAAATCTCCTCTTCCCCTCTATAAAAGCAATCACCCAATAGCTCTAACTGTAAACCAACAACACTTCCTTGCTTTGCACAAAATTCCAGCCTCCCTAGACCTCATAGAAGAGCTCTATATATAGGAGATTTGGAGAAAGGATGAGTCAGCTTGAGACTGACCTAAAGCTGCCTTGTGTCCTCTCCCTCTTCAGTTAAACTTCAGTTCTTGAATCCACTTGGAGATCCTTGCTTCCACATGGAGATCAAGTACCTCTTACTCATCATAGGGCGAATTCCTTGAACCAAGTGTCAGTTTGGAAGCTTCCTGGGCAGTTGACACCTTGCAGAATGACTGTGCCACTTGGCCAATCTCACCCAGCGCAGGTAGCCTTCATTGGTTTTGACTTTCAGCGTAGGTACAAGGAGGAGCAGTTGACATTCAGCGCAGATGCTCAGTGGAGCAGCTGACATGATCCAAAGATAGCCTGTTTTTGAGTGTTTTCAGGTGGAGAACTGATAGGAAGTGCTGTGGTTTGCTGACCTTGTTCCTCTAGGGGTAAGAACAACATGTTTAGGGACTGAGGATCCTTGTAATTATTGACATTTCATGCTCCATGCTGCGAGGCAAAAAAATGTCTATAACAGTCGGGAATTGATTTTGGTGATATTTTTTCTCCTATTGCCAAGGTAACTTCTATTAGATTACTTTGATCTGTTGCTGCTGCTTTTGATTTTGAGGTAGAACGGATGGATGTGAAGACACCATTTCTTCACGGGGATCTGGAAGAGGAAATCTACATGAAGCAACCTGAAGGCTTTGCGGTGAAGGGTAAGAAAGAACTGGTATGCAAGAAGTCTCTGTATGGGTTAAAACAGTCACAAAGGATGTGGTATCAGAAATTTGATACATTTATACAGGGACTTGGCTTCACCAGAAGCAAAGCAGATCACTGTGTGTATTTTAAATTAATTGGTGACCGTGTTATTTATCTGGTCTTGTATGTGGATGATATGTTGTTGGTTGGAAATGACAAAGAAATTATCCAGGATTTGAAGACCCAATTGTCCTCCAAATTCGACATGAAAGATCTTGGTGCTACAAACGATATTTTGGTCATGGAAATTAAAAGAGGTCGGGCAAAGAGGAAGCTCTGGTTAAACCAGAGGAAGTATGTCGAGACAATACTGCAGAGGTTTAATATAATGTAGGTTAGTAAACCGGTGAAGGTTCTTATTCCTGTAGGTGTGAGGTTATCTGCTGAACAGTGTCCCAAGACACAAGAAGAGGAAGAGGACATGTCCCGTGTTCCATATGCAAGTGCAGTCGGGAGCCTGATGTATGCAATGTTCTGTACTAGACCAGACATTGCAAATGTAGTGGGAGTATTGAGCAGGTTTATGTCAAAACTAGGGAAGGAGCACTGGACGACATTGAAGCGGGTTTTTAGGTATTTGCGTGGCACTAGTGATTATGGTTTGTGCTACCAAGGAAGACCAGGATTGGACATAATATTGGATATTCATGGCTTTTTTGATGCAAACTGGGCTAGAAGAGCTACAAGTGGGTATGTGTTTAACCTATTTGGAGGTGCAGTCAGTTGGATGAGTAAGAAACAATCTATAGTGGCACTATCAACTGCAGAGGCAGAATACATGGCAGCCACTCATGCAAGCAAGGAAGCAGTTTGGTTGTAGATATTGTGTTCAAGTATGGGGTTAGTACAGGGAGCTATAACGATAGACTGTGATAGTCAAAGTGCAATTTTCTTGGCAAAGAACCCCGCATATCATTCAAAGACAAAGCACATTGATGTTCAGTATCATTTTGTGAGGGATATGATAGAAGACAAAAAGGTGTTTCTGGTAAAGGTGGACACTTTGAAGGATACTGGAGATGCGTTGACAAAATTTATGAGCTCTGAGAAGTTCTCTTGGTGTAGAGAGACAATGGGTGTTTTAGGGCTAGAAAAATGATTAAGCTCTCTTGTGGCCCCCTGTGGAAAGAAAACAACAAGTGGGAGAATGTTGGGTTGTGTTATATTCTTTCCACGACTAGCCCACGTCGTTAACCGGGGGTTAGAGGGGGGGCGGAGCCCCCCTTCGTTGTGCTGATTGTGTAGCGGGGGGGGGGGTCACAAGGGGTTTGAGGAATACTCGTACCCGACTTTATGGGGTCTAGGGCAGCGCCCCAGAAAATTTTGGTTTTGGACCCTATGTTAGGTTGGGTGGACCCACCTATGGTTTTGTGCATGATTTTTGCACATGTTTTTTGGACGTGATGGTTTTCGGTCCATGGTATTGCATGCGATGGTTTTCGGTCCATGGTATTGGATGCTTCGGCATGTATAAATATGTATTATAACATTGAAAGGAACATAATGAAAAATCAAGCTAGTAGTCTCGGTTTTTGGATCCAAGGGAAACTCTCTGTGTATATGTGTTTTATGTGTTATGCTCTCGCATTGTTTATTTTATGTGTTTTAGAATTTGTATGCAGGGAATTTCTATATGGGGTTAAAACCTACAATGATGAGCCTTATGATAGAGATATCATGATAGACCTATGAATTTTCTGTTTCATTGTTATTGCTAATGTTATTTCTACATAATTGTGTTATAAAATTATTTATGACAGAGCAATGGAACACATAAAATATTGTAGAAACACAAACACAAAAAACACATACAACAAGAGAGACACAAATATATGTGGTTCACCCAATTTGGGTTACGTCCACAAAGAAACAACCATTCCTTCATTTATATTATCCAACAAAATGAAGAGATACAACCTACAACAGATCCACTGTAATTTCCTTTTTGCTCTGACATAGTCTCCTCTCTCTTTCTCGCTCATAATAATAATAAAAAATCACAATACAATTCCCTCATATAAACTAAGGGTTTCCTTCTAGGGAAAAAACCCTAAATTAAACATAACTTCTACCATCAGATCATCCGCCTAATGAACGACCCATATTGACTATGGAATTACGATATTTTATAAGGCAATTTTACATCTATTTTTAGCTTCGGCGGCACTACTCTCTAACCCCTTCCACGGGCTCATTGGGCCCCAGACCCCCTAGTCAAGGGGTGGGGGGATGGCCCCCCCAGACCCTCGCGCGGGGGGGGGTGGGGGGGTCTAGGGCCCAACAAGCCCCTTGAAGGGGTTCTAGAGTAGTGCCACTGAAGCTAAAGTAGATGTAAAACAAAGACAATTCCCCCCCATGTGGAGGGTTGTACAATCTTTCTAGGGTATACATACGGCTGAAACAAAGACCTTTGAATCAGGAAGATAATTAGGCTCCACACCCAAAAAATTGCTTATGGTTATATAGGGTGAATGCAATGTGAAAATGTTTTAAAATGCAATTATTTACAACAGAGACTTTAGGCCCCAAGAAAACTAACACTGTTCCTACTCTATTGGTTAGTAAATATATAACAATGTAAAAGTGTGTAAAATAGTAAAATAAACATCTACAATTTGAATCAATTAGATTGACCAAGAAATGAAGCCTGGGCATGCATTTTAGTGAAGCAAGGAAATTTTGTCCCGCTACACAAAAATGCATGCCCAAACTTCATTTCAAGGCCAAATTTAATGATTCTACTTGGATAATATTTTTTTACTCATAAGTAAAATTAATACAATTAAATATTTTTAAATTTTCACATATATATTTATGTTGTTCAAGAATACTCCAAATGACATGGATTTCATAGGGTAAAAGGCAGGGTTTTTGTGCCTCAAATGAATGCACACCAGGACCTGCAACTAATTGGTAGTGATATAATGATCATTCCATCTTATGGGTATGTGAAATTGTACCTCATTCTTGTGGTGTAACATCTCCCTAATGGGCCTCAATCTTGTGGTGTAACAACTACCTAATGGGCCTTAGTTCTTTGGCATGACAACAACCTCTTTCGGCCTTCTTATCTAGGATTATGAGAAAATATTATGACAGAGATATGCTGAGCCCTATGAAAAAGATATGAAGGATATATGTTGAACCCAACCTTCATCTCAAGTCCAAATTGAATGATTCTACTTGGAGAGTAGTTTTTTACTCATAACATTAATACAATTAGATAGTTTTAATTTTTCACATATATATTTATGTTGTTCAAGAATACTCCAAATGGCATGGATTTCATAGGGTAAAAGACAGGGTTTGTGTGCCTCAAATAAATGCACATGAGGACTTGTAATTAATTAGCAGTGATATAATGATAATCCCATCCTACGGGGATGTGAAATTGTACCTCATTCTCGTGGTGTAACAATGCCCTAGTGGGCCTCAATTCTTTGGTATGGCAATGACCTCCTTGGGCCTTCTTATTTGTGATAACACCACAACACCATAATGGGCCTTATTATTGTGGTGTAACATTGCCCTGTTGGCCCTGTTGAAATGTGGCAACAAGAATATTCCAATTTTAATTTGTCCTTGAATTAAAATCGAGAATTAAAATTCAAATTTAGTCTCACTAGTTGCTTGAAAAATAATTAATTAATTCATATTGAGTTAATTAGTTGGAGAAATTCAAGCTAGAAGTCTTTGTGAAGTCATGCAACAATTATCCCTTAAATTAAGAAGATTATCCATTAATTAAGGAGATAAGGATGAGTTGTATTTGAGTTGTACTTAGTTAACTCAGTTAACTAAGTTATTTCCAGTTAAATTAGTTCCAAACAGTTTGAGGAACTAATTGTGAGTTCAGTCAGTTAATGCATGCATGCATCAAACTAGTGTACTCCAGATAACTGAAGATTCTCTCATAAATAATTCATGCATGTCTATTCAGAGAAAGACCTAGTTGAGATTAAAGAAAGGGATGGTGTACTATCAGTTGTAAGAATTTTCCTATAAGGAAAACTCTTGCATGCAGAAGGAATTCATTCCTTGATATTTGCGCAGTTTTACAAGGTGTAAGATCAATGTGAGTGATCAGTGTTACACATGGTAACAGTAGGATCACCCAGGAAAAACTGCGCTAGGAAATAGGAGCTTGGAGGGCAGTGTGGAGGACTTAATGAGAAGTCTATTTTGCCTGTGAGCATCTATGAGGATTGTACTGAGAGCTGGCTAGCTGTGAGAGCTAAAGCTGTGTGTAATCTTGAGATATTTCCACTTGTATGATAATACAAATAGTGGGGTTTTTAGCTGAGGCTTTCCCCTGAGTATTCTTCTGTGTTTCATGTGCATTGATTCTGCTTCTGGTTATATGTGTTCTACTTGATCTTGCTCAAATCTATTAAGCTTCCGCAAGTTTGATTGTAGAAGTAGATTAAAGTATTTTGCTTTAGTTATATTGCATTATCAGGTTAATCTATAGTGAGAATTTCTACATGGTATCAGAGCAAAGGTTATCAGAGCTGTGAACAGTATATGAAGAAGAGAATTCGAAGTTTGAAGTTCAGGATTGTAGGTACAAATCGAATTCATCTCATACTTCAGGTTGGTGAATGGCATTTTATGGCTTAAGACTCAAGTATGCCTTGGAAGGCAACTTGAATTACATAGCATGGAAAGATAGAATGGAAGCTCTATTAGAACACAATGGTTTGAAGGATTTCATTGATCAAGAAATCCCCAAGCCAACTGCAGCTAATGCACAAGAATTGGCTGAATGGAAGAAGTGTGTGGCGAAGGTGAGACATATTCTTCTGGAGGGAGTTCGAGACTATATTGTCTCTAGTCTCCATGGGAAGGATACTTTGTTTTCAATGTGGAAGAAATTTAAGGACCTCTATCAGTACAATAGTGACTAGAGGAAATTGGCGCTCAAGGATAAGCTTCGGAAAATCAAGATGGAGAAGGGCGACACTATTTCTACATATCTGAACAAGCTCACCACCTATAGAGATGAGCTTGGTAGTGTGGGAATAACTACTGCCGATAATGATATGGTGAGCCTTGATCTCCTTGGTTTTCCAAAGATATGGAATAGCTACCAGGACTGTGAATGGAAGAGAGAAACTACCGGATTGGGAATGACGGTGGTCAGATCTCATGCAGGAGGAGATCAAGAGGAGCACTCGAGATGGTTCTTCATCAAAGAATGATGATGAAGAAAATCTAGCCTTAGCGAGTAAGGCAAGGAAAGGGAAAGGGAAGGCTTCCCATTCCAAATCAAATTCTTCTCATGGAGGGAAGAAGGGTGACAAATCTAAAGTGAGATGCTTTAATTGTCACGAGATGGGACATTATGCAACTAATTGCTCATTGAAGAAGTCCAAGAAGGGATCCACAAAAGGATTGGAAGGTGAGGCATTAGCCTCTCAGTTCAAAATGGACTTCACCCTCATCGCATGTATGGTTTCATTGATGGTGGGTTGTGTTTGGTATCTTGATAGTGGAGCCTCATTCCACATGACCGACGATAAAAGTTTATTCAGTACCTTGGAGGAGAAAGACCTCAAGATGCGCATAGAAATGGGTGACGATGTAAAGAACTGTGTATCAAGAGAAGGCACGATTGCTTTTCAGAGGGAGCATGGAGCTCCTCTCACCTTGACAGATGTGAAGTATGTGCCTAGACTGAAGAAGAACTTGGTATCAGTCACGATGTTGGAGGACAAAGGCTACGATGTTGTCTTCAGTAAAAGAAAGGCATTCCTAAGACACATAGCCACGGGTTAGACCAAGAGGATTGGGATTCGAGTGAAGATTCTCTATAAAATAGAGGTAGATGACTATGCTGCATTGAGTTCGAAAGAAGAATTGGTGCAAATCCAAGACATTGGCAAGTTATGGCATAGGTGGTTGTGCCATCTGCATCATGGGGCCTTGAAGATAATGCAACAGATCTCTACTAGACTTACCAAAGGTAAAATTGAGCAATTTGACACATGCAAAGGTTGTACCTTGGGAAAGTATGCCAAGTCTTCCTTTCATGATCGAGATAGTTGAGCAGAAGCGATCTTAGAGCGAGTTCATACTAATTTGCGTGGACCATTCTCAACGGCATCCACAATGAAGCAAAGGTATTATGTGATTTTCATTGATGATTTTTCTCGTAAATGCTGGATTTATTTCATGCAGAATAAGGATCAAACCTTCTCAAAGTTTTTTGAGTTCAAAGCTTTGGTTGAGAAAGAATTAGGGAAGAAGATCAAGGCCTTGAGAAGCGACAATGGTGGAGAGTATGTCTCTCAAGAGTTTAAGGACTTCTGTGCAGCGGTAGGAATTAAACTAGAGTTGACGACACCTCATAACCCACAGCAGAATGGGGTGGCCAAGAGGAAGAACAAAATGATTGTAGGGGCAGCACGGGCGATGCTGCATGACAAAGGCCTACCACTTCATTTGTGGGATGAGGCATGCAACACAATGGCCTATTTTCAGAATAGAAGCCCGCATTGCATACTTAGGATGAAAACACCAGAGGAAGCTTTCTCCAGTAAGAGACTAGATGTGGGTAACTTTAGGATATTTGGCTCATCGGTATATTGTTATGTGACAAATGATGCACGGAAGAAGCTTGAGCCGACAACTGAGTTGGGGATACTTGTGGGGTACACTGAGACACCCCACTACTATCAAGTGTACTTGCCTACCAGTCGAAGGATAGTGGTTCACAGAGATCTCAAGTTTGATGAGTAGAAGGCCATGCGAGGTTCCCTTGAGAGGGAGCTCCAACTATAGGCTGAGGAGGAACAGTTGGTTCCTAAGGAGGAGGAGCCTCAGACGATTTGGAGCAACCGCATGCAGAGGTTCCAGGAGTGGAGACATCCACTCAAGCAGAGTCTTCTAGAGATGGATGGAAGCGCACAAGAGAAGCTGATAGATTATTGTTGGATGTGAGAGAGAATGTGGGAGAACCATCTTCTCAGCGCAAACATAGGAGGTCACTTGAGAGGTACACTGGATACATGGCCCTTGTTGGGGAATGTGATGAGACCGAGCCATCTTCCTTTGAGGAAGCAGTGTAGCAGTCGATTTGGGTTGATGCTATGGTGGAGGAGTATGACTCTATAGTTCGGAACAATGTTTGGGATGTGGTTCCAAGACCGGAGAACAAGTCAATTGTGAGTTCCCGTTGGCTTTACAAGGTAAAGCAAGCTACTGATGGTAGTGTGGAGAAACATGAGGCAAGATTTGCTGCCCGTGGTTTCTCACAGGTCGAGGGGATCGATTATGATGAGACTTTTTCTCCTGTAGCAAGGTACTCATCTATCAGATCAATGTTGGCACTATCAACACAGATGGGTTGGAAGATCCATCAGATGGATGTGAAGACTGCATTCCTCAATGGCAAGATTGAGGAGGAGGAGTACATAGAGAAACCGAAAGTTTTTGAGACCTTCGATCATGAGTCGCATGTGTGCCGACTCAAGAGAGATTTGTACGGGCTGAAGCAAGCACCTCGTGCTTGGTACACCAGGATCAACAACTAATTCACCAGGTTTGACTTCACAAAGAGTGAAGCAGATGCGAACCTGTACCACATCATGGTGAAAGGTAAGCAATTGATCATTGTAATTTATGTTGATGATCTCATATTGACAAGTGATGATCAGTTGATCATGTATTGCAAGGAGGACCTTGCAAGAGAATTCGAGATGAAAGACATGGGTCTCATGCATTGCTTCCTTGGCATGGAAGTATGGCAGAAGGATGGGGAGTTGTTTGTGTCTCACGGAAAGTATGCCAATGAGATACTAAGGAGATTCCACATGGAGAAGTGCAAGCCCATGCAGACTCCTCTAGCAGGTAATTGGAGGAAGGAGGATGCTACTTCAGGAGAAGTAATAGAAGTTACTATGTACAGGAAGCTTGTGGGTTCATTGATGTACTTAGTGAACACATGACCAGATTTGTGCTATGCAGTGAACCAACTGAGTCAAGCTATGGTTCAGCCTACCAAGATGTTTTGGAAGGTGGCAAAGCATGTATTGAGATACCTCAGAGGTACATCTCAATATGGATTATGGTACAAATGTACATAGGGAGTGAAGTTATAGGGCTTCACTGATGCAGATTGGGTAGGGAGTCCATCGGATCGGAAGAGCACATCAGGTGGAATTTTCAACCTTGGGTTGGCGGCAGTTTCTTGGTACAGAAGGAAACAGAGGTCAGTTGCACTCAGCTCAGCAGAGGCCGAATACATGTATGCAATTCATGCAGCATGTGAGGCCATCTGGTGCAGAAAATTTTAGTTGGTTTGTTTGATCAGAGTATGGATCCAACTGTGATCTATTGTGATAATCAGAGTTGTATCAAACTCTCTGAGAATGCAGTATTTCATGATAGGTCCAAGCACATTGACATTCAGTATCATCATCTCAGAGACTGTGTGGCAAGGAGGATCATGTTGTTGCAGTATATTTCGACCGAGGAGGAAGATGTTGACATTTTGACTAAGGCATTGTCAAAGTGTAAATTCGAGTTCCATAGAGACAAGATCGGGGTGACAAATAATCCCTTTCTTGTTGAGAGGGAGTGTTGAAATGTGGCAACAAGAATATTCCAATTTTAATTTGTCCTTGAATTAAAATTGAGAAATAAAATTCAAATTTAGTCCCACCAGTTGCTTGAAAAATAATTAATTAATTCATCTTGAGTTAATTAGTTGGAGAAATTCAAGCTAGAAGTCTTTGTGAAGTCATGCAACAATTATCCCTTAAATTAAGGAGATTATCCCTTAAATTAAGGAGATTATCCCTTAATTAAGGAGATAAGGATAAGTTTTATTTGAGTTGTAATTAGTTAGATCAGTTAATTGAGTTATGTCCAATTAAATTAGTTCCAAACAGTTCGAGGAACTAATTGTGAGTTCAGTTAGTTAATGCATGCATGCATCAAACTAGTGTACTCTAGATAACTGAAGATTCTGTCATAAATAACTCATGCATGTCTATTCAGAGAAAGACCCAGTTGAGATTAAAGACAGGGACAATGTACTATCAGTTGCAAGAATTTTCCTATAAGGAAAACTCTTGCATGTAGAAGGAATTCATTCCTTGAGATTTGTGCAGTTTTACAAGGTGTAAGATCAGTGTGAGTGATCAGTGTTACACATGGTAACAGTAGGATCACCCAGGAAAAACTGCGCTAGGAAATAGGAGCTTGGAGGGCAATGATATCATAGCAGACCTATGATTATTCCGCTGGATTGTTATTACTAATGTTCTCTCTACATAATTATAATGATATTGGGTGAATGCAATGTGAAAATGTTGAAAATGTTTTAAAATAGAATTATCTATAATAAAGAATTCTAGCCCTATTAAAATTAAGATTGTTAGTACTCTATTGGTTAATAGTTAATGGCTAATTATAGGTCACCTATGGATGGTAATGAACCTATTTTCTAGAACCACCATAACATTTGCCAATCTTTTTTTGCTATGAGGATATTTTCTTTTGAATTTATAAGGCAAAGTCTAAATGTTGATTAAGCTTAGTTTTCTCTTGCATGCAAAGGGTATATTTTTGAATTAGAAAGAACAGTTGGGCCATTCATTGTGAATACCAAACAATCCCTCCCACAAGTTGAAGAAACGATGAGGATTTTCGGTTTGATCAAGGAGAGAAGTGGAAATATGACCCTCATTATAAAAATTCAAATAAAATAGGTGACATCAGTTCTACACCTTATTTTTATGAAAGAAAGCCAAAACTTTAGAAAATGGAAAATCAAGAAACGTGGCCAAGAAATAAAATGCAACAATGAATAGATGTTCAAACCCTTGTATTGATGGAGAAGAGCTTGAAGAGAAATATACCTAAACAAATTGACGTTGAGACAATCGCAAAAGAGAGAAAAGGTTCAAAGAGAAGAAGCAAAGGTACAAGTTAAATTAACATAGGGACCCTCAAGGCCCAAATCAACCAGGTTTTCAAATGTAGTTGGGAAACCCATAGTGTTCTACCTCCTCTTTTTCCACTGATTTGCAAGCATTGTCAATTGAAGAAACTTCCTCCCCCACAAAAGTGTTATAGTGGAATTATCAACAAATTTAAGAAAGAAGTCATAAGGTGAGAAGAAACATGGAAACTCAACTAGTAGCACGAGTAACTCCAACTTATCAAACAATACTACTCTCTTCTATGGATTTAGAAAGGAACCAATTAAAATTGTCCCTCATGCATCCAACTGTTCAGTCTCTTCCTTCGAGACCTGATTTTAAAACATTAGATCTATCCATAAATGTAGCTGAAATCCAACTGGCTAACAAGATTAATTTGCATAGATAAGTAGGGGAAATGATTTATAATGACCTAAGAAAAGCTCTTTGACAGTTAGTAAAGAAGAAAAGATTTTGGAGAGTTTCAAATCAATTCAAGGAAGAAAAGTCAAATTCTACAACACTGCATATAACAATGTAAATTTTCAAACATGAACTTTAAACTAAAAAAGAGAACTCTAGCCCAAAAAACCCAAAAAAAACATGAAAAACAACTCAAAAACAAAAAGTGTTGATGCTGAAATATATATATATTTTTGGGTAATTTTTCAACATTTTAAAAAAATGGTAGCGAAAACCAATTTTTTTGTGCAAAAAACACTGTGAAAACGAAAAGTGCTGATGCTGAAATATTTTTATTTTTATTATTTTTAATTTTTAATTAATTAATTTATTTTTATTTTTTTCGGGGTAAATTTTCAACATTTTTTAGAAATGACAGTGAAAACCAATTTTTTGTGTGTGGAAAAAACACCTTGAAAGTGAAAAGTGTTGATGCTGGAATAATATATATATATATATATATATATATATATATATATATATATATATATAATTTATTTATTTATTATTATTATTATTTTTAATTTTTAATTAATTAATTAATTTTTATTTTTATTGATTTGTTTTTATTTTATTTTAATTTTTGGTAAATTTTCAACATGTTTTAATAATGATGTTAAAGATATAATATGTTGACTCTGAAAAACTTTATAATTCCAACGATTTTTAGACATGACATTAAAGATAAAATATCAGTCTTTGAAAAGCTTTAAAATTCCAATGATTTTGAGGCATGACATTAAGGATAAAATATCACGTCTCTGAAAACTTTAAAATTCCAACAATTTTCAGCCAGGGTGTTAAGAACAAATAATTATACTTGTTTTCAACCATAGCATTAAAGATAAAATATCACAACTTAGAAAAACCTTAAAATTTTGACAGTTTTTCAACCATGGAATTAAAACAAAAAATCATGACTACAGAAAACCTTAAGTTTTCAACATATTTCAACCATGATATTATAGAAAATTTTTATAACTAAAATAAAATAAAAAATGATCACCTAAATGAAAGAGTCATTATACTAACAATAATTTCCTCTTTAAATACTAAAAGTACAGTTATTTGAAAATCTTAGCCTAAGACAACTTGACACATTGTATCAAAAAATTAAAAATCAACCTTCAAATTGAAAAATGTAAACAAAGTCGACCCATTGCAATGAAAACTTAAAAACCAACGATGAAATTGACACATTGTGAGGGTGAATTTGATCTATTATAACGAAAACATTAAAATACTCTATCCAATTGACACATAATAAGATCACATTGCTAGTCAAAATAAAATAAAATAAAATAAAATAATAAATCAATAAAAATGAAAAATACAAAAAGAATACAAAAATTAAAATATTGAAAAAAAACCACTAAAAAGAAAGTGTTTAAAAAATAATAAAAAGTATATATATATATATATATATATATATAGATATATATATATATCACATTGCTAGTCAAAATAAAATAAAATAAAATAAAATAATAAATCAATAAAAATGAAAAATACAAAAGAATACAAAAATTAAAATATTGAAAAAAAACCACTAAAAAGAAAGTGTTTAAAAAATAATAAAAAGTATATATATATATATATATATATATATATATATATATATATATATATATATATATGAGACACTCAAAAAAATTAAATGTATAAAAATATTTAAAAAAAAAAATCCAACATAAAAAATGTAAAAAAAATAGAAATTAACTAATGGAAGATATTAAAAAAATAAAAAAATAAATTATTTCGAGAAAAACATAAATTAAGAAAAAAACAAAACCAAAAAGAAAAAGAAAAATAATACCTGATTGGACAATTTAAAAAAAACAAAAAAAAAACATTGAAATAAAATGTTAAAAATCGGAAAAAAAAAAAAAAAAAAAAAAAAAAAAAAAAAAAACATAAAATAAAATAAAATAAATATTAGAAGATAAAAGTAAAAAGAATTAAAATAAAAAAAAAAAACTCAAAAAAGCATTAAAATAAAAATTTTAAAAATAAATAAGATGAAAAAAATAAAATAGATAACATTAAAAAAAAACAAATAAATAAATTTAAAAAATTAAGAAATATAAAACATTAAAATAAATAAAAATTAAAAATAATTAAAAAAGCCGGGAAGGGCAAGACCCACTGAGGGTCCCGCGGGGCCTCAAGCTTGGGTCAAGGGTGTTGCTGCACACGGCCCCTCCGGCCCCTTGGTACGCCTTGCCCGTGAATCGAGCAAGGCTTGCCCAGGGGCCTGAGGAGCCTCAGGCTTGGGCGAGGTGGTGGGGGTGGAAGGGGGTGTGGCGCTGCACACAACCCCCCCGGCCTAGGCCTGAGGTTCGTCGAGCCCCTGGGCGGGCATGAAAGAAAGCAATTATTATTATTATTATTTAAATTATAATTGTTTTTTTAACATTCTTTAATTATTTTTATTTTTATTTTTAATGTTTTTTATTTCTTAGTTTTTTTTTTTAAATTTATTCTTTTTAATGTTTTTTACTAATTTTTTAAAATGTTTTTTCTAATTTTTTATTTTATTTTTTTAAATGTTTTCTATTTTATTTTTTTTTTTAAGTTTTTTTTTTTTTAATTTTAATTCTTCTTATGTTTCAATTTTTTTTTTGTTTTTTTACTTTTTTTTTGGTTTGTTTTGTTTTTTTGGTTTTTTTCTCTAAATTGTATGTTTGATATTTTTTGTTTTTGTTTTTTTTTGTTAATTGTATGTTTTAATAATCATTTTTTTTGGAATTTTCTTTTCAAATGTCATCATTTCTTGATATAAACTTCATAAAAAATTGATAACAATTGTTATTTTTCCAACTTTTTTATTCAAATTTTCCATAAAAATATTATATTTAACATAACATTTTTAACGATTTTTTTTCGAAATAGTATATTTTAATTAGATCTAATGCAAAATGTGTATTTTTTGTCGAGTTTTTAAAATTATTATTTTTTAGTCACAATTATTTAATGTGTATTGAAGTATTAACTTTTCTAATTTAAAAATGGTTAAATAATCAACATTTAAGGAAAAAAAAATGTATGCTTAGGACATAAAATTTTTTTGAAGTGTAAAAAATATTTCATAATCCGCATGAAAACCATCAACATTTAAATTTTTTTTTATTTACACTTAATATATTAGAAAATCTAAATTTTCAAAAATAAATCTTCTTAAAAAAGGGGTTGATGCTGCATCAACAGTTTTCAAAATGAACATGAAAATCACAAACATTTAAAAAAAATGATTATACATGTTACACAAGAAAAGTTAAAGTGTCAAAAATATGCCTTAAAAAAATGTTGATGTTTTTCAAAATCAGCATGAAAATCACTAATATTTAAAAAAAAAATCCACACTTAATACATAAAAAAATTTAAAGTGTCAAAAATATGCCCTTTAAAAAAAGGGGTTGATGCTGCATCAACACTTTTCAAAATTAGCATGAAAATCACTAACATTAAAAAAAATGTTCTTACTTGATACAATATGAAATTTAAAGTGTCAAAAATATGCTAAAAAAAGGTGTAGTATGAATCAACACGTTTCAAAATCGGATGATTTTTTGCTACCTAAAAAAAATGGGTATTCAGTACAACTCCCATTTGATAGTTTACATTGTTATATTCAAAATGAGGAGTTTAAGAAGCTAATTGTTAAATTGGGAATAGATCCAGAAAACACAGAAACTATCAAAACCCTATTGCAAAACGCAAAATATGAGGTGCAGTCATTAAGGAAGAAGTTGAAAATTCCTAGGATTGAGCACACTTAAATATCTGAACTAGTGCAGGCTGAGAAAGAGAAGGAAGTGCTAATGAGAGAGTTAGTGGACAAAAACAAAGAAATTGTCATTTTGCATGTCAACAAGTATAGATCTTAGAACAATCAATCAAAATCCATGTTTGCACTATTGTGGTCCCAAGTGAGTCAAATGACCCCTTAGAAGAGCTTACAAAAGTTATGATAGAACTTAGAATTTGACAGGTTGAGCTAAAGAAATTTCAAGACAACCTAACTTAGCTAAAGGAACAAATTGATATCAAGGAGAGGCAACTAAATATAACAAAAGAAAACAATGATCAACTGACCATGAAGAACAAGGCAACGTGAGATGAGATCAAGGAGTTAAAAACCAAATTGAAGGGCAATATGTCTCTAATTGAAGTTAGACAAATTATTTGGGATGATATCGTCCATGAGGTCCATTCTATATGGGAGTGTATTTATATAATTTCTCAATAGAAGATTATGATGAATGGGTGTGATTTAATGATTGATGCATGCAAGAAAAATGTACAAAAGAAGCAATGAAGGCTAAAAAGATGATCAAATATTTATATGGAAAATATTCAACTGAACTAAGAGAATTAGATATCACAAACAAAACTTGACTAATTATGGAAATTAGTAAAATGAATGAGAAAAAACTACTTCGTATTCAGGCTGAGAAAAGATTAAAGGAGGTTCAGAATTCAGTATCTTTGTTTGATTCCAAATTTGTCCAGAGGAATAGAGTTGTTCTACCTAGTTGTTGGGACCAACAAGGAAATATGATTTTTTAGGAACTATGTGAAAAGGAACTAGTGGCTACTAAACGCAGAGAAAATGCAACACATGAAAATATTGGAATTCTAAAGGGAAGAACTGTAGTGAATTATTTGCAAAGGGACTTCATATTTATTTGGATGATGAAGACACTATTTGTTGCAAAACCTGATTATACAAAAAATTCAAATTTGAAAATTTCATTCCAGAAAATGATCTAGTGTAAGCTCCTAGATGAAGCACTTTGGAAGAAGTGTGAAATCTTGATTACTCTTATTTAAAGAGAAGTTCAAATGGTTGAACCAAGAACCAATACTCAAAGTCACTGTTCCACTAGTCATCTGCTTCCTTAAAAATGATAAAATTTCATTTTGTAATGTTGTAAAAGACTTTTTGTTGGGTCCCTATAATACTAGTGATTACCCCATTACTATTGTAGTTATACCCCTTATTTATATTGATGTACCCATGTAGTGCCCATATTGTTACTATTGTGCCACATAGAAGCCCACTATTGTTATTGTTGTGCCCTACAATATTATTGTTATGTAGGCTTTGATTGTATTGGGACCACTTAGACTCCTATATATAGAAAGGAGGTATTTTCATTTGTATCATCCAAGAATTGTTCATTTATGTAATGTAAAGGAGGTTGCCCCCTCGAAGAGGCTGAATTCTAAGGCGTGGATCTCTCTTTTCTATCTTTTTGTGAGCTGGTTTCATACCATTTGGTATCAGAGCTTTGGATTCTAGGGTTTCGCTGCTCCAAACAGGTCATCGTGGCATTTTCGCTATAACTTTTTTTCTGTGACGTTTCAGAAGTCGCAAAAAAAACCCATTTGATAAGACATCGCGCTGAACCTTGGGTCCGAATTTCAGAGATTTTCGCATGATATTTTCGGAGATATGATCTCAGGAAGTTGGTCTTTTTGATGACTCCTGAATTACACTCAAAACAGGTGACCTGGGGAAAATCGTCATAACTTTCTTTCTGAGCATCGGATTGAAGTTTCGTAAGAAGGTACAGAAAGAGGACGGACTGTAGTTTTTTGTGGGTGTTTTTCAGATCCAAAGGTCGAAACAGTGACTCGTGGCACGTCGTACAACTTCGCTCTACTGAACCAGTCTAAAAGCAAGTCACCGTGGGAGATTTCACATAACTCTTCCTTGGAGAATCCAATTTGGCTCAGACTTGTGGCATTGGAAAGAGGCTGCAGAAGGCTACTACAGGTAGCAATTTCAGAATTGGATGATCCGAAATTACAGAGATACATCAGATTCAATATCAGGCTTCTATAAAGTGAAAAAAGGTGTGTAGTTTTTTTTTAATTTTTGTGTAAGCTTGGTTTAACGGAATTCAAAGGGCATAGTAAAGCATTATTATCGGTAACTGATGCCCCGAGGAAAGAAAATGCAAACACTTAGTAAGGAACCTGAAAGCTCTAGCATGACTCATGAAGAAGAGGAAGAAATGCTACATGATATATCAAAATTACAAGAACAAGTGCAACAAATGTCACGCTCACAAAAGCTAACAGAAGCTAAGATAAGTGGCGTGGAATCTAAGGTAAATGGTGTGGAATCTAAGATAAAGGGCATGGAAGCTAAGATGGAGGATTCGATGGCAAATTTGAAGATAGATTTGAATACAAACATGGAAGAATTGAAGAAGTTGCTACAAGAAAGGGTCACTAATGGTGAAAAGGTAGTAAAGGAAACTCATGATGAGAACAAAAGAAATGTTAATCATGATTCCATAGAATCTAATGTTGGATCAAAGACTCACCATGTTCCAAAAATCGATATGAGGAAGTTTGATGGCAAGGATCCCGCCACATGGATATTACAGATGGAGCAATTCTTCGATCTCAATAATGCAAAACACACAAAAGGTACGTATGGCAACTTTATATTTGGAACCAAATCAGTTTGTATGGTATCAATGGCTTTGTTCTCGTAAACCATTTATCACTTGGGCAATTTTACAGAAGAATTGATAGCACATTATGAGGATACAAAAAGCAACACTTTTTTTAGCCAATTGATAAGTCTCAAACAAAAGGGTTCAATAATGGAGCACATTGAGGAGTTCCAAAAATTGAACATAAGGGTAAAAGATATTCCAGAAGAGCATAGGATTGATGTGTTCATAGGGTCTTTAAAGGATAATATCCAACATGATGTGCGCCTTTGGGAACCTGATTCATTAGAGAAGGCATTCAGGTTAGCAAGAAAAATGGAAAGCAAAATTATGGCAACTAGGAAGCATACCATTCACAACTATAAAGAAGGAAGTGTTGTTGCCCATAGTCTTCCACAACCTACAAGGTTGACACCACAACAATTGGAAGAAAAAAGAGCAAAAGGGCTTTGTTACAATTGTGATAGCAAATACACAAAAGGTCATAAGTGTGCTGAGAAGAAATTATTCTACATAGATTGTGAAGAGGAAGAAGAAAAGGAGCAAGAAAGGTCAAAAGAAGAGGATATATTCCAGGAACAAAGCCTAGATGAAGAACAAATAAATCCGACCATATCTTGTAATGCATTGGCGGGAATTACCACTCCTCAAACCATCAAGATAGAAGGACAAATCAAGAAGAAAAAGGTAATAGTGTTGATTGATTCAGGAAGCACCCACAATTTTATTCATTGTAGGGTAGCAAAAGAATTGAATTGCTTCCTATATCCAGCACCAGAGTGTCAAGTGATGATTGCAAATGGAGGAACAATAAATTGTTCTGGAAAGTGCCATAATATCAAGCTATCCATGGGAGAATATGTATTGACTAGCCCAATGCTTTCCATTCCAATGGGAGGTGCTGATGTTGTACTAGGAGTCCAATGGCTACAATCCTTGGGTACAATAGCTTTTAATTTTCAAGAACTTTTCATGAAATTTTCTGTGGAAGGAAAGGAAGTTGAATTAAGGGGTATTGCAGGGAAACCAGGAAAGATAATCAGCTCTAATGGAATGACAAAGCTTCTAAAAAAGGAGCAAAGAGGTGTAATTGCACAATTATGTTCACTAGATGTTTCCACATTGGAATCATCTATTTCTCCAGATCTCCAAAAAGTCCTGGACAATCATTCCAAGGTATTTGAGACTCCCAAAGGTCTCCCACCTATGTGTGATCATGATCATGCTATTCATCTGATTCCAGGAAGTGTTCCTCCAAACATCAGGCCGTACAGATATCCATATGTCCAAAAAAGTGAAATTGAACGTATGGTTGCAGAAATGCTAGAGGCTGGTATAATTCAACCGAGTCAAAGTTCTTTCTCAGCTCCAGTAGTATTGGTGCACAAGAAGGATGGATCATGGCGCATGTGTCCAGATTATAGGGAGCTCAACAAGCTCACTATTAAAGATAAGTTCCCCATTCCTGTTATTGATGAATTACTGGATGAATTGCATGGATCAATTTACTTCACCAAGTTGGATCTTCGTTCGGGATATCATCAAATCAGAATGAAGATTGAAGACATTCCGAAAACAGCATTTAGAACTCATGAGGGTCATTATGAATTTTTGGTCATGCCTTTTGGCCTTACCAATGCACCTTCAACATTTCAAGGTTTGATGAATTCAATTTTCAAACCATTCCTTAGAAAATTTGTGTTAGTATTTTTTGATGATATACTAATCTACAGCAAGTCTTGGAAGGATCATGTTGAACATGTTGACAGGGTGCTACAACTATTGGAGGAGAAACAATTATATGCAAAAAGATCCAAATGTTTCTTTGGAGTCCAGGAGGTGGAATATTTGGGTCATATTGTATCTCATGAAGGAGTTAAGGTAGACCCTAGCAAAATTAAAGCCATTAAGGAATGGAAAATCCCCACATCCATAAAGCATCTGCGAGGATTTCTTGGGTTGACAGGGTATTATCGCAAGTTTGTTAAGAATTATGGGAGAATAGCAGCACCTCTAACAACATTATTGAAGAAAGATTCATTTTCATGGACTTCGGAAGCAACAAAGGCCTTTGAACATCTTAAAGAGGCAATGTGCCAAGCACCGGTCTTAGCTACGCCGGACTTCACAAAAACCTTTATTGTGGAATGTGATGCTTCAGGAAATGGAATTGGTGCTGTTCTAATGCAAGATGAAAGACCCATTGCTTTTGAAAGTCGTCCAATCAAGGGAAAGTTTTTAAGAAAAGCTATTTATGAGAAGGAAATGTTGGCAATACTCCATGCACTTAAGAAATGGCGACCCTACCTAATGGGAAGACACTTCAAGGTAAAAACGGATCATGATAGCCTTAAATACTTTTTAGAACAAAGATTATCCTCTGAAGAGCAACAAAAGTGGGTCACAAAGATGTTGGGTTATGACTTTGAAATCATCTACAAAAAAGGGAAGCAAAATGTGGTGGCAGATGCACTCTCAAGAAAGGATGAGGATGTGGAAGCATTGTTGTGTGCCATTTCTATTATCCAACCAGATTGGATAAACGAAGCAAGGGAGGAATGGAAGAACGACGAAGAAGTGTGGGCACTTATTCAAAAGCTACAACAAGATTCCAGTACTTCTGATACATTTAGCTGGAAAAATGATTCGTTATGGTACAAAGATCGCTTATACCTCTGTAAGAATTCCCAGCTAAAACAAAAGATTCTTATGGAATTGCACACTTCTCCCTTAGGAGGGCACTCAGGATTTTTAAAAACTTACCACAGGGTTAAGAAGGAATTTTTTTGGGATGGCCTTAAATCAGATATTCAAAAGTTTGTGGCGGAATGTTTGGTTTGCCAGCAAAATAAAGTTGAAACAATTAAGACACCGGGTCTATTACAACCTTTATCCATTCCAAGCCAACGTTGGGAGGAGGTTTCAATGGATTTTATCACAGGTTTACCCAAGTCTGAGGGAAAGAGTGTCATCATGGTGGTAGTTGACAGACTTACCAAGTATGCACACTTTTGTGCATTATCACATCCATTTAAAGCCAGTACAGTTTCTACTGCATTTATGGAAACAGTTCAAAAGCTACATGGAAACCCAAAGATTATTGTAAGTGACAGAGATCCCATTTTCACTGGAAATTTTTGGACAGAATTATTTTCTTGTCTTGGTACTCAGTTAGCTCATAGCTCATCTTATCATCCTCAATCTGATGGGCAAACTGAGATAGTAAACAAATGTTTGGAAGGATATCTTCGTTGCTTTGTATCTGATAAACAGACACAATGGGTCAAATGGTTGCCTCTGGCTGAATGGTGGTATAACACTTCCTTTCATACAGCAACAAAAATGACCCCATTTATGGCACTTTATGGGTATCAACCACCATCCATCACATCATATTTAAGAGAAAATTCTAAGGTTCAGGCAGTGGAACATCACATCGAACATCAACAACAAGTCCTCCAACTCTTAAAGGATAACCTTGTGTTGGCACAGAATAGAATGAAACAACAGGCAGATCAACATCGCAGTGAAAGAAGTTTTGATGTAGGTGATTGGGTATTCCTACGGCTACAACCATATAAGCAAATGTCCCTCAAGCAAGCTAAGAAGGATAATAAATTATCACCAAAGTATTATGGTCCGTACAAGGTGTTGCAAAAGATTGGTACTATGGCATACAAATTGGAGCTTCCTGCAGCTTCTCGATTGCACCCAGTTTTCCATGTTTCATGCTTAAAGAAGGTTATAGGCGACAAGCTCCCAGTTCAAACAATATTGCCAGAACTTGACGAAGAAGGAAAAATTATATTGGAACCGGAAGCAGTTATAGAAACAAGAACTCGACAGCTACGAAATCGATCAATTTCAGAGTACCTTATCAAGTGGAAGAACTTATCCGTTGAAGATTCCACATGGGAGGACGAGAATTTTATGCAGAAGTATCCTGAACTACTCAAGCGTTGAGGACAACACTTTTTTGAAGGAGAGGGGCATGTTGGGTCCCTATAATACTAGTGATTACCCCATTACTATTGTAGTTATACCCCTTATTTATATTGATGTACCCATGTAGTGCCCATATTGTTACTATTGTGCCACATAGAAGCCCACTATTGTTATTGTTGTGCCCTACAATATTATTGTTATGTAGGCTTTGATTGTATTGGGACCACTTAGACTCCTATATATAGAAAGGAGGTATTTTCATTTGTATCATCCAAGAATTGTTCATTTATGTAATGTAAAGGAGGTTGCCCCCTCGAAGAGGCTGAATTCTAAGGCGTGGATCTCTCTTTTCTATCTTTTTGTGAGCTGGTTTCATACCACTTTTTAGTTACAGATAATTAAGTAGTTATTGATGTTTTGACAATTACATTTGTAAGTGATTTTGATGTAATATTTAAAAGACACGAGAACCAATGGGAAATGGTTTAGAGTTTTGGCATTTTGAGTAATTGTGTAATCATTTTGGCTTCCTTGGAGAGAATAGTAAAATTCAATCAGTTTATTCCAATATATATTGGTACATTGCAGTATGTGTTGTTTCTCTTATGTGTTTTCCATATTCATTTTCTTTTTTTGAAGCACAAGCATGATTATAGCAGATTTATTTGTATTATGCCATCTGATATTCACTCCCTGAGACAATCATATGTGTAGAATTTTGTAGAATTTTTCCTACAAATTAGCTAGCTTTGATACCATGTAGAACTTTTTCTATAAATCAGCTAGCTCTGATACAATGTAGAAATTTCCCACCTGTAGATCAACCTAGTAATGCAATGTACTAAAGCAAAAGCACTTGATCTACTTCTACAAACAATTTAGCGGAAGCTTAATCAACCATGAGCAACATCAATAAGAATACATATAACTGATAAGAAGGAATCAATCACACATAGCACAGAAGAATTTACCCGGGGAAAGCACCTACCTAAAACCCCATCTCTGTATTATCATACAAGTGGAAATATAGTCCAGATTGCACAAAGCCTTAGCTCGGAAGCTATCCAGCTCTCAGTACAATCCCTCTGCTGCTCATAGATAGTCAAAGGCTTCTCACAAACCTTCTCTTCTACCCTCCAAGCCTCCTATTTCCTTGTGTAGTTTCCTTGAGGTCCAGTGCTGCCACCTATGTGAATTGGCCTCTTCACACACTCACTAACCTCTGATCTAACTGCACAAACTTGAAGGAGATAAATCCTCATCATGGATGAGCTTCCTTTATATGAAAAATATTCATCCAACTGACAGTACACTGTCCCTTCTCTGATCTCAACTAGGTATTTGTCTAAACTGACATGCATCAGTTATCCATGAGTGAATACATAGTTATCTGAAAATAACAGTTGTCACATGCATGCAAGCATCAACAAACTATATCTCATTAATTTAACAACTTGTTAAGTTAATATAACTAAACTTGACTAAGTTAAACTAAGTCAACTGATCCTCTCAATATAGAACTCATCATTAATTCCTCAACCAGTGGAGCAAATCAAGGACACATTCCCCAATCAGTGGAGAAATTGTTGCATGTTCTCACAAAGACTTCAAGTTTGAATTTCCTTAACTAATTAATTCATGGAGAATTAATTAATTAATATTCAAACTGCTGATAAGACCAAATTCCAATTTTACTTCCTATTTTAGACCAGGGACTGTCTAAAAATAGGAATCCAACTTGAACTGCTAAAAATAGAACTATTTTTAGCACTTCCATTTTTCATTCCCTGTTGCCTAATCCAGCACTGATGCCCAAACTGCTATTTTTAGCACTTCTATTTTTAGCAATTTCTTGTTGCCAATTTTTAACACTCCCTCTCAACAAGAAAGGCTTCCTCTCGAACCCGATCCTGTACCTCTGGAATGTTCTGCATGCAACACATTTGCCAAGTGTGGTTGCTCCAACAACTGTCGGAACAAAAAAGACTCCCAACTGATCTCTCTATTGGGCTAGAAACATAGTCTGATGATAAAGCTCTACTTGCTGGTGATAAGTGCTCCCTCTCTGACCTTTGAGCTACTTCAACATCTCCATGCATCTCGCACCATTGCACCCTTCTCTATGCTACCCGGCACTGTGCAACACACTTGTGCCTCTCGCGTTGTTGCAGCCTGCATGCTCTACGCTGTCCTGGGATTCCCTGCACTATAGCTCACTATGCCGCTCCATTCACATCTGTCTCTACCCAATCAGTTAGTTCCTGTTACTCCACATCGGGGCTCCCATAGCAAGGTCTCATCCAAGAGGTTGGGTACCTCAAGGATCCTGCCCCTCTTCCATGGGACGATCACTCCACATCGCCCTACCTCCTACCTGGAGGTATGGCTGCATGTGATCCCTCTACCCACCTAGCTCGAAGTTTCCCCCTACTGGAGGTCTCTGCATGAGTAGATGTCTCTACTCGATCTCCTCTTAGCTTCCCCTGTTGTGGCTGCTCCACAACCTCCTGAAGCTGTTGCACCAATCGTGGCTCCTCCACAATCGTCTGAGACTTCTTCTGGCGCTGCATGTTGAGAGGTAATTTACTCTCCCTCTCAACCACCAAGTATCTAACCTTTGCCTTGCTCCTCAAGGCTTTGCATGCATCTTGTACCTCAAGTGCATACAGGTTCTTGGCTAGCACACCAATCTATTTCCACTTTCATGCCGTCACAAAATTTTCTAGAAAAAGAGCTAATTTTAAATCAGCGATATCTCCCTCATCTGAACTTCAATTTAGCCGATATTTTTTTGATTTTAGGTATTTTTCCACAAGGAATCTAAATCTGCTATTTGTTTCTAAAAATTTTGTATAGAAAATTTCAGATCTTCTTTGCAAACTCTCAGCTCAAAACTCAAAACTTTGAAATATCCTCTTCTTGTATATTGTTCTTCCTTGATCACCTGTGCTCCGATACCATGTAGAATTTTGTAGAATTTTTCCTACAAATCAGCTAGCTTTGATACCATGTAGAAATTTCCCACCTGTAGATTAACCTGGTAATGTAATGTACTAAAGCAAAAACACTTGATCTACTTCTACAAACAATTTATCGGAAGCTTAATCAACCATGAGCAACATCAATAAGAACACATATAACTGATAAGAAGGAATCAATCACACATAACACAGAAGAATTTACCTGGGGAGAGCACCTGCCTAAAACCCCATCTCTGTATTATCATACAAGTGGAAATATAGTCCGGATTACAAAAAGCCTTAGCTTGGAAGCTATCCAGCTCCCAGTACAATCCCTCTGCTGCTCATAGATAGTCAAAGGCTTCTCACAAATCTTCTCCTCTACCCTCCAAGCCTCCTTTTTCCTTGTGCAGTTTCCTTGGGGTCCAGTGCTACCACCTGTGTGAATTGGCCCCTTCACACACTCACTAACCTCTGATCTAATTGCACAAACTTGAAGAAGATAAATCCTCATCATGGATGAGCTTCCTTTATATGAAAAATATTCATCCAACGGATAGTACACTATCCCTTCTCTGATCTCAACTGGGTCTTTGTTTGAACTGACATGCATCAGTTATCCATGAGTGAATACACAGTTATCTGAAAATAACAGTTTTCACATGCATGCAACCATCAACAAACTGTATCTCATTGGTCTAACAACTTGTTAAATTAATCTAACTGAACTTGACTAAGTTAAACTAAGTCAAATGATCCTCTCAATATAGAACTCATCCTTAATTCCTCAATCAGTGGAGAAAATCAAGGACACATTCCCCAACCAGTGGAGAAATTATTGCATGTTCTCACAAAGACTTCAAGTTTGAATTTCCTTAACTAATTAACTCATGGAGAATTGATTAATTAATATTCAAACTGCTGGTAAGACCAAATTCAAATTTTACTTCCTATTTTAGACCAAGGACTATCTAAAAATAGGAATCCAACTTGAACTGCTAAAAATAGAACTTTTATTTTTAGCACATCCATTTTTCATTCCTTGTTGCCCAATCCAGCACTGATGCCCAAACTGCTATTTTTAGCAATTTCTTGTTGCCAATTTTCAACAATATGTCCCCTTGCCCATTTGTCGAGAGCATGTGTTTGAAGGTGGGAAATCCAATCATAAAGGTATGATTTTAATTGTGCAATTGGGTGCTTAAGCTTGTTTCTCCTTGGGAACTTTGGGCATGGATTATTGGGTGACTTGGAAGAAGAAAGGGTTTTGGCTATAGTCTTGTTCCCTCACCTTAAATGGGGGGTTAACCTTGAATCCTAGTTCTGTGGGAACTCCCCTAATGGATTATAGCTTCAAGAAGGGGAGTACTTTGGAAACCTTGATTTTGGTAGTGCAGTCTCGAGACTCCTCCCTTTAGTGAAACTTTGTAAAGAGCAGGGAACCTTTGCTAAAGAAACAATGGGCCATTGTCTCTTTGTTGCCACTTGCTCTAGTAGTTTTCCATTCCTTAGGGCCCTACTAGATTGTGTGGTAACAAGAAACATTCCATCATTTACCCTAAGAGGATTCCATTTATCCTATCATGTTCTAACCATTTTCCAACCAATTTTACAATTTGAATGTACAATTTTTTTCTTTGGCTAAATATGGAAAACAAGGGTATGTTTCCTCTACTCTATGTTGCAAGAAATGTAAATTGACATATAAACAAAATGATATCCAACTAAATTATTGAAAGTCAACTATTGATACCTCATTCTCCATCCAGATAACAAAGTCGATCCACTTTTTGTTTTGTAACATGTCCTTTTTGAAGTTTGTTGGATGACGGCCATATTTGTCCTCCTGTCAAAACACGGCACATGGACTAGTTAAAATAATTAGTATGCAATTGTTTATTTTTTTCTAGGAAATAAAAAATACCATTTAACATATTAAATATACTTACAAAGGTAAAAATCAAGGCCTTGTGACCTTTTTGGCCACTGTGATGTGTGGCACTTCATTTTGCAAGCATAACCTTGGAGGCCTTGTCTTGAATTTAACAATATGCCACAAATAAAATAAAAAAATTGTCTGAGAAAATTTATATAATATTATGAACAAATTAAAATACCTGGATACTCTCGTTAATGGACTTCCTCTGTTCATCCAACTTGTCATACATTTTTACAAGTTATTTCCATACTTTTATACTTACATCAACTAGCCTTCTTTTGAGCCTTTTCTCATGCGATAACTTTTTGATCTTATTTGTTTGATTTCACCTAAATCTCTTACAAAACCTGAGACATTTGTACTTTAACATTTTTTATAGACCAGCCTACGCCAAATTCAGTCTCTAAGTCATGAATTATTGCTTTTTAGGTGCAACAATATCTTTGAGAGTCACAAAGGGAGATTGTTGTTGTTGATAAATCTAGGACATTAATGTTAGGTGATTTCTCTTCCAATTAGTAACTTCTTGTGAATGATTTTTTCTTCTTATATTAGAATCTTTTCTTCTTAGATTATTAGTTTTCTTCTTCATCAAACAGTAACCAATGTATGAACATAAAATAGATAAGAGACACAGAATGTAGGCTATCATACAAAGCCAAAACCTCTCACTCTTTGAGAGAAAAATCCGCACAAATTATTCTTATAGAGATTCCAATTAATGAATACCAAGACTAGGACCCTTGACCTATTAGCCACTCCAAGACCAAGACACTGGTCCTCTTCCACCTTATCGATTACTCTTTCTTGGTGTCTTCTATTTCAAATCTTGCATCATATGAGATCACTGTAGTCATGTAATTATATCAAATTGAGGTCACTGTAATGAACCTCTCCTTCAACAGTAGAACTAATCCTTATGTCTGAGATAGTACTGAGACCTTATTCAAATAATAACACCAAGGCCTAGTCACATACTAGTGACCTTCTTCCTGAGAGGGACCAAATTGTTCCATTGTTGGGAGATAGAGATTATACCAAATCACTGTGGTATATACAGATACCATTCTCTCCCTCGCTATCACTGTGGTCTGAAATTTAGAGGGATCTGAATTCCCTTGACAACACCTAATCGCCACTTTTGTACCTTAGTGCGAGCTCCTTCTACATCCTCAATCAAACTCTGAAATTGTTATTTGAAAATCTCAGAGATATCCGAATTTCTGATTGTGCAAATGTGAAGTGACTTCATACCTATATATAGTTGTTTTCCTATCAATATAAGCCAACTTAACATTTCTAATAGATGTGTCTCCATATAAGTTGAGCCAACATGAGTTTCTTATGCATCTTAGGTCCAACATGAAGAGGAGGACTAGTGCTTGTCATTGGAGGGATTCTAGAAAATTTTATAGACTCATATACATTTGTCATATCCCCAAGAAGGGTTCTTCATACATGAAATTGTCTCTTTGACTTTAATGACAAATTTGAAGGCTCTCAATTGGAGCCATCTAAAATAAAATCTATTGCTCATGAAACCCATGAAGCAAGCATTAGAAAAATAATTTTATTTTCTTCTTTTCATCATTTACAAAAATCAGAATCACATGTCATTGTGAAGACCGAACCTAGTTACACTTTTCAACACTCCCTCTTAACTAAGGAGGTATTCATAATGGTAATTTGTCATTCTCAATCTGAATAATTTCTCATAAGAAGAGTGAGATTGGTAACCCATCTATATAGCATTGTATTAACTAGAATTGTGATATAGCAAGGCCTTGACTAGAAAATCTATCCACATGATCAGAGCAGAATGTTGGCGAGACCAATGATTCATAGACACCATAATAATTGTCTCTCAAGGTATATACTCCACCCGAGTGTTCATAGAGTATGACCTACTTTGGACTATTCTTATCTTGGGTAGTCAATCCTCAAAGAATATTAGTCCTCTATGACTATTCTTAGCTTGGATGCCCTATCTCATCCTCAAAGAGCATCAAATGCTAGATGTTTACCTAATACTCCATTCTGTCTTCTTAGGTGAAGACCAGAATCATGTGTCTATCTCCCACTCTCAATTAGGGAGGACATATCAATTCCAATAACAAAATGTACTCATTACTATGAAAGGAATGTACCTAAGCTTCCTCTTGGCTTAGGAATTTCCAAGTTTCTTCCAAGTAAGAAACTTTTTTTTCAGGCTCCCTCTTAAATAGGGACCTATAACAACTCAACTAGGTGCTTGAAGAGCTCCTTCCTTCGATGTCATGAATTTCTTTATCAAGGAGTCTTCATATTTTGTGGCTTCTTCATAGGGAACAAACCATCCATCACTTTCATCCATGAGTCAATCATGTCATTATTCCTTTCATTAGAAAGTGATCCATTAGTCTTCACCTAACCTTGCTTCATTTCATGCTTTTCGAGAAGGATCTTACAACCTTCTATATGGTCCTCTTGGAAGACATCCATGGTTCTTCCCTTGGTAGACCTGCATAAAACCATCCATATATTTTTTCAAAAATAAGAAATGAACACTTAAAAATAAAATTAACTTTGTGATGGTATTTCATCATGAGATCTTCCAGTTTGCATCAGCATCCCACATATTTCCCAAAGATATCCATCATCAAGGGTCTCCATCTTTTCAGACTTCCATCAAAGTCTTCATATATTTTCGAGTGATTTCCTAGTCAAATATTCTTGGTCTTCCGGATGTTGATTGCCTTTTCCATGATTTCATACTCCACGATCTCTTCCTTCCTTTCTTCACATGTTTCATTCCCAGGAACTTCTAATCAAAGTTTCTCTAGATTACTGTCAACCACCTCATTTTTCATATGAGGACATATTATGTTGATTTCATCTAGAGTGACCTATGCCTTCTTGCATCTTTTCAGAGGAGGAGATCCTTTTCCTTTAATCATGCTTCTCAAGATTGAGTAGTGATCCATGTCACTTGCAACCATACGACATGACATTAAAGTATTGAATACAAGCATGCATACCTCATTTACCTATAGGCCATATTGTTTTCTTTCAGTAGCTTCCTTGTTTTTAAAGAGGTTCAATTCCTTGATTTGCTTCATCTCTTATGTCATCATATCATCATCGCATGAATTTCACAAGTTGGAGTTCTTGATGAAACACTTGCTTCCCCTCAGAGAATCTTGAGGATCTTGCATATCCCTATCCAACAGATGTTACCTATTGATTGATGAATGATAAGCCTTGTCCTAGATGACTTCTTCCTTTTTCCCATAAGTGTTTACTTGAGATTTCAAAGAGGTTCCCAAGAGCTATATTTTTCATAGTTGGCTGCTATAGATTTTGTTCTAGACATACTTCATGTTCCCTATGATGATGTCACAGGATCTTACTTCTAATGCTTTTCCTCTTTCAACTTCCTCCACTTATTTGGTGAAATGGAATTGTCAATTATATTCCTTGTTATTTCCCCTTTTGAGATTGGGACAATCTTTCCCATTGTTCTCATAACATTGAATCTTAGATATGCTCTTCTTTCCTTTTGACAAATGTCTGAATATTTTTTTCCTCAACTTGTCTTCTTATATCTTGCATAGAAATAAATTTCTTATCCTCATAGACATTTTTTACCTTGTTCATCAATTAGTGTATTTTATAACAATGAAGATTATCTCATCCCAGATCTTGCAATTTAGTTCTTATGAAGATAACATTTTATCCTTTGATACCTTTAATGGCCTTATTTAATGCATCTTAAAAGAATAGTTCTTATCATATCTCTCTTTGATGTCTCAAATCTTGCTATTTAGGGATGAGGGGATCTTTGAATGATTTCATAAGAAATCCCTTGAGCCCTTTGATCCATGTATTTAGATAATGCTTTACCTAAAGATGGTTTGGAGAGTTTTCCATTGAAATGACTTCACTTTCTTCGAGGACTATGTCTATCCTCCTTTTCCATGCAAGGAAGTTCAATGACCCAATTGAGTTACAGATCTCCTTGCAAAATGAAGTCATTTTACTATATTAGATTATAGAATCAAAGATACTTACTTGACAAGTGAATATGAAATCTTCAACTTGATCACTTTGATGGTGGTTGAATAATATGTATTAGTGCCCCTTTTTGGATGATCTTTAAAAAGAAAATCCCTTCTTCAATAAAAGGAGATTGCTCCTTTTATGATGAGAACACCTTTAGATCTAGCTTCCTTTGTTGGCGATGATTGATTAGGATTTTTTTATGCTTCCTCAGATAATTTTCTTCAAGGATAAGGAGGGGATCCTTGCTTCAATGAGAGGGAACTTGCCTTATAGATTTTGAAGATAATGACAATGCCTTCTAGCCTTTAAGATACTTTGACTTTCTTGGTGTTGAATGAGTGCAGATAAAAAATGCTTCTCTTAGATGTCTATGCTTTGTGCTACTTTGCATTGTAGATCTCTTCAACTTGATGAGGGTCTTTGTGGCATTTTAACGATTACTAGAGGATCCAACACTTTTGTTGGTGTATATTTCTAGTTGCCTTTATTTGTAGATCTATTTTCTTTGAGTGGAAATAAGGATTTGGCCTTGAATATTTGATTGATGATCCCAATACTTCTTTTGAAGTAAACTTTCTTCTTTGATATAGGGTTTGACTCTTCAATGTCGATCTTTGAAATTTCTTTGTGATATCATTTGAATTGCTTTGATTCCATTCTTGAAATCTGATCCTTGAGTGTCTCTTTGATTAGATGCCCTTCCTTAATATTCACCTCAGCTTTGATACCATGTTGAGAAATCTAGGACATTAGCATTAGGTGATTTCTCTTCCATTCAGTAATTGCTTGTGAATTATTTTTTCTTCTTATATTAAAATCTTTTATTCTTAGATTATTAGTGTCCTTCTTCATAAAACAGTAACCAATGTATGAACATAAAATAGACAAGATACAAAGAATGTAGGCTATCATCCACGGCCAAAACCTCTCACTCTTCGAGAGGAAAACCCACACATTTTTTTCATATAGAGATTCCAATTAATGAATACCAAGACCAAGACCCTTAACATATTAGCCTCTCCAAGACCAAGACAGTAGTCCTCTTCCACCTTATCGATTACTCTTTCTCTGTGTCTTCTATTTCAGATCTTGCATCATATAAGATCACTATAGTCATGTAATTATATCAAACCGAGGTCACTGTAATGAACCTCTCCTTCAACAAGAGAAACAAATCCTTATGTTTGAGATAGTACCGAGACCTTCTTCAAATAATAACACCAAGGCCTAGTCACATACTAGTGACCTTCTTCCTGAGAGGCACCGAATTCTTCCTTTGCTGTGAGATAGAGATTATATTAAATCCCTATGGTATAACACAGAACTGTAGGTCCTTTATGATAGAAAATTGTGACTATTTTAGAGCACCGAATTGTGGTCTATACAGAGACCATTCTCTCCCTCGCTATTAGTGTGGTTTGAACTTCATAGGGATTCAAATTCCCTTGACAACACCCAATATCCACTTCTGTACCTTAGTATGAGCTCCTTCTACATCCTTAACCGAACTCTGAAATTGTTATTCGAAAATCTTAGAGATATCCGAATTTTTGCCTGTGGAAATGTGAATTGCCTTCATGCCTTTACATAGTTGTTTTCCTATTAGTATAAGTTGACATAACATTTCGAATAGATGTGTATCCATATAAGGTGATCCGACATGAGTTTCTTATGCATCTTAGGGCTAACATGAAGAGGATGACTAGTTCTTGTCCTTGGAGGGCTTCTAGAGACTTTTATAGACTTATATACATTTTTCATATCTGCAAGAAGGGTTCTTGATACATGACATTGACTCTTTTATTTTAATGACAAATCCTAAGGCTTTCAATGGGAGCCATATAAAATAAAATATATTTCTCATGAAACCCATGAAGCAAGCATTACAAAAGCAATTTTATTTTCTTCTTTTCATCATTTATAAAAATCAAAATTACATGTCATTATGAATACTGAACCTAGTTACGCTTTTCAACTATCTTTGAACCGTTGAAGGCATAATTCCTTCAACCTATTCAAAAAAAAATTAGCAACATTTGACCTACAGATTTCACCTAAAACCGCATTGCATTCTATCCATGTATCATAGATACAATTGCAATATTCATAAAGTGGCATGGTGGAAGAAGATATTTGTGTCCCAGGAGTGGATTGGGCATCGTAAGTATCTATTTCCTATTCCAAATTCTTAGTGTTTATGCTTAATGATTTTTTCCCTGATCTTTTTCTTGATCCATGAGTTGTTGGGGAATAAATTGATTCCCTTTGAGAAAGTTGATGTGCTTGCAATGTTTTAGTGGTTTTAGTTGATCATTTTTGTTTGTATATAGTAAGCGTTTTCAAGTCCACACTGTCAAGTTTGTTAACTTTCTCCATCCCCAATATCGAAGCCAAGGCCTATTTCTCCTAGTCAGTCTCATGTCCCTAGATATATAAAATACACATCCAACCATCACATACACAAAATATGCCTAAATTTTCAATAAACCTTTGTGTTAGTTAAACCATTTTGCACCAATACATGAATAAATATCCTACAGTTTAACCCTAAATCCACCCTCTGTTCATGGAACCGACAATGCCTTTCTAGCTCCAATTTCTAGACCAGAAAGGGAGAAAAATAAAAAAATAATGTAAGCTTCATCTGAATACTTAAGATCGTTTAAAATGGAAATAATGGGTGGACTTCGGATTGACACCCAAGTGGGGGCAGAGGAGCCTATTCTTTTCTTTCTGGGTCCATGCCTATCAACATTGAAAAAAATTCTCAGAGGACAAAGAGTTTGGTTTTTTTTTAGTTCAATAGTTGGTGGGTATTTAATTTCAAAGTTTTGGCTTGTGGGAATAATGGGTATTTAATTTCAAAGTTTTGGCCTGCGTGAATAATGGGTATTTAATTTCAAAGTTTTGGCTTGCGGGAATTTTAAAATTTCAACTCACCCATCATCAAATTTTTTGGTTTTCCCATCACCGACTTTAGCACCGACTAAGGTCAAATAATGTGATCATGTTGGGGCGTTAAAATTGACACAAATTTCTCCTAGTCTAGTGCTATCAAGTAATTTTTTTCCATTGAAAATTAGACATAGACACGTTACAATAATATAACATTGTTCTCAAATAAAATAAAATATTAATAGAATACATTTAGAATAATAACCATAATTTCAATAATCCACTACATTTACTATAGAGTAATTTAATTAGCTCTAAAATAATTGCATAAACTAAGCTATAAATAAGGAATGAAATAAAATTGATATACACATTAATGGTAAAGTGTGTTACATGGGGAAAATTCCAATCTCAATTAATATTTATGTTGTAAGGACAGATTATACTCTATTCAAAATATAATCTACCAATAATTCTACCCCTACACTTCCTGTTTACATTTTAGTTTGATTAATTCAAATTGTAGATTGTTTATGTTATTATTTTACACACGTTTACATTGTTATATCTTTTCTAACCAATAGAGTAGAAACAATGCTGATTTTCTTAGGGCTAGAATTCTGTATTGTAGATAATTGCATTTTAGAACATTTTCAACATTTTCACATTGCATTCACTCCATATCATCATAAGAAATTATGTAGAGAGAACATTAGCAATAACAATGCAGTGGAACAATCATAGGTCTATCATGATATCTTTGTCATAGGGCACACCATATCTCCTTCATATCTCTGTCATAATATTTTCTCATATCACGGATAAGAAGGCCCAAAGAGGACGTTGTCATACCCAAAAGCCGAGGCCCATTATGGTGTTGTTACACTACAAGATTGAGGCCCATTAAGGTATTGTTACACCACAAGATTGAGGTACAATTTCATAGATCCATAGGATGGAATGATCATTATATCACCACCAATTAATTATAGGTCCTAGTGTGCATTTATTTGAGGCACACAAACCCTGCCTTTTACCATATGAAATCCATGTAATTTGGAGTATTCTTGAACAACATAAATATTTATGTGAAACATTAAAAATATTTAATTGTATTAATGTTACTTATGGGTAAAAAAATACTCTTCAAGTTGAATCATTCAATTTGGCCTTGAAATGAGGATTGCACGTGCATTGTTGTGAAGCAAGCTAAAATTTCCTTGCTTCACTAAAATGCATGCCCTGACTTCATTTATTGGCCAATCTGATTGATTCAAATTGTCTATTGTTTATTTTACTATTTTACACACTTTTTCATTGTTATATATTTACTTTGAGATTAAATATTTATACTTTAGATTTCATACAACATTCTAAGTTTTGCTTCGACTTTCCTTATGTGAAAGCTGTGTAAAAGTGGCAAACATAGTTATGTAGGATATTTTTCATACATGATCCAAGGTTATATCTTAAGGTTAGGTATTGTCCAATCATGTCCCATTTCAAATTTCATTACTAAGAGTGTAATCGGTTTGTCCCGAGAGTGCATATTTGTTCCAACTTGAGCATTGGCAGATATGATGAATTGCTACATTGGTAGACATGGATAAAGGAGATAAGATTTCAATTGCAAATGGCTTCTTCTACTATATTCCACCTCACTATACACCTGGTTTGAATGAATGATATTTACACTTGTGCACAATTTTTAAGTCTCTTGGTCAAAATTCAAAACTAATGACTTAAGTTCTGGAGTTCTATCAAGAATAGAGTGCAAATGTACAAAATTGGGGTTAGAAAAATGCTCATTGATGACTGCACATATGTCATTAATTGGAAATGAGCCTACGGGGCTGAAGACAAACACATTTTTTTTTTTTTAAAACCTCTTCCACATTCCTCAATTTTGTGTCAGTTTCTTGCAATTTATTTGACAAAATGACAATTTCTCAGTTTTTAAACCAATTTTATCCAGCTCAAAAAAATCCCCCCCATACCCTCATTCTTCCCTCTTTTTGAGTGATTTCAGTTGCAAATGGTGTGTTATTTTATTTTCCACCTCACTATACAACTGAGTTTGAATGAATGATTTATTTACACTTGTGCACAATTTGTATGTCTCTTGGTCAAAATTCAAAAATAATGACTTAAGTTCTTGAATTGTTCTATCAAGAACAAAGTGCAAATGTACAAAATTGGGCTTAGAAAAATGCTCACCCAAGACTGTATAGATGTCATTAATTGGAAATAAGCCTATGGAGCTAAAGAAAAATGTATTTCTGACAAAAAAATCTTTCACATTCCTCAAATTCTGTGTTAGTTTCTTGCAATTGAGTTGACAAAATCACAATTTCTCAGTTTTTAAACAAGTTTTACCCATCTCAGAAAAATGCCCACCATACCCTGATTTGTCTTTCTTTTTGAGTGATTTCAATTGCAAATGGCGTGCTCCACTATTTTTCACCTCACTATACATCTTGTCTGAATGAATTATTTATCTATACTTGTACACAAATTGTAAGTCTCTTGGTCAAAATTGAAAACCAATGACTTAAGTTCTTGAATTGTTTTGTCAAGAGCATAGTGAAAATGTACAAAAATGGGATTAGAAAAATGCCCTCTTAGGACTGTGCATATGTCATTAATTCGAAATAAGCCTATGGGGTTGAAGAAAAATGCATTTGTGACAAAAACTTATTTCACATTCCTCAAATGTTGTGTCAATTTCATACAATTGATTTGACAAAATGATTTTTTTTTTTTTTACTTTTAAAACCAGTTTTACCCAGCTTAGAAAAATTCCCTCCATACCCTCATTTTTCCTTTTTTCTGATTGATTTTTGTTGCAAATGGTTTCTTCTATTATCTTCTGCCTCACTATACACCCGGTTTGAATGAATGAGCTATTTACACTTGTGAACAATTTGTAAGTCTCTTGGTCAAAATTCAAAACTAATGACTTAAGTTCTTGAATTATTTTGTCAAGAACATAGTGCAAACATACAAAAATAGGCTTAGAAAAATTCCCACCGAAGACGGTATAGATGGTGTTTTCTACTATTTTCCACCTCATTATACACCTTGTTTTTCAATTTCGGATAAAAAGGTGCCTATTGAGAAAAAACACCTAAGGGTTGTCTTGTATCCATGAGATGTCCCCTTAGTTTAATAAAAATGCAATCCAACCCCTGCTATGAAAATGATTATAGTAATTTGTTTTTGGGAATGGGATAGGTACACATATTGGGAAAGAACATTCCTCTTTTGATATTGCAAAGATAAACAAGATTTGAATTTGGAAACTAACTTATTCTTCCTCAACTATGTCAATTGCAGGATAGGCAGAATTCACTGGAGACACAAATAAACCCAAAATTTTAGAAATTGACTCCTTTTTCACAACAAATAAAACCCTAGAATCCTTTTCAGACAATACAACCATAGCATATGGTGAATAATTACTAGAACACATGAATGGATCATTCAAACCAAAAATATCAACAAAATGTTTGTAAAAAAAGAGGCTGATGCAAAGAAATAGAAATGCATAATATTGCAATGGTGGAACCACACATTTTCCTTCAATTCACTCCCATTGGAGGTAAAAGAGTTGTTAACCGTGCTTCTCATCAACAACATCAAGCATTTTCAGAGCAAAAATCCATACCAAAAAATAATGTCATGAATTTACCTCAAGAAACATGCAATAATTCATTTTCACATTAGAATACAACAAATTTTGATACTAAATGTCCACTATGCAAACAAATTTTGGTAAACAAAAATGTTTCTGAACAATCAAGGCAACCTTTGTCTCCAATAATAGTTGAAGGGAATGAAATTGTAGTCCTAACCAGTGGAAAACAATTTCAACGGGCATCCAATGAGAATGTAGATGCAACTACATGTCATGAAATAGTGGAAAGAACCAATATTTTTCATGATCAAATGTATAGAAATGCACCAATAGAAAATCTAAATTTTGCAAATGAATAAGCTATAGGAGCAATCCCTGAAGGTTGTTCATAGATCAAACTACATGTTATACTAGAAGATCACCAAGAAACTGCTTGAGGACATCCTTATTGAGTCTTAAGAAGCACTGAGGATGGTTTAACAACAAAGTAGATGAAGGGAAGAAGAAATTTAGGGAAATTGGTAGATGGTTCTTTGGGAAGTCACTTCAAGATGTATAAGAAAATGAAATTATTGTTGGAATTGGGTACTTCATGAGAAAAAATGAAAGAGATTCGTAGGGATTTTATGCCTAGAAATATGGCTTTCATATTTATTGAATCAAGCATGACCTGTAAGGCTTTGGAATGTTTGAAATGGATTGATTGTCATGGTGTGTTCAAGGGAGCTGATTGTACTTTAGTTTTAGATGAAATGAAAAAGTGGAGCAAAGATACTAAGGATATTGATATGGTTGGGAAAGAACTGATGATTTCACATATGGAATTAAAGTGAATCAAGTAAAGTCATATGCTTACTTCATGGTAAAAAAATAGAGTATAAATATGTTAAAAGAGAGTGCAAATATGTAAATTTCCCAAATTTGCAATTTTGATGTTTCTTATGTTACACATCATTGTACTTTTAGTAAAGTGCATATTTTACATGCACTTTGACATGGTAAATGTTGTTGATTTTAGGAACTGTGCCAGATCAATGTGATCATATCGATGATACACATCAAATGAATGGGGTAGCTATTGTTGTAGTTGCAAAACACAATGAAACACAAGAAGTGTGTGGAGAAACTACTGTTGATATGTCGATGATGGAGTCAATCACTCACAATCAAATGGATGTTCCATCCTTGATAAATGGTGTAGGGAAGAGTAGGGGAAACCGAGAAATTCCAGGGGAAGTAGTTGAAATCCAAAGGAAGGAAGATGAAAATCTTGTACAACTTGGTGCCAATAAAATAAGTATGAGACCAACAAAAAAGAAAAAGGTCTTGGATGATCAGAATGCAACATTGTATGTAGAATGGTGAAAGATATTAACTTGTCTACAGAGCGCTAATTTCCAAGGAAAATATTCTCTCTAAGAAGGCTATTGATATGGAGATATTGATACATTCAGATTATGTATTGACGAAGTGTAATTTTGTGTCTTCTGATTATAAAGCTATGCTTTTCTTCCCTGGGGAAAAAAGCTGTGGAAACATGATTTTTCTTTGCTTATAAGTTATAACTACCATGGAAACATGATTTCTCTCTGATTTGACTATGTAAGTCATTTTGATTATATGAATAACAAAGAACCATATGTTTCTTATTGAGATACAAGAAAATAACTACATAAAAAATACATTGTTTATATAAAAAAAACATTATATATATAAAAAAATTATATTAAAAATTGAAATGCATTTATAGTAATAACATATATAAATATTTCTTTTGTGGAACTCTAGGCTACTTGAGAGGTTTCTGCAAGCCCTCCTCTTCACAAGAATCTAATGCAGTACAATCTCTCTTTCCTTGTGTAGAAGCCTCTGGTTGCTTAGAAGTTGCAACACCAACTTGTAATTTATCTTCCAACTCCTTTACTATGTTTTTATACTGTATCAAGCAACTTTGCAATTTATTTTTTTAGCATGTGCTTCTTCAAAAAATCCATATGCTTCTTGTACTTTTCAAGGAATTATTTTTCTTTTTCTTGAATAGTATCCTTCGTGTTCCTCAGCTTACCATGACACAATTCAACCTTCAAATCTCGTTGATCTGAAATATGCAAAATTGGAACTGCAAGAGCCATGGGCTTATTCTACAAAGCATGAATTTGGGATTTCAAATCTTGTATCTCACTTCGGCATCCCAAATGTTTTACTACTTGCTTGTAAAATAATTTTATTTTAAGCTCCTTAATCTACTCTTCCTTCACAATTAGCTTGTTCTTGAGTGATTCCTTAATTGTTGATGTGTCAAACACATCACCTCCAACATCCATTGTTGCAACAACTTTAAGCAACTAATTTCTCGCTCTCATAAGGCCCAATCATACTCAAGCAATGTATCTTTGTGTTTCTTTCTTTTTAGTATCCACTTCTTGAATAACTCGATTCAAGCTACTCTCTCATGCTATTAATGAGTGCTCAAACTCTAATAAAGCCTTCAATTTCTTAACATATTTCAAAAATTCATATTTCTTTTCAATATCACTCTTCATCATTTTAATCCTTTCTTCATAATTTTTGATCTCCTCCCTCTGTTTAGTAACTAGTTCATTGATTTTCTTTTGAAACTCAGCCTTTAAAGTATGAATATACTTTTCTTCTCCTTCACTTCTTGCATAAGTTTTACTGTAGGTAGAATGTAGCTCTGTAAAGGTGGTATCTAAGAACCTCAGGCCTATTTTCAAGCTCATTTTTAGGCTCCAATATCTTGGCTGCATATGTTGGACATTTGATTGTGTATGGGTGGCTGTGATAGAGTTGGAATTGATGTCAAACAAGGGTCAACATGATGATTGGGTGTTTGGGATGAATCCCATGGTAGTTGCAGGCTTCTTGTAGAAAATCATCATAGTAGAAGGCTTACTAAAGAAGCCATAAAATTATCACCATGGTGGTTGTGAGTTCAGTTGTCCAAAGAGTCAATGAGAAGATAATTTTGCAGTCATCTTCCAATTTTCAGAAGGACTCAAAGGCTACATCAGACCCTATTTAATGAAAAGTGCTCTGGAAGAGTTTTCAAACGATATGTTGAAGTCCAAAAGTGGACTCCTGGATCAAAAGAAATGGTCTACTAAAGTTCAAGGATTTGAAGTCTTAGGAAGGAAGGAATATCAACATATCGAATATCAGAATGTTGGAGGTCCAGCATATCAATGCATTGGAATATCAAAGTTCAGTGTATCATTGCATCGACACATCGCGATATCAGAATATCGGAGGGTCGGTACATCAGAACAGACTGTATTGGAGGTTGGAGGATATTATAACCCTAGAGATCCACAAATTGGAACATCGACATATTAGGTATCGGAGTATCAAAACTTCTTAAAGTGAGGAACCTTTAAAAGTTGTAATATTGATAAAATGCTGATAATATTAAAAAGTGTTGAGGAATGCTGATAAATATTAACGAATTATTTCATTGTAAAACCAAAGGTTGACAGGCCCCTCTTCTGTCTCCTCTAGTAGGACACATGGAAGCATATGATTGGATTCGATAAGCTACAGGGGAATCTGACCTCAGTATGACGTGGAAGTATGATAGGACATGTGGTAGGCATATTCAGCCTTATTGAGTAGTCTAATCGGTTAGAACCGGGTGACATATGTCACCTCTAAGGAGTCACCATGTGGAGTGATGACATCATATTAGAGGTCGACATATTGGAGGTTGAAGACAACAGAACTTTAGAATAGTTGGAGTTTGGAAAAGTTCCGATAAAAGGGGCTTCCAATATTGGGTTGGCACATGGTCATGAGAGTTCAAAGAACCAAGGGCACAAAGTAGTTAACAAAGGAAGAATGGACCACCTCAGTAGGAGTCTGAAGGCTTAACACCTTAATGTTAAGCGATAGGTCACAACGCTCAATCCTATGGAGAAGAAATTCTCGAGGAGCTCAACAATAGAGGAGCTAAAGATATCAGAACTGAGGAGTATTAGAGCATTGCAACGATGTGGAATTTCTTTGATAAGACAGTACAAAGAGTTAAAGGCGTATGGGTCCAAAACTGCAAGATTGAATGCAGGAACAAAGGAGTTGGTAGTTTGAATGGGGCTGAACCTACAGAAGACTCTGTAACAAGAAATCAAGGACAACATTTGTAGCAGAGATAAATTCAAGAGAATGAAAGAAGCGATCAACTGCTTCGCGTGCACAAATGGATATATTAAATGAGAATAGAGCGATCACCTATGTTATCTATAAAATACCTGTGGAGCAATAAATGAGATTGGGACCCTCAAAGAAGTGTGCAGGTCATCTGAGAATTAATTTCTCAGCGTGAAGCTCTACACAGTTAGACTATTGAGAACTGCAAGGTCCATCTCTATTTTGGGGTACTATGACAAGAAACCACCAAAAGATGCAAGATAGGCAAGGGGAGCCATGCCTAAGAACATTTGGGAAGCTAAAGGACAAACATGAAAGACTTTTTTACATAGAGTACCTCAGTGGAACAAAAACTATCACCGACAATGGAGAAGACGGGGGAGTTGAGAAAATAAGTGAGTGTGATGTGCTATGAGTAAATCACATCGTGACAAAGAGGTTGAAGCACCTGAGAGGACTCTATCTAATAGAGTAGAAAGAGCATTGAGAGGGTTGTGCGAAGAATTTCAAGGGTAGTGCTGAAGATTAGTCAGTGAAAAGCCCTTGATAGTGAAGGCAGAGCACAAACGAAGTGTTGCTGTGAGAAGAAAGAGGAGATCTGCTGCAAGTGAGCACAAAAGGCAGAGTGAAGAAGTTGAATCTGCAAACATCAATTTATTGTTATTTTACTTGTATGATTGTATGCCTCTATTTTTAGTTTGAAAATTATATGAAATAGTAGAACATTGGCAAGGGTAGGTTGTTGCCTACATACTAAAGAGGTTGGCGCCTCTTGGAAAGTTGGTGCTTTCTAACCAAAGGGGGTCGGTTCCTCCTGTGAGTGGGTTCTCACAAAAAAAAAATGTAATTAAGTGGGTGCTTAATTTACATAATAAATAAATAACAAATTGGTGGTTTTTTCCCTCTAGGTTTCCACGTGAAAAACACCGTGTCAAATATGTGCTGCTCATGTGATTGTTGTTTGAATATGTGTGTTTGAAATACTGTTGGTTCATTGTTTTGTGAAATGCTTTCACACATTAAAGAATATAAGAAGGGACTGTAAGCATAATAAGAAAAATAAAAAGAGTTTCTTAATTACTGATTCACCTCCCCCCCTCTCAGCAATTCCTTATTTCAACAATTGGTATCAGAGCCAAGTTCCTTCAACAATAGTTTAAACAATGGAAGGTAGATCTACAAGGAATTATGCCTAAGAAAGAGAGTAAAGAGGCTTACTCAAGTGGAATACTGGTATTTTATGTGACCAACTATGCTTTTTGGAAAGTGATAATGGAAGCATATCTTATGTCCTTGGGAGTAGATGTTTGGACTTCAACGTTAGTAGACTACAATGTCCTTGATATTCCTCCCACTGATGTAGATGGTAAAAAATTATATGGGAACAATGTTAAAGCCAAGAATTCCATTATCTTTTGTCTTAGTCAATCAGAACTTGTAAAAGTTATGCATTGTAAGTCTGCTAAGGAAGTGTGGGTAAAGCTTAACTAGAGTCATGAAGGAGATGACAAAGTCAAGAAAGTAAAACTTCATACTTTCAGAATGAGGTTTGAAAGCCTGAGAATGAATGAGAATGAAAGCATAGAATAATAATTCAGAGTTGATGAAGTAACTAATATGATTAGAGGACTTGATGAAGAATTCAAGGAAGAGATGATTATTAAGAAAATATTAAGATCTCTACCCTGTGAGATTTAATGCAAAAATATCAGCTATTGAGGAAATGGATAACTTAAGGGATATAAATATGGATCAATTGCATGGTACTCTCATAACCTATGAGATGAGAGTAGGAACAGAGAAATATGAACCAAAGAAAGCGGTGGTCAAAGTATTTAGAAAGGGCAAGGAGCACAAAGATCATTAAGACTACTCCAGATGTGAATATGATCAAGAGATGGATCAACTAGCCAGAAAACTAAAGCGTGATTCAAGAAAATATAAAGGAAAATTGCCCTTTAAGTGTTTTGACTGTGGGAGAGTTGGACATTTCTCTTCCAAATTCCCTTCTACAGAAAAATATAAAAGGGAAGAGGATTTGAAATTTGGAAACAAGTCTTAGACACATTAGAGGAAAAATCCCTATCAAAAGAAGGGGTTATACTCCAAAGATAATAGCTTAGCACCAGAGTCAGATTGTGAAGACTCATCGAAGAATGAGTCAGATAAGTATCTTCTTATGGCCTTTGAAACAAACTCAAGAAGAAGAAGGGGTGGTAGACCTTGAAGGGGAACTCATCAGTGCCCTTGACAAGTTAAAGAAAGAAAGGAAGAAAAATAAGCAGCTGAAGGAACAATTACAATGTGCAGAGGAAGGTATGTATAACTCTGATAATGAGGAGTTTTCCTATCAAAAATAAAATCTTGAAGAAGCTATCAAGAGCAAGGATAGTCTAGTCCTTCTATTAAAATAAAACCAAGGAAACTGTGAGAGACTCGAAGAGGAGAACAAGCAATTAAAACATGAGTTGCTCAATTTAAAAAGGGAAAGGATCTCACAAATATGCATAGATGATATTCTGTCTTTTAAATTTGGGCTGGAAGAGGCCAAACGAAAAGAAGAGGTTCTTCAAGACCTGATTGAATAATGGGAAGAAAATTGTCAGAGTCTTGAAGCAGAGGTTGTCTCTGTAAGAACTGATCTTGAGAAAAAAAAGACTGAGAAGGGTCTAAATGAAAAATTTGCTAAAGGGACAAGGAGACTAGATCAGATCCTAAATAGTCAAAGGCCTCCAGGAATAAAAACTTGTCAGGGATAATCTAAGACACAAGAATATTCTATTGGGAAGATAAAATTCAAGTCTGCAGGATTCGAAGAACCAAAAAGCCATGGGAAGAAGCATCATGAAAGAATTAACGAAGAAAAAATAGCAGTCAAACAAAGAGGAGATCGTCAATGGAGAACGAACCAATCAGTCAGACGACTAAGGTAATTTCCTGCACAATCTCATAATGTTTCTAACAATAGGCATGCCTATTTTTTTTATGGTCACTTCTATAGGTGTCATATCTTTGGACATAAAGCCATTGATTATAGAAGGATAAAAGTTGAAAGAGATGAAAATCCCAGATATAATACTCATCAGATTTATAAGTCTCAAAATTCCTCTTTCATAAATTAGAATGTCTTCTCTCCCTTAATAAGTGAAGTAGAATGCTTCAAATGTAACAATTTTGGGCACAAATCCAATGAGTTAATATGTATGTTTTAATACTTGTCTAAGTCCCAAAATGTCAGACATACAACTATCCAAGAGGATAATGGGAGCTGGAAACGGAAGACTAAAAAAGGCATGCAGTGTGGACTTGCCTTATCAACTCATAATAAAGAAAACAAATGGTATGTGGATAGTGGTTGTTTTAAACATATGACTGGGGAAAAAAACAAATTTCTATCGCTTAAAGAAAAGGATAGAGGAAGAAATGCCACTTTTGGAAACAATGCTCCAACAAGAATCAAGGATAAAGGTGTAGTTAGTGTTGATAAAACAACAGAAGCACAAAATGTGCTATATATAGAAGGTCTCAAGCAAAATCTGCTCAATGTTAGCCAAATGTGTGATAATGGCTATGATGTGACCTTTCGATCTAAAGATTGTGAGATCCACAACATAAAGAATGGAAAACTGGTAGGAAAAGCAATTAGAACCCACAATAATGTATATGTGTTTGACGATTCTAGGGTTAACATCTATTTAAGCAAAATAAGTGAAGCAAGGTTGTGGAAAAAGAGGCTTGGGAATATGAATTTTGACAATTTGATAGAAGTAAGAAAGATGGGAGCAGTAAGAGGATTACCAAGACTGCCGAAGCCGAATAACACAATCTACAAGTCATGTCATTTTGGCAAGAAATCTAGGAATCATTTCAAATCAAAGGAGTTCTCCTCATCCAGACATTTGGAGCTCATTCACATAGACCTCTGTGGCCCAACTAGAGTAAGAATCTCAAAAGGAGATAGGTATTTCATGTTTCTCATTGATGATTTCACCAGGGCCACTTGGATTATCCTCTTAAAAGAAAAATCGGAAGTGCTCAAGCATTTCAGGAAGTTTAAAGCTCAAGTAGAAAATGAGAAAGACTTAAAGATAAAATGCTTAAGATCAGACAGAGGGGGAGAGTACACCTCAAGAGAATTTGAGGAATTTTGTGAAGAACACAACATCAGGAGGAAGTACTTAGTGGATAGAACTCCTCAGCAAAATGGAGTAGTAGAGAGGAAGAATAGAACAATCCAGGAAATGGATAGAGAAATGTTAGATGGAGTAAGAGTGTCACACAACTTCTGGGGAGAAGCAACCCGGGAAGCATTATATCTATCAAATAGAACTCAACTCAGGCCTAATAGTGATAAAAATCCCTATGAGTTATGTAAGGGAAGAACTGCATCATTTAAACATCTCGAGGTTTTTGGAAGCAAGTGCTTCATTAAAATAAATGAAAAGAACATTGGGAAGTCTGATTCATGAGGTGACAAAGGGATATTTCTCGGGTACTCTATTCGAGGCAAAGGATATAAGCGTTACAACAAGTGGACAAGGAAGATTGAGGATTTCATCGACGTAATAGTAGATGATGTAGGCTCGTAACTTGAATCCTCTAAAATAAATATGAATTCAGATGATGAAGAAATTTCATATTTGAGGTCCACAGATTTGGAAGAAACAAATTCAGACAGTTAATATGAGGAAGCAGGCACAACTTTAAGGCCAAAGACACCCTCCATGTATGTACAAAAAGAACATCCTGAGAGTCAGATTCTTGGATATAAAAGACATGGCGTCCAAACCAGAGGAAAACTTGTTGGAAATACAAGTTATGCAAATCTTGCTCTACTATCACAGATAGAACCCAAGAATCTTTGCCAAGCAAGTGAAGATAAGTTTTGGGTGAAAGACATGAATGAAGAGCTTGACCATATTGAAAATAATGATACATCAAAGCTTGTTCCAAGGATGAGAGATAAAATTGTTATTGGATCCAAATGGGTTTTCAAGAACAAACTGAATGAACAGGGTCAAGTAATTAGGAACAAATCTCGTTTGGTCTACAAAGGGTATGCCCAAATAGAAGGAGTAGATTTTGAAGAAGCCTTTGCACTAGTAGATCAACTGGAAGCTATAAGAATATTTCTTGCTCTTGCTATCCATAAGAATATCAAGGTATATCAGATGGATGTGAAGTCTATGTTTCCCAATGGAGATTTAGAAGAGCAGGTTTACATTGAGAAGCTAGAAGGATTTCTACTCACCTTCAATGAAGGGCACGTATGCAAACTAAAGAAGGCCCTGTATGGATTAAAATAGGCCCCCAAAGCTTGGTATGAAAGGCTGGATAGGTATCTTCAGTAACAAGGGTTTAAGAAAGGCACAATTGACAATAACCTTTATGTAAAATTTGAAGGCGACCATCTACTGATAGTAGTTGTGTATGTGGATGAGATAATATTTGGTAGCAATATGGAATAGTTGGGGCATCAATTTACAAAATCTATGCAAACAGAGTTTGAAATGTCCAGGATTAGAGAACTGCCCTTCTTTCTAGGTCTACAAATTAGTCAATCTCCACGTGGAGTGTTTATATCCTAATCCAAATATCTCAAGGAAACTTTGAAGAAATTTGGAATGGAGGATTGCAAACCTGTCAGCACGCCCATGACTACAGGTTGAAAATTGTGCAAAGAAGATGGAACACCACTGGTAAATCAAACTGAATACAGGTCAATGATAGGAAGCTTACTGTATCTGACAACTTCAAGGTCAGACATCATGCAAGCAGTGGGGATTGTGGCCATATTTCAGGCTTTTCCACGAGAAAGTCATGTTGTTGCTATCACATTAGGGGAATTTTTAGGTCTAAAATGGGCCTCCTATGAAAAATGTACAACCAAAATAAATTTCATAATAACCAATAGCATTCAAGAAGATGATGTTAACCATGTGGTGATTCACCATTTTTTGAGTAAAAAGGTGATAAAATTAAAAAAATAATAAAACTATTTTTTCAACTCGTATTTTGAACTTATCTCCCTAAGGTTTTACTCCAATTTCGAGCGGGAGTACTATTTAGATGAAAAACTTAATTCCTCATCCAAGGAGTACCCATGTTGCATACTTTCGATGGACCTTGCTACATGAAAAAATGTGATTGCAAGCACTTTTTTCATGTATTTCTCATTTTTCATGTAGCGGGGTCCATCAAAAGTATGAAACATGGGTACTTCTTGGATGCTAATAAATTTTTTCATCCAATGAGTGTTTCCTCTCTAAATTTGAGTAAACCCATAGGGAGATAAGTTTAAAATACGAGTTGAAAAAATAGTTTTTTCTTTTTCCCCTCTAAAATTTGATGATGTAATCTGATCTTATTTTATTATTTCCATTATAATTTTATAATTTCCTTAGGAGGCCCATTTTAGACCTCAAAATTCCCCTAATGATAGGATCTTCAAATATCTTCAAGGTACAATAGAGTATGGACTATGGTATGCTAAGAGTGAAGATTTCAAGTTGAAATCCTACACTGATGCAGATTGGGCTAGAAGTCTTGATGACAGAAAGAGTACTTTTGGTGTAGCTTTCTTCCTGGGAAAATGCTTGGTGTTGTGGGTCAGTAAGAAACATGGCTCCATTTCTCTGTTGACTGCTAAAGTAGAGTATATTGCTGCTGCTACTTGCTGTACACAAATTCTATGGATGAAGCAAATGTTTGAAAGATATACAGGTAGAGCTGTCTGATCCCATTCCAATAATGTGTGACAACACAAGTGCTGTGGTTATTCTTGATAAATATGATTACCGTCGAAAGATGTTGGACCACCTCCATAATAGTAGGAGCTATAGGAAACTTAACAAGGATCCCCTGAAGAAGATTTCCAAAAGTGTGGCTCTTGCTATAAAGGCTAGTAGCTCAGTTAGGTTGTTCAATCATAAGCTTATTGAATGCTGCCCTCTTACCCCCAGAATCTATGGTCTGCTAAAGATTCATAAGGAAGGGGCTCCTCTGAGACCCATTTTCAACACGATAGGAGGGCCAACTTATCTTCTTGCTAAGTATTTAGCCCAGAATCTTAAGCCCCTTATTGGCCATATAGAATCCTTCATCAAGGACTCTGCATCTTTTGTTAATGCGTTAAAGAGTTTCAAGCTTGATCCAGATGACAAGCTTGTGAGCTTCGATGTGGTCTCCCTCTACACTAATATCCCTATCAACAAGGCCATAGAGGTCATCAAGCACATCACAGATCCTGATATGGCTTATTTAGTTGGTATTTGTCTTACTTCTACTTTCTTTTCATTCGATGGGGCATTCTATGAGCAAACTTGCGGTGTTGGCATGGGTTCCCCCCTCTCCCCTGTGGTAGCTAATCTATTCATGTAGGATTTTGAATCAAAGGCCTTAGCTTCTTCTCATCTTCTTCATAAGATGTGGAAGAGGTTTATGGATGACACTTGTGTCATCCGGTCCCATGGTAAAGAAAAGTTGGAACTATTTTTCCTCCATCTTAACAATCAATCTAGTTCTATAAAGTTCACCATGGAATTTGAATGTAATGGTAGTTTTCCCTTCCTTGACATCCTCCTCTCAAGGAATGATGATGGCTCTTTCTCTCATCAGGTATTTCGTAAGAAATGCATACGGAACAATATCTTCATGCTAATTCTCATCATTTCCCAGCTCAAAAGCTCGGTGTTCTCAACACCTTAGCGACTAGAAATTTAAGAGTGTCTGATGAGAACCATCTCAATGAAGAGAAAGAACATCTCCTAAGTGTTTTATTTAATAATGGGTATAGTAGACACCAATGTACTAAGACTTTCCTCAGAGCTGAAAAAGGTCCTAGTGCTAAGAAAGATACCAAGGATCGTTTTTCTGGTATTCATCTTCCTTTTATCCAAGGGACCACTTACAAGATTGCGAGGATCCTAAGGAAGAACAAGGTGGCTTTAACCTTTAAGCCTTTAAATACCATTCTAAGCTCCCTTAGATCTGTAAAAGACCTAGTGGAACCTAAGAATATGAAGGGTGTTTACGCTATCCCATGCTCTTGTGGGACTCCCTACATTGGTGACATTGGTCGCTCGATTAATCAAAGGATTCGTGAGCATGCTGCTAACATCGAGCATGGTCGAACTCGCTCCTCTACTTTGGTGGAGCATGCAGATAAATATAAGAATCACATCTGCATTGAGGAGGCCCAAGTCATTGCTAGGGTTAGTCATTTCCATCATCGTAAATTGAGGGAGGCCCTAGAAATTGAAAAAAAGACCCAATAATTTGAATAGAGATGATGGTTGGAATATTAGAAGAAGTTGGGTCCCTGTCCTGTCCTCCTAGTTTTTTAGGCTTCTTTTTGGGGCTTATTTTGTTTGTTTGTTTATCTATGTAGTTATTGGCATCCTTTTTTATAGCATTTTTTGTTGATTTATTCTTCATTAGAGTTTATTTTCTTGATCCTTCATGTTTTTTTTATGTATTTTATCATCCTATTCGTTCTTAACTCCTTTTAGTATTTTTTATTTGTTTAATGGGCTTGAGCCCCATATTATATATATATATATATATATATATATTTGTTTATTTATTTATATATTTCTTTTGACTTGTGTATATTTTTGTTTTGTTTTATTTATTTTTCCATTAATTATTTTTAATTTAGTTTATTTTATTTCCATTAATTATTTATCAAATGATCTTGTCTCGATTAGGATCTTGACTCGTTTTTATAATTTTTTACTCAACTTCTTTAAAGTTTTATTTTTTATCTTTATTTTTTATTTTTTTAATAAATTAATTTAAATATTATTTCTCAGAAACTAGCTATTTAATATAGCAGTTACTTATTAATATTTGTTTTTAATAAAGTAATAAACTAATATCACAATTTAAATATTATTTTTCAAAAACTAGTAATATTTGGTTTTAATAAGTTATTTTAAATCTTATTTTTCAGAAACTAGTTGTTTAATATAGTCGTTACCTCTTAATATTTTTAATAAATTAATGAAATAATATCATTATTTAAATATGTTTTAAAAAACTAGTCATTTAAGATAGTCGTTACTAAATAATATTTTTTTTTAATATATTAATAAATTAATATCATAATTTAAATATTATTGTTTAAATATAGCTGTTACTTGAAATTATGTCTCTACATTCTCTCTATTTAAGCATTTTCCATGATCTAACTCTTCATCTGGTCCTGATGATGAACCACACTTGTTGGTTCGAAACGCGTCAGCCAAAAAATTCTCTTATGTGATTTCTACTGAAAGACTTTGCTTAATTCATTATGGATCACAGAAGCTTGAATACAGAAAACACAAGTGCCATCAACATCTCCAAAAAACTTTTCATGCATTCAAAGACTAAGCATATTCATATCAAGTTCCATTTCTCAAGGGAACAGGTTGCAACTAACACTGTCATAATTGAATATGTACCCACTAAAGAGCAACTAGCATATATATTTACCAAGCCACTGGCAAGAGAACCATTTGAATATCTTAGGTAACAGATAGGAGTAGTGACTCCTCCCTCTAAATGGCTTCATTTTGGTAGGTGGTGGCAGCTACTAAGCGTGTGGAGCTCATGGTAAAGTAGGTTTCAATGGTTCAGGGGGAGTGCTCGTGAAGTATTCTTTGCCACTGATGTCAAACGGGGACAATGTTGGCATCAAAGTAGACAATGCCTAGCTTGAGGGTGAACTTATGGTGTTTCCATCAATGCAAAAGGGGGAGATTGTTAGACATTTGATTGTGTGTGGGTGGCTATGATAGAGTTGGAATTGATGTCAAACAAGGGTTAGCATGATGATTGGGTGTTTGGGAGGAATACCATGGTAGTTGCAAGCTTCTTGTAGAAAATCATCACAGTAGAAGGCTTACTGAAGAAGCCATAAAATGATCACCATGGTGGTTGTGAGTTCAACTGTCCAAAGAGTCAATGAGAAGAGAAGTTTGCAGTCATATTCCAAACCACAGAAGGAATCAAAGGCTACATTGGACCCTATCTAATGCAAAGTGCTCTAGAAGAGTTTTCCAATGATATGTGGAAGTCCAAAAGTGGACTCCTAGATCAAAATATATGGTCTACCGAAGTTTAGGGATTTGAAGTCTTAGGAAGGAAGGAACATCGACATATCAAAGATCAAAATGTCGTAGGTCCAACATACCGGCGCATCGAAATATCGGAGGTCAGCGTATCAACGCATTGACACATCACGATATTAGAATATCGGAGGATTGGTACATCATAGCAGGCTGTATCAGAGGTTGGAGGATATTGGAACCTGAAGATCGACACAACGGAACATTGACGTATTTGGTATCGAAGTATCAAAACTCCTTAAAATGAGGAACCTTTAAAAGTTGTAATATCGATAAAATGTCGATAATATTAAAAAGCATTGAGGAATGCTGATAAAGTTTAACGAAGAATTTCGTTGCAAAAATAAAGGTTGATGGGCCCTCTTCTCTCTCCTCTAGCAGGACACATGACAACATATGATTAACTCAGATAAGCTACAGTGGCATCTGACGTCAGCATGATGTAGCAGTATGACAGGACACATGGTAGGAATATTCAACCTTATTGAGTAGTCTAATGGGCTAAAACCGGGTGACACGTGTCACCTCTAAGGAGTCACCACGTGGAGTGATGATGTCATATCGAAGGTTGTCACATCAAAGGTTGAAGACAACAAAAATCTAGAATAGCTGGAGTTTGGAAAAGTTCTGATAAAGGGGGCTTTTGATATTGGGCTGGCACATGGTCATGAGAGTTCAAAGAACCAAGGGTGCAAAGTAGTTAACAAAGGAAGAATGCCACCCCCGATAGGAGTTTGAAGGCTTAGCACCTTAATGCTAAGAAACAAGTCACAATGCTCGGTCCCATGGAGGAGAAATCCTCAAGGAACTCAGTGACAAAGGAGCTAAAGATATCGGAACCAAGGAGTATCAGAGCATTGAAACAATGTAGAATTTCTACGATAAGACAATACAGAGAGTTAAAAGCATATGGGTTGGTAGCTATAAGGTTGAATGCAGGAATAGAGGAGTTGGTAGTTTGAAACAGGCTGAACCTATAGAAGACTCTGTAACAAGAAATCAAGGACAACATTTGTAGTAGAGATAAATTCAAGAGAATGAAAGAAGCGATCGACTGCTTCATGTGCACGAATGATTGTATTAAATGAGAACAGAGTGGTCATCTCTATGATTTTTCAAATATCTGTGGAGTGATAAATGAGATTGGGACTCTCAGAGAAGTGTGCAGGTCACCTGAGAATTAATTTCTCAGCATGGGAGCTCTACACAGTTAGACTATGGAGAACTATAAGGTCCATCTCTATTTTGGGGTACTATGACAAGAAACCACCAGAAGATGCAAGAGAGGCAAGGGGAGCCATGCCTAAGTACAGTTGGGTAGCTAAAGGATAGACAGGAAAGACTGCCTTGCACAGAGTGCCTCAGTGGAACAAAAACCATCACCGACAATGGAGAAGATGGGGGAGTTGAGAAAATGTGTGAGTGTGTTGTGCTGTGAGTGAAGTGCATCATGACAGAGAGGTTGAAGCACCTGAGAGGACTCTGTCTAATAGAGCAGCAAGATTAGCAAGAGGGTTGTGTGAAGAATTGCAAGGGTAGTGTTGAAGAGCAGTAAGTGAAGATCCCTTGACAGTGAAGACAAAGCGCGGAGGAAGTGTTGTTGTGAGCAGCAAGAGGAGATCTACTGCAAGTGAGCATAGAAGGCATAATGCAAAAGTTGAATATACAAACAACCATTTATTGGTATTTTACTTGTATGATTGTATGCCTCTGTTTTTAGTTTGAAAATTGTATGAAATAGTAGAACAGTGGAAAGGGCAGGTTGGTGCATGCATACTAAAGAGGTTGGTGCCTCTTGGCAAGTTGGTGCTTGCTAACCAAAGGGGGTCAGTGCCTCCTATGAGTGGGTGCTCATAAAATACTAGATGTAATTAAGTGGGTGCTTAATTTACATCATAAACAAATAAAAAATTGGTGGTTTTTTTCCTCTAGGTTTACATGTGAAAAACATTGTGTCAAATGTGTGCTGCTCATGTGATTGTTTTCTGAATATGTGAGTGTGAAATATTGTTGGTTCACTATTTTTTGAATGAATGCTCTCACAAGTTAAACAATATAAGAAGGGACTGTAAGAATAATAAGAAAAATAAAAATAGTTTCTTAATTACTGATTCACCCCCCCCCTCTCAACGATTCCTTATTTCAACAAACATATTTATTCGTTTCAACCCTATACTTTTATTTTAAATCATTAAGTTCCTTAATTCCATCATCTATAAATTTACATTTTTTAGCTTTCAACTCTTCAATATATCTTTTGTACTTGTCTCTAGATACCTTTTCCCTTTGTTCACTGTCCACTAGACATTTCTGCAAGCTTGTGACTTCCTGCTTCAGATGAAGAACCTGTTGATCCTTATTCATGCATATTTCACAACTATTTTTTGAGGAATCATGGTGAACTTGTGGAGAAGATAATGACTCTTTGGATTTCTCTAAATATAAAACTTGTTGCATGAGTTCAATAATCTTCTTATCCTTAGTCATGCACAGTTTCACAACTCTTTATACAAGAATCATCTTGACCTTCTGAAGAAGAAAAAATACCATCATCAATAGATTCTTCATCAGTGTTAACAAATCCATGCATTATATCTGCATCTTGGCATGTATTTAAGCCCACCAAAGCTTAAACAACAAAAATTTCGTCAATATTCTCTTGAATGATGTCACTTCCCACATTTCTATATTTTCCTCCAAAAAGTCATGTAATTGTGAAGTGGTAGTAGGAGAAACCCATTCCACATTGTTCTATGGAAAATGTTGTGGTATTTTTACATTGTCTTCTTGAACTTTACACATCCTATTGTATTTTTGTTTAGGACTACTTGATCACACTATGTTGGGTCGATACAGGTCAATGAATTTTTTAGTGTGCCTTGGTAGTTGAACTTGACCCTCTTAAATTTACTTTCTTGCAATTCATGGTGCAATTTCCTAGCCAATAGAAAAGGTACATCTATGTCTAAGTCTTCAACCTAGTGTATGGCCAACTTCATGCATTCACCGAAAATATATTTCTTGTGGTGATTTAGAATGGTCCTGAGGACAATATGAATCAAGTTTCTATATAGTCCCGGGGGAGCATCTTCCTTTTTTAAACCATTTCTAGGAACAAATATTTTTTTTCTATGGATTTTGTTGGCCATCGGTATTTTCTACCTTTGGGTTTTTCAAGTGGCCCAACATTACTCCTCCCCTTCGTGGTATATTAGTTTCTCTAATAACCAAATTAGGGTCCATATAAACCTTGTGCCCAAAAATTACTAATTCCTTTGACTCAAGATCATAATTAAAAATAACTGCATCTATCTATTAAATTCTGAAATTAAATTCTCCAAAAATAACTGATGCACTTCTGCTCTTAAGAGTATATCAAGCATACCTTTTTGCCACTTGATTCTATAATTCCATTCATCAATGCTCTCTTGGAAGTTTTTCACTAAGAAACTTTCAAGTTGGAAACCCGGTTTGTCAGCTGATGGTGTGGCAGAGCAGGCCCCTGTTCCCATTGCCGACAATGTCTTTGAATCAGAGTTGAATGCACATTGAGAATGAATGTTGAGAATGCATGCTGAGGATTGAAGTTGAGGGTTCAGGTTGAGGATGCACACTGAGGATGCACTTAGAGGATGCATGCAGTGGATACACATGGACGATGGAAGTTCAAGATGTATGTCGAGTATTCCAACAAACTAGGTTTTTAGATGTTTATATGAATAATAACTTTATAGTATAATAAACTTTATGTTTTGAGATTTATATAATAAGCTTTATAATCAACAGTAAATATATGAAGAGTGTACTTTTAACAATTCTTACTATGCAAGACATTTGGAGTAAAATGCAAGCCATATATAGACAAATGCATGCAGAGTTTTTGTTTTCATATTTGAATGAATGATATATTTATACTTGTTCAAAATTTGTAAGTATGTTAGTCAAAACAATAAACTGATGACTTAAGTTCTTAAATTGTTCTATCAAGAACATAGTGAAAATATATAAAACTTGGCTTAGAAAAATGTCCACCAAAGGTTTTATAGATGAAATTATTTGAAAATAAGCCTATGGGGTTGAAGAAATATGTATTTGTGGCAAAACAATCTTTCACATTCCTCAGATTTTGTGCCTGTTTCTTGCAATTGCTTTGACAAATGACAAATTTTCAATTTTTAACACTGTTTTACTCAACTCAAAAAAATGCCCTCCATATCCTCAATATTCTTTCTTTCTGAGTGATTTTAGTTGGAAATTGGGGTTTCTACTATTTTCCACCTCGTTATACACTTGGTTTTTCAATATGGTATAGAAAGGAGTCTGCTGAGCAAAAACACCTAAGGGTTGTCATGTATTAATGAGATGTCTCCTTAGTTTAATAAAAAAACAAGACACAACTTGTTATGAAATGATTATAGTAAATGGATTTGGGAATGGTATAGGCACACATACTGGGAAATAACATTCCTTTGTTGGATTTTTATAACCTTCCTTCATCTGCTCACAACAAATGTATGAAAAGTCCACTTTTAATTTTTTTTACTATGATGGACATTTTGTTTAAAATGAAAGAGATAAACATACAAATGCACACAAAGATTGTACAATCATATTTTAAGGAATTATTAAATACACTTGTGCACAATTTGTAATTTTCTTGGTCAAAAACAAAGACTAGTGACTTAAGTTCTTGAATTGTTCTTTCAAGAACAAAGTGCAAATGTACAAAACTTGGCTTATAAAAATGCCCACCGAAGATTATATAAATGTCATTAATTAAAAATAAGCCCATGGGGCTGAAGATAGATGCATTTGTGACAAAAACCTCTTCCACATTCCTCATATTATGTGCCAGTTTCTAGCAATTGATTTGATAAATATGACAATTTTTCTGTTTTAAACCCAATTCTAGACAACTCAAGGAATTGCTCACCATACCCTCATTATTTCTTCTTTATGAGTGATTTAAGTTGCAAATGGTGCATTCTAATATTTTCCACCTCACTATACACCTACTTTGAATGAATGATTTAATTTCACTTGTCAACATTTAAACTCCGAAAAGGACATGTTACAAAACAAAAGGTGGATCGACTTTATTATCTTGATGGAGAATGAGATATAAAAAGTTGACTTTCAATAAGTTAGTTGGATATTGTTCTGTTTATATGTTAATTTTCATTTCTTGCAACATAGAGTAGAGGCAACATACCCTTTTTCTTCCATATTTAGCCAATGAAAAATGTTGTACATTCTAATTGTAAAATTGGTTGGAAGATGGTTGGAACATGATAGGATAAATGAAATCCTCTAGGGTAAATGGTGGAATTTTTCCCACTATATCAATGGAACAATAAAAAATTAAAAATATTTAATTGTATTAATGTTACATATGAGTAAAAAAATACTCTCCAAGTTGAATCATTCAATTTGGCCTTGAAATGAAGGTTGGGTGTGCATTTTTGTGAAGCATCCCAAAATTTCCTTGATTCATTGAAATGCACATCTCAACTTCATTTATTGGCCAATATGATTAATTCAAATTGTAGTCCATTTATTTAACTATATTGCACACTTTTGAATTATTATGTGTTTACATTGACCCTTAAATACTTTTGCTTCAGATTTCATACAACATTCCAAAATTTGCTTCAATTTGCATTATGTCAAAGTTGTGTATAGGTTTTTCTTTAGCTTGCTACTGGGAAGAACAATTGTCCTTTTAATTCAGAGCAATAGTTCCAACTCTTCACATTAATTGTCAATCTGGGTAGGTTTTGTTATTGCAAGGTTATTACACAAAATATATGCAAGGGAAAATGATGACTAGTGTTAATGAATGCCAAACTCAATTGTTGTAATCAAAATCTCAAAAACTCAACACTTTGGTTGTTACACTCTCAAACATTGTTCAAACTCTCAAGAAATAAACACACAATTCAAAATAAAACCACTCTGTTACACTGTCACTCTTATTTAGAAAAGAAGAGCACTCTTGGAAACCATTCTCTCAACAAATGTTGAAACACACATTCAAATGAAATGAACAAAACATCAAATTGTAACAGGAATTAAATAATTTTCACACTAATTGTCAGGCGAAACAATTTTTCCTTCAAATTAGAGCAACAAGTCCACTCTCACATTAATTATCAATCCAGGCAGGCTTAACTTTAAATGATATCACACAAAGTCTATTCAAGGGCAATGAAAACTAGTTTAATGAATCTCAAACCAAGGTCATTACAAAAACCACTCTCAACAAAACTTCAAGCTATTACACTCTTCAAAAAAATCAGTAAAGAGTCACACAGTCATAGAATAAATCACTCTGTTAAACAACCACTTTCATCCATAAACAACACTCCTGAAACCCTTGATCACCCAATCAAATGATGAATACAAACATTCAAATAAAGTGAAATCCAATCTGTAACAGGAAAGTAAATAACTTGCTGCTACAATAAGAGGGACTGGTCCAGGACTTATGCTATCACACTATTAAAAAAAAATCTCCTGCAATCAATGACTAATAAACAAAATTGACAGTAACAAAAATCATATAATTGTGAATAATTAGTATAAATAATTACTATATTCTATTTAACCAATGATACCTATTAAGAAGGAGGGCCCTTCCTCCTCAGCAGGGGCTGGTGCACTAAAAAGTGCGCATACTACTCAGAGAAAGATATCATGCCACATCAGGATTACAAAGCTTTGTTCTTTCCCATTCTTTCCAATCCTATCTATCAAAGGTCCTTTGCTGCCCCCATGGGAAAAACTCTCCTTTATAAATTTTGAATACAACTAGAAGATCATCATGAGAATCTTTAGATTCTCATGTGATTTTAAAATACATTTTGGTTTTGATAATTCATACAACAATTTCCATGATAGGGGTAAATCTATAACTACTTTCCTTTAACTACAATAAATTTATAGAAAATCTTAACTACATGATCTATATGCTTTGTGAATGTCTCCCAGTAGCTGAATTGAATTTAACTTGATGCACTCCAGATTCGGTCCATGTGAGAAAATAGACAACATGCATAAGGAAAACTCTTCGTGTGTCAACAACATTTCTCTGAGCCTTTGTCCAAATTAATAAAGGAAACTAAGAAGTGTAATATTGTAACAACAACTTCAATAGACCACTTAGACGTGAAACAACCCATATTATCATTTTTTATAATAAAAATCACTTAAGACATTACTTCCAATGCCAAATTATAAGCAAAATTAGACTAAGAAGGTGACATTTAGAAAAGGACATAGATAAATAATGGTTGTTACAATGGTAAAATGTGGGGTTTTGGTAAAAAAGGGAGAAAAAGGAATAAGAAAGTGAATGCAGAAAAGTATCAATTCCATGGCCCAACATCTCCCCCCAGCTTAAGCATATGCATGTCCTCGTGCAAAACCTTGTGACTTGTTCCTAACATGTTGATAGTGTAGTTTTGAGAAATCATAGGACTTTGCAGTGCCCTTTTGTTTGCCCCTATAACCTCGAGAAAGCACCAACTCCATTTCCCAAATTTTATCAGTAAAGTGATATGGGTGTTGATACTGATAGGTTGGAAGCCAAACAAGAGGAAACTTAAATCTGAGTCCAATCCATCCTAGGCCACTCCTCTTAATGCAATCCACATATTGACGAACTCTAGAAAGGGCTTATATAAAATTTTGATGATAATATGGATCTTCTTCCCTGAGCTCTTGTTGACAAATCTTCCACCTTAGCTTATTCCCTTCTAATGCATTAGATCTTATCCACTTAATATTCCTAAGGAAACTCTATAAAACCAAACCCTAATATTCCTCTACCAATGCTTGGGTGGCTAGAAATTTTAATATTCTGTTCTGTTCCCTAGCGCCAACATCAACAAAGCTAAGCTCATTTCTGATGCACAACTTTACTTGTCCCTCATTGGCTGTTACAATGTCATATATATCTTTCCAACTTACCTAGTTTTGAGAAAAAGATACAAAATCCCTCAATTAAACATCCCCCACATAAGGTGTCAAATTAAAATATATATCTCCAAAACAAGCAAGGTCATGAAAATATAACTCACACAGCAAATGCTGTTATAAGAAATTAGCACTCTGAAAAGTTTCCAAGAAATATTAAACTTTCCTTGTATTATATGTCTATTTCTCCTTAAGGGGTTCCAATTGAATGATAAAACACTTTTCCTGCAGATATAAAGGAAAAGATAGAGAAGGAGTTTGAAGCTTAGTGAACCATCAATAAGATCATACATAAATTCCTTCTCTTGTTGTAGCAGTTGCACCTCTTCTTGCAATTCCTTCACTTGTATTATTGCATGCTTCCTCTCTCTTTGAACCCTCACAAAATCTTGAATTCTTAACTTTTCAACCCATTCCTTCTTAAGGTTACTAACCATCTCCTCATGTTGTTTCAGAAAAATAGCTTTGTCTTTAATGAATACTGTTAACTTGTTCCAACTTTCTACTTCCCTAACCAAAGATGTTGTTCTCAATATTTCTTCATATTTTAGCTGGGTTGTTTTTGATGTTGTTGCAATTTGAGACTCAACAACCTCTTCTTTTGTAGGTTTTAATCTTGTATAGAAATTACTTGCATACGAATTCTAAAACACAGAAAATAAACAATGCGAGAGCATAAGACATAAAACACATATACACAGAGATTTTCCCCTGGATCCAAAAACTGGGACTACCAGTTTGATTTTTCATTATGTTCCTTTCAATGTTATAGTACATATTTATACATGCCGCAGCATCCAATACCATGGACCGAAAACAATTGCATCCAAAAAACATGTGCGAACCCCCTGTGACCCCCCTGCTACACAACTGACACAACAAAGGGGGGCTCCGCTCCCCCTCTAACCCCCGGGTTAACTACGTGGGCTAGTCATGGAAAGAATATAACACAACCCATCTTTCTCCCACTTGTTGTTTTCTTTCCACAGGGGGCCACAAGAGAGATTAATCATTTTTCCAGCCCTGAAATGCCCATTGTCTATCTACACCAAGAGAACTTCTCAGAGCTCATTGATTTTGTCAATGCATCTGCAGTATTCTTCAAAGTGTCCACCTTTACCAACAACACCTTTTTGTCTTCTATCATCCCACACAAAGTGATACTAAACATCAATGTGCTTTGTCATTGAATGATATGCAGGGTTCTTTGCCAAGAAAATTGCACTTTGGCTGTCACAGTCTATCCTTATAACTCCCCGTACTAACCCCATACTTGAACACAATCTCTACAACCAAACTGCTTCCTTGCTTGCATGAGTGGCTGCCATGTATTCTGCCTTTGTAGTTGATAGTGCCACTACAGATTGTTTCTTACTCATCCAACTGACTACACCTCCAAATAGGTTAAGTACATACCCACTTGTAGATCTTCTTTGATCCAGATCTCCAGCCCAGTCTGCATCAACAAAGCCACGAATATCCAACATTCTGTCCAATCCTAATGTTACTTGGTAGCACAAGCCATAATCACTAGTGCCACGCAAATACCTGAAAACCCGCTTCACTGTTTTCCAGTGCTCCTTCCCTGGTTTTGACATATACCTTCACAATACTCCCACTGCATGTGCAATGTCTGGTCTAGTACAGACCATTGCATACATCAAGCTATCGACTGCACTTGCATATGGAACATGAGACATGTCCTCTTCCTCTTCTTGTGTCTTGGGACACTGTTCAACAGATAACCTCACACCTACAAGAATAGGAACCTTCACCGGTTTACTATCCTGCATATTAAACCTCTGAAGTATTGTCTCGACATACTTCCTCTGGTTTAACCAAAGCTTCCTCTTTGCCCGTTCTCTTTTAATTTCCATGCCCAAAATATAGTTTGCAGCACCAAGATCTTTCATGTCGAATTTGGAGGACAATTGGGTCTTCAAATTCTGGATAATTTCTTTGTCATTTCCAACCAGCAACATATCATCCATATACAAGACCAGATAAATAACACTGTCACCAATTAATTTAAAATACACACAGTGATCTGCTTTGCTTCTGGTGAAGCCAAGTCCCCGTATAAATGTATCAAATTTCTGATACCACATCCTTGGTGACTGATTTAACCCATACAGAGACTTCTTTAACTTGCATACTAGTTCTTTCTTACCCTTCACCACAAAGCCTTCAGGTTGCTTCATGTATATTTCCTCTTCCAGATCCTTGTGAAGAAATGTTGTCTTCATATCCATCCGTTATACCTCAAAATCAAAAGCAACAGCAACAGATAAAAGTAATCTAATAGAAGTTACCTTGGCAACAGGAGAAAAAATATCACCAAAATCAATTCCCGGCCCCTGGGAATAACCTTTTGCTACCAACCGAGCTTTGTATTTCTCCACCTTTCCTTCTGCATTTGTCTTCTTCTTGAACACCCATTTGCTACCAATGGGTTTCCTTCCAGCTGGCAACTCCACCAGATCCCAAGCCTCATTTTTGTGCAAAGATGCCATTTCATCAACCATGGCCTCTTTCCAGAGTTTTCCATCCTTTGAATCTACTACTTCCTTCACAGTTCTGGGATCATCGTTAATAATAGATAAAGAAAAATTTGAACATAAAGTAGATGGACTATACCTTTCTGGTTGCCTTCTTTCTCGAACTGATCTTCTCACACCTGGAGTTTGTGGCTCTTCATCTTCTGATTCCTCCTCTGCTGTAGAGTCTGATTCTTCCTCCTTAAGCTCAAACTCTATCTTCTCAGGTTCCTTTGGTTGGACTTCATGTTTAATAACATCTTTTACCTCTCTGAACACCACATCTCGACTGTACACAACCTTCTGTGTGACTGGGTTCCAAAGCTTATAACCCTTTAAACCATCCTTATACCCAATAAAGATGCACTTTTCAAATTTACTATCCAACTTGGATCATTTCTCCTTTGGAACATGTACATATGCATCACATCCAAATACCCTCAGATGTGAAAGAGAGGGTTTCTTACCAGTCCATACCTCTTGTGGAGTCTTATCCTCCAACACTGATGAGGGTGACCTGTTGACTAGGTAACATGCAGTATCCACCGCCTCAGCCCAGAATTCCTGTCCTAACCCAGCACCATTGAGCATGCTTCTTTCCCTTTCCATCAACGTCTTATTCATTCTTTCTGCAACTCCATTTTACTGAGGTGTATATGGAGTAGTCTTCTGTCGTGCTATACCACACTTCTTACAGAATTCTTCAATTTCCTTGCTGCAAAACTCTCCACCATTATCTATCCTCAACACCTTTATCTTCTTCTCTGTCTGATTTTCCATGAGAGCCTTAAATTCTTTAAACTTGTCAAAGGCTTCAAATTTCTTCTTAAGGAAATATATTCATGTATTCCTTGAGAAGTCATCTATAAATGATACATAGTACATAGACTTACCCAGTGATGGAACCTTCACAGGTCCAAACACATCACTGTGTACAAGTTCTAATATCTGTTTCACCCTCTTACTACCCGAGGGGAAACTCACTCGATTCTGCTTCCCATATACACAATTTTCACAGAAATCAAAATCCAGAGAGCTATTACTCATACCTTCTACCATACCTTTACCATGAAGTATTCGAAGGCCCTTCTCTCTAATATGTCCAAGCCTTTGATGCCACAACATGGTCTTCTCTCCAGAGACCACTAGATTTTCTGCTCCACTTTCAGGAACCACAGAACTATTACACCCATTAATAACAGTGCTACCTTGCAGCTTGTACAGAGTTCCAACTCAAACTCCCCACATCAATACCAGTGCTCCCCAAACCATCTTACAAGTATCCTTCTCGAACACTGTTTTTACACCTGCATCATCCAAATTGCTTACAGAAATCAGATTTCTAGCCAATGCAGGAATATGCAGAACACTCAAAAGTGTTCTAACCCTTCCACCTTGCAGCTTCAACTTTGCTTTTCCAAGACTAATGATTCTAGCCTTCCTATCATCCCCTAAGAAGACATCACCACCATCATATTTCTAATACTCACAGAACCACTCTCTATGGGGAGTGAAGTGAAAGGATGCACCTGAGTCAATAAACCATGCCTCATGATCTACATGTGTACTTGAAGAAGCCAAGTACACATCCCCACCTTCATCTAAGGTGGTTTTCGCCTTTGCAAAAGGAGAATCATTAGATCCCTTTCCTTTATCAGGAGCTTTAGATTTACAGTCCCTTTTGTAGTGCCCTTCCTTTCTGCATTTCCAGCACACCACCTTTACAGGTTTTCTTGGAGATTTATATCTCCCTCTAGATTTAGATCTCCCACTCGATGACTTATTTTTGTTTCTGTTCTGGGACTGTCCTCATACAGACAAGCCATCAACATTTTGGCTCTCCATATTTTTCCGTCTCATCTCCTCCTTTAGTAAGGCTGAGGCTATTTCATCAAATTGCAAGGTAGTTGCATTGCTACCTATTGCAATAACCAGACTATCCCACGAATTTGGTAGAGAACACAACAAACTGATGCACTTATCTTCATCTGAAATTTTAATATCAACAGATGCTAACTGACTTACCACAATATTAAATGCATTCAGATTCTCTGTCACCGAGTCTCCATCTTTCATCCTCAGCTTATACAGATTTTTCCGCAGGAACAGTTTATTCATCAGAGACTTAGATTGGTACAAAGTCCCTAACTTGTCCCACAAAGGCTTCACCATAGCTTCCCCTGATACATTTAGCAATACTGAATCTGAGACACATAATTGTATTGTGCTCTTTGCCTTCCGATCCAACTTCTTCCATTCTTTATCGGACACTCCCATTGGTTTAGTACCTGGATCTACTGCGATCCACTGATCTTTATCCACCAACAGATCCTCCATCTTGAGTTTCCACAACTCAAAACTCCGACCATTCAATTTCTTGATCTTTATCTTTCCACTGCTCGCCATCTTCTTTCACCACCAGAATCAATCTTGCGGATCTCCTACTGAATAGGGTCTATTATAGGCCCGAGTGAAACCCTTCAGCAACAAAGGCGTTCCCTTGAAGCCAAAACAACTCCGATACCAAATGTAGGTTTTAACCCCGTATAGAAATTACCTGCATATGAATTCTAAAACACAGAAAATAAACAATACGAGAGCATAACACATAAAACACATATACCCAGAGATTTTCCCCTGGATCCCAAAACTGGGACTACCAGATTGATTTTTCATTATGTTCCTTTCAATGTTATAATACATATTTATACATGCTGAAGCATCCAATACCATGGACCGAAAACCATCGTGTCCAATACCATGGAACGAAAACCATTACGTCCAAAAAACATGTGCGAAAATCATGCACAAAACCATAGGTGGGTCTGCCCAACCTAACATAGGGTCCAAAACCAAAATTTTTCGGGGTGCTGCGTCAGACCCCATAGAGTGGGGTTATGGGTACACCTCAAACCCCCGGTGACCCCCCCCTACACAATTGGCGCAATGAAGGGGGGCTCTGCCCCCACCTCTAACCCACCGGTTAACTACGTGGGCTAGTCGTGGAAAGAATATAAGACAACCCATCATCTTCATCCCTTTTCTCCTCATGCTGTGCTAACTCAACTATGGTTCTTGTGTAATAACAACGTCATTGATTGGTAATTGTGGAGGATCAGTTAAATTAATTTCATTTTTCTCTGTTTTAGTTGCTGGTTTTTATGTAACAACAATGCCACAAACAAGTTCTTGTGGAGCAACAAATTGTTTTTCTTCTTGCTTCTCTACTTCAACTGTTGGTTCTTATGTAACAATAATTCCATCAGAAGGTTCTTGTGGAGTAGCATTTTGAATTTCATTTTCTCCAACTGATCCAAGTGGATCTCTAGACACCAGTGGCATGGAAAAGGCTCAAAATTCAAAGTGGGGGAAATACTATTAACTTGACATCAGATTGAAGTGCTCGTCCCCCTGATTCCAATGGTGTGAACGACACTCCAATCCGAGTCTGGACGAGGAAGATAGAGGAAATCAAAGTTGGGTTGACTTTTGCTGACTCGGTAGGATTAATGAAGGCACAATTTGGACTTTTTTCGGTGGATGGAATTCGGCCAACTCCAGCCAGATTTCGGGTGAAATTGTCACCTGGTTAAAAGGACTCCTTCGGCCAAAATCCGATTTTTCAAAAATGTGCAGGTTGTTTTAATAACAAAAACATATTAAAAAAGGGTGGCAGGCCACCAACCCCACCACCCCAATCTCATCCACATAACATATATATTATTAGTGGAGGTGCGGGCCACTACCCCCGGCCCCTCCCACAGAACCACCATGATTAAAGCATAGAGTTGGGTGGGTTGGCCCTTGGGGCACGGACCCAACCCATGTAAATGTTGGAAATACTGAGGGGGGGGGGGTGAATCAATATTTCTTTTCAATTATTATTTTTATCAGTTAAATACATTTATAATTGGAACATAGAAATAGATAACAGGAATGGATGCTTTTATTAATGTTATCTTTGCAAGAAATCAAGTACAATATATATATATATATATATATATATATATATATGGTTTCAATCAGTTGCCAAGCACCAACTTGGACTCTTTGTGACACTCCAACCTCCAGAGAACCAATTCTGTCTTGTCAAGGCACCAACCTCAAGGGCTCCAACCCTCTACTGTAACTGTCTGGATATGTTTGGTTGTAATTCTCTGCTTCCAACCCTGCTAGACCTATGACTAACTTTTGTCCTCCTTTTCCTTCCACTTTTGCCAGAGCTTCGACTTCCTTTATTTTTCTTACAGTTTGCCAGTCACCCTAAACTTTCCTTATTCTCTGTTTTATATTCCTGATACCCCTGACCTTTGGCTTCCTTTCTCCGCTGGCTCTCCGGCTTCCTCAACACTTGCTTGATCTTTCAGCTTCCTCTGTGCTCACTCTTCGGCTTCCTCTGTCTCTTCAAATCCATCAATGCACACAGGACATGTTAATGTGGAAGAGAGGCTGAATTACAAAAATATTACATATTAAAGAAATAACTATATCAGAGAGGCCCCCCTTTTTTTCAATATTCATACAATGGACCCAAACCTATCAGAAGCGTTTATTTGACTTTAAGCCCCGGGCAACACATTTATCAGAACCACAGGAATACATGGAAATACACCCTCCGAACACATAAGGCCAGACTTCAAATGCATTATGCCCGCATCTATAACTTCATCGGGTCCGCTCCTTCACAACTTTATTGCAATCGGCATATTTGTACATAACATAGCCAATTCACCGATACCCGGACATGATATTATTTTAAATTATTTTAATAACTCCATCGCATCCATATATATATCACAATAGACGCTTTCAATGTGGCAAGGCTTTACAAGAGGCTTGCGATATGCGATGGATGCGATAATATATTAAGTCATATTGCAATGGTCCAGTCGGGTCTGTATATTATTGCAATCAACACTTTCAATGTGTTATGAAACCAGCTCAAGAAAAGATAGAAAAGATAGATCAACGCCTTAGAATTCAGCCTCTTCGAGGGGGCAACCTCCTTTACATTACATAAATGAACAATTCTTGGATGATACAAATGACAAAACCTCCTTTCTATATATAAGAGTCTAAGGAGTCACAATATAATCCAGCCGACCTAACAATAATAATATAAAGCCACAAAAATAACAATAGAGGGATTCTATGGGGCACAGTAATAACAATATGGGGGAAATAGGGGCACAACAATATTAATAAGGGGTATAACTACAATAGTAATGGGGTAATCACTAGTATTATAGGGACCCAACATGCCCCTCTCCTTCAAAAAAGTGTTGTCCTCAACGCTTGAGTAGTTCTGGATACTTCTGCATAAAATTCTCATCCTCCCATGTGGAATCTTCAGCGGATAAGTTCTTCCACTTGATAAGATACTCTGAAATTGATCGATTTCGTAGCTGTCGAGTTCTTGTTTCTGTGACTGCTTCCGGTTCCAATATAATTTTTCCTTCCTCGTCAAGTTCTGGCAATATTGTTTGAACTGGGAGCTTGTCGCCTATAACCTTCTTTAAACATGAAACATGGAAAACTGGGTGCAATCGAGAAGCTGCAGGAAGCTCCAATTTGTATGCCATAGTACCAATCTTTTGCAACACCTTGTACGGACCATAATACTTTGGTGATAATTTATTATCCTTCTTAGCTTGCTTGAGGGACATTTGCTTATATGGTTGTAGCCGTAGGAATACCCAATCACCTACATCAAAACTTCTTTCACTGCGATGTTGATCTGCCTGTTGTTTCATTCTATTTTGTGCCAACACGAGGTTATCCTTTAAGAGTTGGAGGACTTGTTGTTGATGTTCGATGTGATGTTCCACTGCCTGAACCTTAGAATTTTCTCTTAAATATGATGTGATGGATGGTGGTTGATACCCATAAAGTGCCATAAATGGGGTCATTTTTGTTGCTGTATGGAAGGAAGTGTTATACCACCATTCAGCCAGAGGCAACCATTTGACCCATTGTGTCTGTTTATCAGATACAAAGCAACGAAGATATCCTTCCAAACATTTGTTTACTATCTCAGTTTGCCCATCAGATTGAGGATGATAAGATGAGCTATGAGCTAACTGAGTACCAAGACAAGAAAATAATTCTGTCCAAAAATTTCCAGTGAAAATGGGATCTCTGTCACTTACAATAATCTTTGGGTTTCCATGTAGCTTTTGAATTGTTTCCATAAATGCAGTAGAAACTGTACTGGCTTTAAATGGATGTGATAATGCACAAAAGTGTGCATACTTGGTAAGTCTGTCAACTACCACCATGATGACACTCTTTCCCTCAGACTTGGGTAAACCTGTGATAAAATCCATTGAAACCTCCTCCCAACGTTGGCTTGGAATGGATAAAGGTTGTAATAGACCCGGTGTCTTAATTGTTTCAACTTTATTTTGTTGGCAAACCAAACATTCCGCCACAAACTTTTGAATATCTGATTTAAGGCCATCCCAAAAAAATTCCTTCTTAACCCTGTGGTAAGTTTTTAAAAATCCTGAGTGCCCTCCTAAGGGAGAAGTGTGCAATTCCATAAGAATCTTTTGTTTTAGCTGGGAATTCTTACAGAGGTATAAGCGATCTTTGTACCATAACGAATCATTTTGCCAGCTAAATGTATCAGACATACTGGAATCTTGTTGTAACTTTCGAATAAGTGCCCACACTTCTTCGTCATTCTTCCATTCCTCCCTTGCTTCGTTTATCCAATCTGGTTGGATAATAGAAATGGCGCACAACAATGCTTCCACATCCTCATCCTTTCTTGAGAGTGCATCTGCCACCACATTTTGCTTCCCTTTTTTGTAGATGATTTCAAAGTCATAACCCAACATCTTTGTGACCCACTTTTGTTGCTCTTCAGAGGATAATCTTTGTTCTAAAAAGTATTTAAGGCTATCATGATCCGTTTTTACCTTGAAGTGTCTTCCCATTAGGTAGGGTCGCCATTTCTTAAGTGCATGGAGTATTGCCAACATTTCCTTCTCATAAATAGCTTTGTTAAAAACTTTCCCTTGATTGGACGACTTTCAAAAGCAATGGGTCTTTCATCTTGCATTAAACAGCACCAATTCCATTTCCTGAAGCATCACATTCCACAATAAAGGTTTTTGTGAAGTCCGGTGTAGCTAAGACCGGTGCTTGGCACATTGCCTCTTTAAGATGTTCAAAGGCCTTTGTTGCTTTTGGAGTCCATGAAAATGCATCTTTCTTCAATAATGTTGTTAGAGGTGCTGCTATTCTCCCATAATTCTTAACAAACTTGCGATAATACCCTGTCAACCCAAGAAATCCTCGCAGATGCTTTATGGATGTGGGGATTTTCCATTCCTTAATGGCTTTAATTTTGCTAGGGTCTACCTTAACTCCTTCATGAGATACAATATGACCCAAATATTCCACCTCTTGTACTCCAAAGAAACATTTGGATCTTTTTGCATATAATTGTTTCTCCTCCAATAGTTGTAACACCCTGTCAACATGATCCTTCCAAGACTTGCTGTAGATTAGTATATCATCAAAAAATACTAACACAAATTTTCTAAGGAATGGTTTGAAAATTGAATTCATCAAACCTTGAAATGTTGAAGGTGCATTGGTAAGGCCAAAAGGCATGACCAAAAATTCATAATGACCCTCATGAGTTCTAAATGCTGTTTTTGGAATGTCTTCAATCTTCATTCTGATTTGATGATATCCCGAACGAAGATCCAACTTGGTGAAGTAAATTGATCCATGCAATTCATCCAGTAATTCATCAATGACAGGAATGGGGAACTTATCTTTAATAGTGAGCTTGTTGAGCTCCCTATAATCCGGACACATGCGCCATGATCCATCCTTCTTGTGCACCAATACTACTGGAGCAGAGAAAGAACTTTGACTCGGTTGAATTATACCAGCCTCTAGCATTTCTGCAACCATACGTTCAATTTCACTCTTTTGGACATAGGGATATCTGTACGGCCTGATGTTTGGAGGAACACTTCCTGGAATCAGATGAATAGCATGATCATGATCACGCATAGGTGGGAGACCTTTGGGAGTCTCAAATACCTTGGAATGATTGTCCAAGACTTTTTGGAGATCTGGAGAAATAGATGATTCCAATGTGGAAACATCTAGCGAACATAATTGTGCAATTACACCTCTTTGCTCCTTTTTAGAAGCTTTGTCATACCATTAGAGCTGATTATCTTTCCTGGTTTCCCTGCAATACCCCTTAATTCAACTTCCTTTCCTTCCACAGAAAATTTCATGAAAAGTTCTTGAAAATTAAAAGCTATTGTACCCAAGGATTGTAGCCATTGGACTCCTAGTACAACATCAGCACCTCCCATTGGAATGGAAAGCATTGGGCTAGTCAATACATATTCTCCCATGGATAGCTTGATATTATGGCACTTTCCAGAGCAATTTATTGTTCCTCCATTTGCAATCATCACTTGACACTCTGGTGCTGGATATAGGAAGCAATTCAATTCTTTTGCTACCTTACAATGAATAAAATTGTGGGTGCTTCCTGAATCAATCAACACTATTACCTTTTTCTTCTTGATTTGTCCTTCTATCTTGATGGTTTGAGGAGTGGTAATTCCCGCCAATGCATTACAAGATATGGTCGGATTTATTTGTTCTTCATCTAGGCTTTGTTCCTGGAGTATATCCTCTTCTTTTGACCTTTCTTGCTCCTTTTCTTCTTCCTCTTCACAATCTATGTAGAATAATTTCTTCTCAGCACACTTATGACCTTTAGTGTATTTGCTATCACAATTGTAACAAAGCCCTTTTGCTCTTTTTTCTTCCAATTGTTGTGGTGTCAACCTTATAGGTTGTGGAAGACTAGGGCAACAACACTTCCGTCTTTATAGTTGTGAGTGGTATGCTTCCTGGTTGCCATAATTTTGCTTTCCATTTTTCTTGCTAACCTGAATGCCTTCTCTAATGAATCAGGTTCCCAAAGGCGAACATCATGTTGGATATTATCCTTTAAAGACCCTATGAACACATCAATCCTATGCTCCTCTGGAATATCTTTTACCCTTATGTTCAATTTTTGGAACTCCTCAATGTGCTCCATTATTGAACCCTTTTGTTTGAGACTTATCAATTGGCTAAAAAAAGTGTTGCTTTTTGTATCCTCATAATGTGCTATCAATTCTTCCGTAAAAATTGCCCAAGTGATAAATTGTTTACGAGAGCAAAGCCATTGATACCATACAAACTGATTTGGTTCCAAATATAAAGTTGCCATACGTACCTTTTGTGTGTTTTGCACATTATTGAGATCGAAGAATTGCTCCATCTGTAATATCCATGTGGCGGGATCCCTGCCATCAAACTTCCTCATATCGATTTTTGGAATATGGTGAGTCTTCGATCCAACATTAGAGTCTATGGAATCATGATTAACATTTCTTTTGTTCTCATCATGAGTTTCCTTTAGTACCCTTTCACCCTTAGTGACCATTTCTTGTAGCAACTTATATTTATTTTCAATTCTTCCATCTTATCATCCAAGCCATCAATTTTAGCATCCATGCCATTCACCTTAGCTTCCATGCCATCCATCTTAGCTTCTACGCCTTTCTTTAAACAATCCATCTTAGCTTCTACACCCTTCTTTAAACCATCCATCTTAGCTTCTACATCTTTCCTTAAACCATCCATCTTAGATTCTGTTGCTTTTTGTGCAAGTGACACTTGTTGCACTTGTTCTTGTAATTTTGATATATCATGTAGCATTTCTTCTTCTTCTTCATGAGTCATGCTAGAGCTTTCAGGTTCCTTACTAGGTGTTTGCATTTTCTTTCCTCAGGGCATCAGTTACCGATAATAATGCTCTACTATGCCTTTTTAATTCCTTCAAAATAAATTTTCAAACCAAGCTTAAGCAAAAATTAAAGAAAATCTACACACCTTTTTTCACTTTGTAGGAGCTCGATATTGACTCTGATGTATCTCTGTACTTTCTGATCATCTAGTTCTGAATTTGTGACCTGTAGTAGCCCTCTGTGTCCTCTTTCCAATGCCACAAGTCTGACCCAAATTGGATTCTCCAAGGAAGAGTTATGCGAAATCTCCCACAGTGACTTGATTATAGACTAGTTCAGTAGAGCGAACTTGTACGACGTGCCACGAGTCACTGTTTCGACCTTTGGATCTAAAAAACACCCACAAGAAACTAAAGTCCGTCCTCTTTCTGTACCTTCTTACGAAATTTCAATCCGATCTCCAGAGAGAAAGTTATGACGATTTTCCCCAGGTCACCTGTTTTGAATGTAATTCAGGAGTCTGCAAAAAGACCAACTTCCTCAGATCATATCTCCGCAAATATCGCGCGAAAAGCTCTGAAATTCGGACCCAAGGTTCAACGCGATTTTTTCTCAAATGGGTTTTTTTTGTGACTTCTGAAACGTCACAGAAAAAAAGTTATAGCGAAAATTCCACGATGACCTGTTTGGAGCAGCGAAACCCTAGAATCCAAAGCTCTGATACCAAATGTTATGAAACCAGCTCAAGAAAAGATAGAAAAGATAAATCAACGCCTTAGAATTCAGCCTCTTCGAGGGGGCAACCTCCTTTACATTACATAAATGAACAATTCTTGGATGATACAAATGACAAAACCTCCTTTCTATATATAGGAGTCTAAGGAGTCACAATATAATCCAGCCGACCTAACAATAATAATATAAAGCCACAAAAATAACAATAGAGGGATTCTATGGGGCACAGTAATAACAATATGGGGGCAATAGGGGCACAAAATTATTAATAAGGGGTATAACTACAATAGTAATGGGGTAATCACTAGTATTATAGGGACCCAACACAATGTGGCAAGGCTTTATAAGAGTCTTGAAATATGGCAGATGCGACGTAACTTTAAAGTGTATTACAATGGAATCTTTGGGCCCGTGTATTGTATTGCATCTATATACTCCTCCATTCTTAACTTTGGTTAATGTGAACTTAACCCATAACCCTTTGTCCCCTTTAATTCCATTATAACTGTCGTATAATGGGAATATACAAAAACACACAGGAACTTGCATTTTCTGCTTTTCCATAGCCTTGGTGCATTTATCGATGCTTACCTTTATCAGGCTCATTCTCCATTGTAGATTAACTCGCGCTAGATCCAACAGCTTGCATGAATTTTGGGTGAGTAATTTGCAAGGGAAATAACCACCTGAAAAGTGGTTTTCTCTCCCCACCGTCATGCTATGTGTCGCTCGGTTAATGGAATCGGGCGCTCTCCTCTAAATACCACTGCCACTGTTACAAATCCACCTTTTGGAATATAACCACATGCATTCACTTTGATTTTAACCTGATATATGTGGTTATATACTTTAACCCAATATATATTCCTCCGCGATGGCTTCCAATGCACTACTCCAATAGCTCTTCTCTGATATTCCTCCAATATCGCATGATATGGCTCCTCTATGAACTGCTCTTCCATTGGCTTCTCCTTCTGATGCGTGTTCCTCTTCAATCTCCCGATTTTACACTTACTTGGCTTTCCTGTAGCTTCCGATACTGCTCCAGTTTCTTCACAGATTTTCTCTACTTCTCCTTGGCCTCACATTATTGTTTACTCATCCAGAATATTGCTATATTGACATCAATGACAATCTAGGTCAACAATCTCCCCCTTTGTTATTGATGGCAATATTCTTCTTCTCTCCCCCTTTGACATCAATGGCAAAGGAGTGCTCAGGGACTCCCCCTATTGAATTGCTCTCCCTATCCTACAACATCTTTATGAATCAACTTAAATGATGCTAAAGTGATAACTCCCATCTTTTGATGAAGATGTTGAAATGCTTCTCGAGGAATAGGTTTTGTGAAAATATCAGCTATCTGCTCCTTAGTATTGATATATTACAAGAGGATATTTTATTCAGCTACTTGTTCATGAAGGAAATGATATTTGATTGGTATATGTTTTGTTAGATTTTAAGCTTCTGTGGTAGTTTTTTGCAGTGGTATGATCCGAATTATCCACAGTTTCATGTTCATTCCGTCGACGTTTCAAACCCCAAAGGGGGTCCATCATCGAGACTAAATCAGAAAGAATATGAATGAAAACTTATTGAGAGAAGAGCTATAATGACCTGGGCATAAATAAACCTAGAACCCTAATTTTTAAGAAGCCGACACTTATGTAAATAATTTTTTCATTTATTTTTATTTATTTATATTATTTCTATTTCCAAATTAATTATTCCTCTAATTTACCTAGAACCTAAAATATTTTAATTGATATATCTGATTCATGAATAAGTTTAATTTTTCATTTCCTTCCAACTGATTTTATTAATTTAACAAATTTTAATTTTATTTTTTTAATTTTATTTAATTTTATTTGATTAATTAATTAATTAATATAATTCTTACTTATTGCTTTTTACTTTCATTTAATTAATTAATTTGAATTTATTTGATTAATTAATTTGATTTATTGTTATTTACCATTCTAATTAATTAGTTAATTAATTACTTTAATTTAATTAGATTAATTTATAATCTTAATTATTTATTAATCCAATATTAATCCTTGGTTATTATTAATTCTTTTAATTAATTGACTAATTTTATTTAATTTTTATTTTAATTAGAATAGAATAACTAAATTAATTAATTTTGATTTAATTGATCTATTTAGATTAATTAAATAATTGATTTATAATCCTTCCTATTATTTTTATTCGATTAGTTAATTAAATTAAATTTATTGATTAATTAATCTTATTGATTAATTAATTTTTATTTAGTTCATAAGTTAAATTAAATTTATTGATTAATTAATCTTATTGATTAATTAAATTTATTTTTATTTAATTAATTAATTAAATTAAATTTATTGATTAATTAATTTTATTGATTAATTAACTTTATTTAATTTAATTATAATCATAATTCTTTTTAATTAATTATCGATAGTAACCATTTTAACCTATTAAGCCTTCATTGCCTAATTAATTAATTGATTAATTAATTAATTAATTAATTGATTAATTAATTAATTAATTAATTGATTAATTAATTAATTAATTAATTAATTAATTTTATTTTATTTTATTTTTCTTTTATTTTATTATTATTAATTATTTGAGAAATTCTATTTAATTCTTATTTAGAATTAATTACAATTTTTTTTTATTAATATAATTAATTAAATAATAATTTTTTTTAATTTAATTAATTAATTTTGATTTAATTAATCTAATTAAATTCTAATTTTATCTAATTTAATTTTATTTTTATTATTATTAAGAGACCCTGATACTATGCTTCCAAAGCCCTGGAGGGGTTTATTTGTTTGATCAGGGGAAGCCAGTTTCCACTAATTTCACTCCCATTGTCCCTGTTGAGGTTTTGAGGAAATTTCATAATTTCGATGGCCTCTCTGATTTTTCTTTTGTGATAATTATCCTCTCTTGCAATCACTTTAGCGTCCTCCACACACACATGATGTTTGGTTTTGGACGAGTGTTCCACAAGCGCCGATGTACGGGATCTCTCATTCTTTATATCAGCCACGTGCTCCTTTAGTCTTATTTTCAGAGATCGACCTGTTTCCCCAATATAACTCTTACCACAAGAGCAGTCAATCTTATACACACCCTTGAGTTGTTGAGGATCGATGTTATCCTTTACTGACCTCATCATCTGCCTTATAGTTCCACATGTTGTAAATTGAGTGTTTATGTTCTTCTTCCTTAAAATTTTTGCAATCTTATCTGTAATCCCCTGGATGAATGGAAGGTAGACCTTCCCAGAATCTTCTTTCTTGTCTTCAGGAGGATGCTTGGAGAGGGCCTTATCCTGAGCTCTTCTTATAGCCTTCTTGATACTCCATTCTTTGTATCCAAGGTTTTTGAAGACAGAGGTTAAGTGCTCAATCTCTTCTTTTAGGTGATCCGGGTCAGAAATCCTGAAAGCCCTAACAGCTAGAGTGTTTAAGACTCCAGATTTTTGGGAAGGATGATGGTAAGAGTCAGCATGAAGATAGCTATCAGTATGAGTTTTCTTTCTGTAGACCTGGTGTCCCAAAGTACCATCCTCTTTCTACTGATTAGAACATCTAGAAAGGGGATCTTACCGTTCTCTTCAAGCTCCATAGTAAATTTGATCTCGGAAGATATAGAGTTAAGATGACTGAAAATTTTAAATAAAATTAAAATTTGTTAAATTAATAAAATCAGTTGGAAGGAAATGAAAAATTAAACTTATTCATGAATCAGATATATCAATTAAAATATTCTAGGTTCTAGGTAAATTAAGAGTAATAATTAATTTGGAAATAGAAATAATATAAATAAATAAAAATAAATGAAAAAATTATTTACATAAGTGTCGGCTTCTTAAAAATTAGGGTTCTAGGTTTATTTATGCCCAGGTCATTATAGCTCTTCTTTCAATAAGTTTTCATTCATATTCTTTCTGATTTAGTCCTGATGATGGACCCCCTTTGGGGTTTGAAACGTCGACGGAATGAACATGAAACTGTGGTATATGTTTTGTCTTTGAGTGCATCATTGGATTTTTGCTGAGGCTGATTACACTTGTGTTATCACAATAGATGGTAGTTGGTTGATTTGTACCTATGTTGACATCTTTTAGAGCTTCCTTCATCCATAGTATTTGAGTACAACAATCTACGGTAGCTATATACTCGGCTTCAACTGTAGATAGTGATATGGATGTCTATTTTTTGTTGAGCCAAGATACTAAACAGTCTCCCAGGAAGAATGCATTTCCACTAGTACTTTTCCGATCATCGACACTTCTAGCCCAATCAGCATCGGTGTATGCAGTCAAAGTAAGAGTTGAGCTCTTAGGGTACTAGAGACCGAAATCAGGGGTTCCTTTCAGGTATCTGAGAATTCTTTTCACAGCCAACAAATGGGATTGTTTAGGAGCTGATTGAAATCTTCCCACCATTCCTACTATTTGCATGATGTCGGGTCTCGTAGCAGTTAAGTACAAAAGGGCTCCGATTATTGACATGTAATGAGATGCATCTAGCGGAGGGGAGTCATCATTTTTTCTCAATTTGCAACTTGTGGTCATAGGTGTGCTCATGGGTGCACAGTTTTCCATTCCATATCTTTTAAGCATGTCTTTAAGATATTTGGCTTGAGATATAAACATGCCTGCCGTGGTTTGAGATACTTGTAGTCCAAGGAAGTGAGATAACTCTCCTATCATTGACATCTCGAACTCTTTTGACATATTTTGAGAAAACTCACGGCTCATCTCATAATTATTACCAGCAAAAATTAGATCATCAACATAAACAAGTGTGACTAGTAACTTATCCTCGTCTGTCTTTATGTAGAGATCACTTCTTGCCACCCCCTTCTTGAAGCCTTGTTGTTGTAGATAGTGATCCAATCTTGTGTACCAAGCTCTAGGAGCTTGTTTCAACCCATATAATGCCTTTTTCAACTTACAAACAAAGTATTTCCTTTTGTTAGATTAAACCCTTCTGGTTGCTCCATGTAAACTTCTTCCTTGAGTTCCCCATTCAGAAATGCTGATTTTACGTCCATTTGATAGATTTTGAATCCTTTTGAGCAAGAAAATGCCAGGAACATCCTGATAGCTTCCAGAGGAGCTACTGGTGCAAATGTTTCTTCAAAGTCAATTCCTTCAATTTGTGAATATCCTTTACAAACAAGCCTTGCCTTGTTTCTGATGATTTGTCCATCTTCATTCATTTTGCTCTTAAACACCCACTTTGTTCTTATTATGTTTTTGTCCTTTGGATGAGGTACTAGCTCCCATGTCTCATTCTTCTCAATTTGAGACATTTCTTCTTCCATGGCTTTTACCCAATGAGGATCCTTCCTTGCTTGAGTAAATGTTTCTGGTTCTATCATGGATAGAAGAGCAATATCATTTTTCTTTGGTGTATTTCTCATCCTTCTTCGGGTTTGCATCCCTTCATCTATATTGCCAATAATCTGCTCTTTTGGGTGATATTTTTGGAGAAGTTTCATCTTTGAAAGAGTTTGAGATGGTTCTTTTTCCTTGGGTATTTCTTGATTTTTTTCTTCTTCTTTAGGTTCTTCTTCTTCAATGAGAGGATCAACTTCATGTTCTTCAATTTCTTTCTCTGGAAGGTCTTCGTCAATCTTCACATCAATGCTTTCCACTATTTTCCATAGTCAGTTATTGTAGCACTTGTAGGCTTTGCTCCGTGTAGAATATCCAAGGAAGATCCCTTCGTTAACCCGAGAATCAAACTTTCCTAGTGAGCCATCATTGATTTTTATGAAGCACTTGCTTCCAAAAATCTTAAAATATTTTATTGAAGTAGGTCTTCCTTTCCATAATTCATAAGGAGTCTTTTCATTATTTGGTCTTAATTGAGTTTGATTCAGGGTATAGACAACTATCCCAACTACTTCTCTCCATAATGTTGGTTGTAAGTCATCTGCTATTAACATTGTTCTAGCCATTTCTTGAACTGTTCAATTTCTTCTTTCAACTACCCCATTTTGCTTGGGTGTTCTGGCAGTAAAGAGTTCTCTTTTAATTCCATTTATTTTACATAATTCATTATATTCTTTTGATGTGAAATCTTCCCCTCTATCTATTCTGAGGCACTTAATCTTTGAATTCTTTTCATTTTCTACAAGATCTTTAAGATTCTTAAAACACTCAAATGCTTTAGATTTATATTTTATAAAATATATCCACATCATTCTAGTATAGTCATCAACAAATAAAGCAAAGTACCTTTCTCCTTGGAGTGCCAAAGTTCTAGTTGGTCCACATAAATCAGCATGGATGATCTCCAAAGGCTTTGATGTAGAAAACTCCTTGGTCTTGTGGCTGGTTCTGGTTTGGTTTCCATGTTGACATGGACCACATATTCCTTGATTCAATTTGAATAACTTTGGAATGTATTGTACTGCTTTAATCTTGTTGATATTGATCAAGTTATCAAAGCTTGTATGTCCAAGTCGCTTGTGACACAACCAACTTTCATCTGTTTGACTTAAGTAGCATTTGTCTTCTTGAATCTTGTTCAGAATGTAGATGTTATCTAGTGTTCTAACCCCTTTCGCCACAAGTTCCCCTGAGGAAGAGTTCCTTATTTCACAGTCTTTGGTGCTCAAGACAACATTATGTCCTTGATCACAAATTTGGCTAGCAATCAGGAGGTTGTGTTTGAGCTCGTTTACTAGCAAAGCGTTTTGAGCTTTTCCTTTTCCATTAATAAGAGTAACAGTTCCTTTTCCAGTAATTTTGGCAGATCCACTTCCAAAGGATACATTTCCTTCCTTTTTGTTCAATGAGACAAACTTCCTTTTGTCCCCTGTCATGTGTCTGGAGCACCCACTATCCACAAACCAATGATTTTAATTATTTTGAGCACATAGAGCTAGGCCACATTTATCCGTGTTGGGATTCTCACTTCTTGCTTTTCCTCTTTTGAGTGGGCAATTTTGTTCATTGTGTCCATTATTGTTACATAATGAGCAAATCAGATCAAATTTGGCCAAGGGATCAAAAGAATTGTAGGTTTTGATTTGTCCTTTCCATTTGGGGCCATATGGTTTGTTTATTTGATCCTTCAGTTTTGATGTGTCATTCTTACGAGCCATGCAATGTCTAGCTTGATGACCAAAATTTTTACAATGAAAACAATGACCAAAAAAGATAGTTTTGTACCTGTTGTAATAGCCATGATTTGAATCAATATTCTTCCTTGGAGTTACTCCCACTTTATTCTTTGGATTTGAGATGTGCCTTTGATGAAATACTGTTTTGTATCTGTTGTAACATCCATGATTCGAATAAACATTATTCCTTGGAGTTACTCTCTCTTCATTCTTTGGATCTGGGATGAGCCTTTGATGAAATAATCTTTCTTCTTTTGGGTTGCTAGAAAGTACGTTGGCGTAGCTTTTCACATTATTCTTAACACTTGATGATTCTCCTTTAAAACCTATTCCAGATTTGTCATGTTGAGGTTTTTGGTTATATAGGAGTATTTGAGAGCTTTTCCAACCATTTTTAACTTGCTCCAATTCCTTCCTCAGAGATACTATTTCGGCTTCACATTCTTCGCAAGCTTCTTCTTTTTATTTTAGCTTATTTTTCAAGAGATCTTCCCTTCTTTTTATTTCCTAGTTTTCTACCTTGAGAGAAATGATTTTATTCTGTAATTTCTCATTTTCTTCAATGGTACTTATTAACAATTCATCTACGTTTCCATCTAGCCTTGAGTCATAATCATTTGTGAGTTCCAAGAATAATACTTCTTGGCTTCCAGTATGATCATTTTCTTCATCTGATTCTTCATTACCTCCTTTGCGGTGAGGGAACTGGTTAGTTGATTTCTTTTTGATGACTACAAATTCATCTTCATCAGACTCATCTTGCTTAGAGAGGAAATTCTTCTTATTGAACCCTTTCTTTTTGTATACCATCCTTTTAGAATTTTCTTCATCATCACTATCATGCTTATGAGGACATTTTGCAACATAATGACCTATTTTTCCACATTTGAAACAAATAAGAGGGTATTGACCTTTTAACTTAGATCATTTCTTCAGTCTTCGTAAAAATTGCGCCAATTCGGATTCAACATCAGAGTCATCACTACTGACATTCCTTTCTTTCCCCTTTTTTGATTTTGAGGCCTTGAATGCTACATCTTTGGAACTTGGGCAACCTTTTCTCATCTCATAGGAAATGAGGATTCCATGGAGTTCATCCATGTTGAGAGTATCTAGATCCTTCACTTCTTCTATGGCACTTACTTTGGAGTCAAACCTATTTTGGAGAGATCTTAAGACCTTTTGAACAATGGTGCTTTCTTCAATGTTTTCGTCCAATCCTTTAAGAGAGTTGACCACTTCAGCTACTCGGAGAAAGTATTATGCAATATCTTCTTCATCATCCATTTTAGACTTTCAAATTGCCTTCTATGAGTTTGAAGCTTTTCCTTCTTGACTTTGGAGTCCCCGTCGTATAAGCCAATTAGCTTATCCCATACTTCTTTGGCAGAGTTACAATTCATGACTTTTGTAAATTCAGAATCAGTGATTCCACTAGTGATGGAGTTTAAGGCTTTTGCCTTTGCAATGTAGATTTTCCTCTCGTCTTGATCTGTTGGAAGAGTGGAAGGAGCTATGTACCCATTTAAGACCAAATGCCAAACTTCAGGTCCAAGGGACATTAAGTAGTAGGACATTCTCTTTTTCCAGAATCTAAAATTTGTGCCATCAAACAGAGGAGGTCTTCCTGACACTTCTTGATTTCTCATCATGACTAAGAATCCTTCTTCGAGCTGTTAGGCTGATATGGAGAAGCTCACTTTGACACCAATTGTCAGAAATACTGAGGGGGGGGGGGTGAATCAATATTTCTTTTCAATTATTATTTTTATCAGTTAAATACATTTATAATTGGAACACAGAAATAGATAACATGAATGGATGATTTTATTAATGTTATCTTTGCAATAAATCAAGTATAATATATATATATATATATATATATATATATATATATATATATATATATATATATATATATATATATATATATATATATATATATATATATATATATATGGTTTCAATTAGTTGCCAAGCACCAACTTGGACTCTTTGTGAGGCTCCAACCTCCAGAGCACCAACTCTGTCTTGTCAAGGCACCAACCTTGAATTTAGGAGCACCAACTCCCAAGACACCAATCCTTTCAGTTCTGAGGCACCAACCACAAGGGCTCCAACCCTCTGCTGTAACTGTCTGGATATGTTTGGTTGTAATTCTCTGCTCCCAACCCTGTTGGACCTATGACTTACTTCTGTCCTCCTGTTCCTTCCACTTCTGCTAGAGCTTCGACTTTCTTTATTTTTCTTATAGTTTGCCAATCACCCTAAACATTCCTTGTTCTCTGTTTTATATTCCTGATACCCCTGACCTTTGGCTTCCTTTCTTCGCTGGCTCTTTGGCTTCCTCAACACTTGCTTGATCTTTCAGCTTCCTTTGTGCTCACTCTTTGGCTTCCTCTGTCTCTTCAAATCCATCAATACACACAGGACACGTTAATGTGGAAGAGAGGTCGAATTACAATAATATTGCATATTAAATAAATAACTATATCAGAGAGGCCCCCCTTTTTTTTCAATATTCATACAATGGACCCAAACCTATCGGAAGCGTTTATTTGACTTTAAGCCCCGGGCAACATATTTATTGGAACCATAGGAATACATAGAAATACACCCTCCAAATACATAAGGCCGAACTTCAAATGCATTATGCCCACATCTATAACCTCATCGGGTCCGCTCCTTCACAACTTTATCACAATCGGAAAATTTTCACATAACATAGCTAATTCCCCGATACCTGAATGCGATATTATTTTAAACTGTTTTAATAACTCCATCAGGTCCATATATATATATATATATATATATATATATATATATATATATCGATTGCAATATATATATATATATATATATATATTGCAATCGGCACTTTCAATGTGGCAAGGCTTTACAAGAGGCTTGAGATATGCGATGGATGCGATAATATATTAAGTCATATTGCAATGGTCCAGTCGGGTTCGTATATTATTGCAATCAGCACTTTGAATGTGGCAAGGCTTTATAAGAGTCTTGCGATATGGCATATGTGATGTAACTTTAAAGTGTATTACAATGGAATCCTTGGGCTTGTGTATTGTATCGCATCTATATAATATATATATATATATATATATATATATATATATATATATATATATATATATATATATATATATATATATATATATATATTATATTTATATATATATATATATATATATATATATACTACCCTGTCCTTAACTTTGGTTAATGCAGACTTAACCCATAATCCTTTATCCCCTTTAATTCCATTATAACCCTCGTATAATGGGAATATACACAAACACACGGGAACTTGCATTTTTTGCTTTTCCATAGCCTTGGTGTGTTTATCAATGCTTACCTTTATCAGGCTCATTCTCCACCGTAGATTAACTCGCTCTAGATCCAATGGTTTGCATGAATTCCGGGTGAGCAATTTGCAAGGGAAATAACCACCCGAAAAGTGGTTTTCTCTCTCCACCCTCGTGCTACGTGTCACTCGGTTAATGGAATCGGGCGCTCTCCTCTAAATACCACTTACCGCCTAGCGTCCACCCAAAAACCACTGCCACTGTTACAAATCCGCCTTTTGGAATATAACCACGTGCATTCACTTTGACTTTAGCACGATATATGTGGTTATATACTTTAACCTGATATATACTCCTCTGCTCTTTTCTGGTTTGATATAACTCCATGATGGCTTCCGATGCACTGCTCCAATAGCTCTTCTCTGATATTCCTCCGATATCACATGATATGGCTCCTCTGTTAACTGCTCTTCCACTGGCTTCTCCTCCTGATGCGTGTTCCTCTTCAATCTCCCGATTTTACACTTACTTGGCTTTCCTGTGGTTTCCTATGGCTTCTCCTCCTGATGTGTGTTCCTGTTCAATCTCCTGCTTTTACACTTACTTGGATTTCATATGGCTTCCGATACTGCTCCAGTTTCTTCACAGATTTTCTCTACTTCTCCTTGGCCTCACATCATTGTTTACTCATCCAGAATATTGCCATATTGACATCAATGACAATCTAGGTCAACAATAAAACAAAACTTCATGCAACAAATGTGGGCTGACCTTTGGGGCGTGGACCCAACACCCAACCAACCTGTGTAATGTGAATACAACCCGGGGTAGGTGGAGTGGGCGGGTCGCCCAAGGTGGGCCCAACCGAACCAATGTTTAAAAATTAACATTCAGATATATAAAAAAAGGAGGAGGTGGGGTTTGACCACCCAACCTCGTCCATAATAACCAGATCATAAACCAACTCGCTAATGGAAGTTCTTGTGTAATCCACCCACCAACATTTTATTTAAACACAGTTCATCAGTGCGCCTAGGCGGAGGAGGGAGTGCACACAGTTCAAGGCAAATTTTTACAGGAGGGCCGGATTTTCACTTTGTCAGATTTTGACAAATTTTATATGGTTTCAGCATTTCTTGATGCCACGAACGCAATGGCACTGTCCATTTCTCCATCATAGTTCTGCATTTTTTGGCCATTTTTTAGTATGGAGGTATAGAACTCCTTTTTTGTAACTGATGCTTGTACTCTTCTTTCACATGCCACTTAATGAATGAAGGCCTTCCCATTGATCGAGCAGGACCCAGAGACGTAGTCCAAGTCGGATGAACTCCGTTATCAAGCCTTGTTGTCTTCTTTCATGCTTTATGTGTTTCTCCTCTTCTCTCATGTGCACATTAAATTTCTATGCTATGCTACAATTTATGCATGTAATTCCTTAACACATCTATAAGCAAAATATTTTGGATCACTTGGTATCAAAGCAGGTCTTTGTAGATATGAATTGCATGTTTGTATGCTAACAAGAAACAGGCTCCAAAGAGGCGAAGGGAAACTAAAGTCTTTCGATCCTGAAGCGGGGTGTGTACATCGAAGGAGAAACATGGCAGATGAAGAGGGTCGTCATGAAGAGGAGTGTAATTTCTACAAAACCTTCTATACAATGGCAGAAAATGTCGGTCAGTTACTTTCAAGATTGGAAAAAGCAGAAGAGAGAAATCTAGAAGAACACGGTTTAGTGCATGGAAATGGTGGAGAAGAACCCCCTCCTTTTCCCTCCACAAGTGAAAGTTCTTCTTCCTCTCATCACCATCATCATAGAAATTCAAGGAATGCATCTAATAAACCTTTCTTTAAATTAGATGTCAAATTTGATCTTCCCATGTTTAACAGTGAAAGTAATGCAGAAAAGCTTAATAACTGGATTAGGCAGATTGAAATCTACTGCAGGATTCAGCGGATCAAAGAGGAGAAGGAAAATATTCAGCTGGCTTCTCTTCGACTGAGTAGCACTGCTCTCGTCTGGTGGGAGAGAAAATTGCAAAGCAGTAAGAGTGTGGGTAATCTTCTTTCCTCCTGGCATAGTTTCATTTCTGCATTAAAGGAACAATTTTATCTCTTGGGTTACAAACAAAAAGCCTTAACGGATTGGAAATACTTAAGGTAAGGCAGAGGTTAGGATGTTCAAAGCTTTACAGAGGAATTTAGAAAACAAGCACTTAATTTTGGCATTGCACTTGACTCACTTGAAATAGTAACTAAGTATATTGGATCATTACATAGTTACCTTAGACATTCATTATTATTGTTTGAACCAACTACTATTGACTCTGCCAATGTAAAGGCCATCCATCTTGAGAACAGGGGCAAAAATGAAAGAGATGATCATTTCAAGAAACCACCTTTCAAACCTCCAAATGGAAAACCCAAAGTGAAAGGAAAAGGGAAGGAGAAGAGGACAAAATCAACCAAGAAAGATGAAGGAGAAAGACCTTATCACACTCATTGCAAAAAGGAAGGTCATGACGATGATCATTGTTGGAAATTGTACCGGGAAAAGAGACCAAAGAAGTATGGAGAAAAAGGCAAGCAGAAGATAGTGGCAACTGTGCAGCATGGCTTTGGATCCGATTCAAGAGATGAAGCATTGATCACAGTAGCAGGAACAAAAGGTACTCTTACACCTCATGTTAATTCTGAATCACTTGAAGGCACTAGTTCAATAGATGAGTCTCTTCCTAATGAACAAAAGAGAATTGAGCTATTTCATATTAGAGTTATCATAAATCATACAAAATTGGAAACTCTATTTGATACCGGATGCAAAATTAATTTCAGAGTCCTTGGTAAAGAAGCTAGGCTTGGAAACCCAACCACATCCAAAACATTACCCACTTGGATGGATACATGATAAAGAAAAACTGAATGTAACTAAGCAGTGCAAGGTTAAGTTTGTGATCGCTTCTAAGTTAGTGGATGACGTAAAAATTGATGTGATACCATTGAATATCTTTGGCATGGTGTTAGGGATTTCATATCTATATGATAGAAGGGAAATCTTCTTCCATCATGAAAACAAATACCAAATCACAAAATATGTGGTAGAATATATTGTAAGGGCTCATTAAAATAAAATCAATGCCAACCTTGTAAGTGCAGGACAAATGAAGAGGTTGGTGAATTCCAGTAAGGGTTGCATGCTTATGGTTGTAAGGGGAAAGGATGCAAAATTATCCGATGCTTTCCAGGGTTGTGATCATGTGCATAAAAAGGAATTATGTGAATTAATTTCTAACTATGATGAGATGTTTTAGGAACCAAGGGGATTACCTTCAAAGAGGGAAATCCAACAGTTGATCCATTTGCAACATGACACTCCTTTACCAAATATTGGCATGTACAAGATGTCAACCATTGAGATGGAGGAGATAAAAAAGTAGGTGTAGGAACTATTGAACCAAGGGGTCATCAGACCTAGCACTTCTCCATGCAGCTCACTAATTGTCTTAGTGCTGAAGAAAGATGGCACATGGAGGATGTGTGTGGATTATCTAGCACTAAACAAAATCATGGTGAAAGATCATTACCCTCTTCCCTGCATTGATGACTTATTAGATCAGTTAAATAATGCTATCTATTTCACCAAATTGGATTTGCGTAGTGGTTATCACTAGGTCCAAATTGCAGAGCAGGATGTGTGGAAAACCACCTTCAAGACCAAATAGGGGTTGTTTGAATGGATGGTGATGCCATTTGGACTTTGAAATGCTCCAACCACTTTAATGAGGGTCATGAATGATCTCTTTAGGCCTTTCATTGATGAATTTGTTCGTGTATATCTAGATGATATTTTTATCTTTAGTAAAAGTTGGAATGAACATGTATGCCATGTGAAGAAAGTGCTTAATGTATTGAAAAAAGAAAAACTCCATGTAAAATTTTCAAAGTGTGAGTTTGGGAAAACCTCTTTGTTTTACATAGGTCATATTGTTGGTCATGGTCAGCTAAAAATTGATCCTTCTAAAGGTGAAGCAATTGTAAATTGGCCTAAGCCTACTAGTGTAACCAAGGTTCACAACTTTTTGGGTGAAGTACAGTATTGGAGGAGATTTATTTCCAATTTCTCTATTATTGCAGCACCTTTACACGCATTGACAAGCGTAAAGCAAGTCTTTCAATGGGGAGGAAAGCAGCAGAAGTCCTTCGAAACATTGAAAGAAAAGATCAGCACTGCACCGGTCTTGGCCTTACCAGATCTCCAACAGCCATTCGAGATCGAGACAGACGCCAGCGGATATGCCATGGGAGTTGTATTGATGATGTTATCACTGTAAAACTTCTAATGCCAAAATTTCTCATACTAACTTGATGATAAAGGTCAGTGTTAGTCTAAGTTTGATTTCATTTTTCCTTAAAGTCTGAGTCTTAGGAGGTCTTGAGTCAAGCATGCATTCTCATCTATCACTGGTCACCCTCATTCACCACCGACCTCATAGCCATGTGTCAGTTTGGTTTAAAAATCATTATGTACCACAAAGCCTTTTTAGGTGATTGCATAGCGCATGTAACCATTCTGAAGTGTTTTCGCAGCGCATTAATCTTGTTTAGCAGTTTCGCAGCACAAAAGTCCATTAGGTGATTACGCAGCGCAATAGTCCTTTAGGTGTTTTCGCAGCGCGATAGGTTTTAGGTGATTTCGCAGCGCATCATTCAAAATTTACACTGACCGCGCTGCGAAATCGGAGATTCGTGCATTCCGCGGCGAATCTTTCTCAATTGTCAAATCTATCAAGTTAACCTATGGCTACGTCATTCATTGTTAGTTTATGCACTCCATATATCATCTCCAACCGCTTATCTCCATTATTGCAATCACTAGGTACATTGGTACACACGAAATACAAGTTCCAAGAAAGGCCAGGTATGCTTAGTTTTAATGATGATTATAGGCCTTGCATGAGAAACAAATCTACTAGATTTCAATTTGAAAACATTGTCATCAAGCGATGTTGGGTGTGGAGCTTGATTATATTCTATATTCAAAGGTATCGCCACATACGACCCCAGTTTGAAATGGGGGCGGCAACGCCGCCTGTAAAATGTTCGCTGCAGGAGGGGTCCAGGGGGGGGCGGCTACGACCTTTGGGAGCCCCCCCCTGGTGGGGGGTTTCGGGGGCAGCGCCCTCGAAGCTAAAAACAGCTGTAAATTTTCCTTGTAAAAGTATAGTAATTTCTAGTCAATCTGGGCCGTTCATTAGGCAGATGATCTGACGGTAGAACTTATGTTTGGTTTAGGGTTTTTTTCCCTAGAAGGCAACCCCTCTCTTTGTATGAGGGTATTGTATTTGAGGCTGTGCGATAGATGTGTATTGTGTGTGCGAGAAACGGAGAGGTGAGACTGTGAGAGAAAACAGAGGATATTACAGCGGATTTTCTGTAGGTTGTGTCTCTTCATTTTGCTGGATAATATAAAGGAAGGACTGGCTATTCGGGGTGGACGTAGCCCAAACTGGGTGAACCACGTATATCTTTGTCTCTCTTGTTTTGTGCGTTTTCTGTGTTTATATTTCTGCAACATTTTATGTGTTCCATTGCTCTGTAATATATAATTTTCTAAGAAGCGAGGCAGCTATCAAGCGAGGCAGCAATTCAAGCGAGGCAAAGTTTGGATTTTGAGCAGCGCTAGCATTTCAGCTTCCATTACACTAAATTTTCATGGAAGGATTGGCAGAAAGGAAAGACCACAGATGTCTGAGAAACGAGCCTGAAGGTTTGGATATAACCTTGAAGAATAGAGAGGTCGAACAGGCATTTAAACAAGCTGGATGTTGGAATTTTTGCAAGAAGCTCCAGGGAGGACATGCACAAGTGACTAAGGAATTTGCACTAAATTTCACAGGACTAAACTCAAAGGTGGGTATGTTGGAATTGCAGGTCTCACCAGACATAATATCCACAGTTACGGAGATTCCAAGAGGGCAAGAAAATTGGTTCAAGAATTTCAAATTTGACATGAACCCATGCAAAGAATTTCTAAAGCAAGAGTTCATTAATTCAGATTTAAGGAAGTCTGTTCCTAGAAGTTATGTCAAAGAATCTTATGCCCATTTGCTCACCTGTATACAGAAGTACCTGACATGTGAAGGAAGATATAACAAAGTGTATTCATACCATTTTAAATTTCTGTTGCATTTCACAGGTAAGACATCTATTGATCTACCTTTTTATTTATTCCGAAGTTTAAGTAAAATGTGTGACAAGGTGCAACTAAGAAAATAAGCCTGTGAGACTTCACTATTCCACCATGGCTTGGTTAAGTTAATGGTTCTGTATGAACTCCAGAGGGTAGGCAGAGACTGGGACACATTCATATTCATGTCCGGTTTCAAAAGCAAGACCGATCTCAGCCCTCAAGTGGCAAAAGAACCTTCAACAACAATCAATCCTCAAGAAGAAACAAGAGCCAAGAGGGTTTCAAAGTTAAAAGCAAGGAAACAAGTTGGAGAGTCTACCAAGCCACTGATTATTCAGGATACACCCCAGCAGTCAATTAAAGAAAAAACTCAGGTCAAAGAAACTGCACATGAATGAAGCACAGATGGAGGAGTTCAAAGAAGAAGAACTAGGAGCCAGGTGGCCAAAGAAAAAGGTAAGTCAATAAGTATTGAAGAAAGCCCTGTTTCAAAGGGAGACTTAAATGATTTATTGCAAGCAATTGACATTGAAGAGTCCCCACTAGTTCAAGCTGAGTTGATACAGTCAGGAAAAGAGGAGGCTAAGAAGGTCAAAGCCTCAAAGAAACTCAAGTTTGATGATCAAGTTGATCAATTTGTTTTTAAGACCAGGAGACCCATAACAAGGAAGTTCAAACAAGTACAGGAGCTACCACCAAGAGCTGATGAAACAGGGGAGGTGACACGGCCTCATGAAAGAAAGGATAAAGGCAAAACAGTTGCCACTCAAGAAGAAGGTAGTGTGAAAGACTTGAAAAGGAGATTGGAATCTGCCAACTTTGAAATTGCTAGATTGAAGAAAGCTGCTAGGAAATTCATAGCTAAGGAGGCTTATTTCAACCAAATGCAAGCTCGGTGGGAGGACCAAACATTTCAGATTCCTGAGGTGGTTGATTTTAATGTTCAATTCCATAGCTGGACTACTCCTACAATAAAAGAAGCTCAATTTATTAGAAAAGTCAATACAAACCTCTGGTTTGGGATCAAAGTAATGAAGAAACAAATTGAAGACTTAAAGATACAATTGAACCAACAAAAAGAATCTCCATAAAGAAATTTCACTTCAAAGTAAGGATATGTTTCAAAGTTTTGATGATTTTGCTTGGTATAATCTTTTCAAACATTCCCATTCAGTTTTGGAAGGTCTTGAAACAGTTGAAAGAATGTTTTAATAGCAAAGTGCTCAAATAGCAAAGTTTTGGGTTGAAACTGTGATTTTTGAAACAACTCAGCAGTTTCGTAGCGTGCTGCGAAACTGCTGAAGCTAAATAATCCAATATCAATCAACCGGTTTTGAAACATAAGCGGGAAATTTGAAAGGGTAATATATACAAGGCATCATTTGAAGTTTCAACATTCAACCAGGTCAAGACAGGTGGAGAAAATATGGATTCGAATCCAACTTTAAATTTTTTGTCATAAAGTGAGCACATTTAACACTGTTCAACATATGTCAAAACAGCTTGAAAGAGTTTTTGTCTTTACACATAAAGGAGGTGGACAGCACATCAAGGACATGGCCATCTATTACATTTTAGATAATCAAAGATAAAGGACATGCTTCTTTGGATTCAAAAATTGTAAGGCAAACTAAAGACCAATGAGCAAGGGTAGTTTCCTATGTTTCAGGACAATGGAGAAGATGTGGCATTGAATACCAGTATGGAGTTTTGAACATTCATCACAGCCAAACTAAAAAGGAACCAGATGTCAAATAAAGAGAACCATTGTAATCAAGGCTATTATTAGCATAGCATGGTGTTAGAATCCTACTTGATTTAGTCCTCTAGAAAGTCTAGTTGAAGTTTGTTACATTAAATAGGCAGTTAAAAGTTAAACAGGTGTCATTAGAAGTAGATTTCGAGTTCCCCTAATGTTTAAGGAGGAATATCAGTCAGGTCTATATATAGGAGAAAGGGAAATGTAATCAGGGTTGGAAGTTTATGTAAAAAAGCTTTGTTGTCAGGCTTATGTAAAGACTCTGTTTATTTTGGTAATACAGTAAATGGTTTTAGTTGCTCAAGAATCATAGTGACTTCAATGTATGAATTCCTCTTGTTTTCTTTCATGTTGTCTATAGTATTATGAGTATTTGATTACTTAGAAATCACCTGCAGTATTCTAATTTCCTTCATATGCTCATATACTGTTCCTTTGTGTCTCATGTACTTTATCTATATTGAAGTCTGAATGCCTTGATTTTATTGCAAAGCCAATTCACTGTTAATGCTAAATGACATATGAATCCATGAAGCCCAATGGATGCTTGTTAATTTAGAATTTACCAGCCTCATTCCTATTTGTTTCATAAAGAGTTAGCCATCTCAATTATAATTACAAACCTTAAATCCTTTGAGAGAGCCCTCTCAGGCTAAGGAGGCTAAGCCTTCGCTAAAAGATTGGTCTGAAATAGTTACTTGAAGTCTTCCTGGTCTGTAGCCTTCCAGGGCTTGATTTTGAGATAACAGATGCATCAAAAGAAGCCGATATATTACCATTCAGAGAAGTTCTCTCAGGCTGTGATAAACTATCCCACTTATGACAAGGAGTTATATGCCTTGGTTCAGAGTGTGAAAAAGTGGAAACACTACCTGATTGGAAAGGAGACCATCATCCATTCAGATCATCAGCCCTTGCAGTATCTTCAGTCATAAACCAAGTTGCAACAATCTCGTCATTTCAGGTGGATGGGTTTTCTTCAACAGTTTCATCTGGTAATAAAGTATAAGAAGGGCACTAGCAACAAAGTGGCCGAAGTGCTATCTTGCCCTCCTATTTTTGCTTCTGTTATTTTTCATAATGCTTCGTTATCTTGAAAGTTATGTTGAACAATATGCCAACGATAATGAATTTAAGGATATTTATGCAAAACTAACCCATGGTTCACAGGTGGACAACTATCACTTGCAGGGGAAACTGTTGTATCACCTTGGTAAATTGTGCATACGCACAGGAGAAAGGGTACATGTAATTTGGGAGGCCCACACCTCCCTTATGTCTGGTCATTTTGGTGTTGAAAAAACTTTGTGTCATGTACAAAGATTTTTTTTTTTGCCTCATATGAAGAACAATGTGACTCACTATGTAAAGGGGTGCCTGATGTGTTCTGTTTCAAAGCCCTCTAATAGGAGGTTTGACTTTGTCTAGAAAAAGTCACAACTATTTGTATGTCGTCGTTGACCGTTTTAGTAAGATGTGTATTTTAATGCCTTGTAAAAAGCAGATCACTTCAGAGTAGACTGCTTATCTTTTATTTCAGTATGTTTGGGTCCATTTTGGGTTGCCCACATCGATTATCTCAGAGCGCGACTCTCGCTTTCTTGGAGATTTTTGGACAAGCTTGTGGAAGATGATGGACACCAAGTTGAAAAGAAGCACAACATTTCATCCATAGACTGACAGAAAGATAGAGGTTGTCAACCGCACCGTGGTACACTTGTTGCGAGGCTATTGTGGGAAGCATCCTAAGTTGTGGGATGAGCATCTTCCATATGTGAAACATTCCTATAACTGAGTAGTGCACTCATCTACACATCGTTCACCATTTGAGACATGTTTTGGCTACTTGCAAAAAGACCTTTTTGATATGGTCTTTGGAAGGGAGGATGACTCCAATGGACGTGATGATAGGGAAAAAGTGCAGTAGTTCATTCAGTGGATCCAGTTGATTCACCAAGCAGTATAGGAGCAGTTGGAGAAAAGTCAAGCCCAGTACAAGGCTCGACATGACAAACACCGAGTTGACCATCAATTTCAAGTGGGTTCCATATCATCAAGGTCAGGATGAAGGGAGAAGGGAAGAAGTTGCGACCAATCCGGTATGGTCCATTCACCATCTTGGAGAAGATTGGAAACAATGCCTTCCATCTCGATTTGCTGATATATATGCAAATGTACTCCGTAGTGAATGTGGTAAACTTAAAACTGTATGAGCAACCATTGATAATGGACACAGAAGAGGTGGGAACAGTTCCTACAGTTGATGACTTTGCATAAGAGTATCTTGATGAGTTACCTGAAGACATCATCCTTGACAGAAGAACCAGGACTTCACGATGGGGAGATGTGGAATACCTTCGAGCTGGTTTTAAGGGGATGCACCCTAGCAAGGAAAAATGGCTGGAAAAAGAAAGAGTGAGGGAACGATTCCCTCACTTGCTAATTGATTGATAAAGCTTTTGGCAGTTCAAAAGCTCCTCAATGGGGAGGATTGATCCAGGTGGATCTCTAGACACTAGTGGCATGGAAAAGGCTCAAAATTCAAAGTGGCAAAAAGACAATTAACTTGACATCAGATCTAAGTGCTCATCACTCGGATTCCAACGGTGTGAACGACACTCCAATCCGAGTTCGGATGAGGAAGATAGGGGTAGTCAAAGTTGGGTTGACTTTTGCTAACTAGGCAAGATTAATGAAGGCACAATTTGGACTTTTTCTGGTGGATGGAATCCGGCCAAATCTGGCCAGATTCAGGGAAAAATTGTCACCTAGTTAAAACGACTCCTTCGGTCAAAATATAAATTTTAAAAAATGTGCAGGTTGTTTTAATAACAAAAAAAAATATTGAAAAAGGGTGGCAAGCCACCAACCTCACCACCCCAATCTCATCCACATAACATATATATTATTAGTGGAGGGGCGGGCAACTACCCTCGGCCCCTCCCACGGAACCACCATGATTAAAGCATAGAGTTGGGTGGGACGGCCCTTGGGGCACGGACCCAACCCATGTAAAACAAAACTTCATGCAACAAATGTGGGCCGACCCTTGGGGCGTGGACCCAACACCCAACCAACCTGTTTAATGTGAATAAGACCTGGGGTAGGTGGAGTGGGCGGGTTGTCCAAGGCAGGCCCAACTGAACCAATATTTAAAAATTAACATTCGGATATATAAAACAAGGAGGAGGCGAGGTTTGACTGCCCAACCTCCTCCATAATAACCAGATCGTAAACCAACTCGCCAACGGAGTTCTTGTGTAATCCACCCACCAACATTTTATTTAAACACAATTCATTAGTGCACCCAAGCAAAGGAGGGAACGCATGTAGTTCGAGGAAAATTTTTGCAGGAGGGTCGGATTTTCACTTTATCAGATTTTGACAAATTTTATATGGTTTCAACATTTCTCGACACCACGATCACAATGGCACTCTCCATTTCTCCATCAAAGTTCTTCATTTTCTGCCATTTTTCAGTATGGAGGTATAAAACTCCTTTTTTGTAATTGATGCTTGTATTCTTCTTTCATATTCCACTTAATGAATGAAGGCCTCCCCATTGATCGAGCAGGGCTCGTAGACATAGTCCAAGTCGGATGAACTCTGTTATCAAGTCTTTTTGTCTTATTTCATGCTTCATGTGTTTCTCCTCTTCTCTCATGTGCACATTAAATTTCTATGTTAAGCTACAATTTATGCATGTAATTCTTTAACACATCTATAAGCAAAAGATTTTGGATCACCAACTTCCTGAATTTTTTTTTGACACGCCTCACATACTTTCATGGTTGTTTCAACGGATGATGTTATTCCAACTGAATCTGGTAACATGTCTAGCCCATTTTCCTTCTTAAATCACAATTGTTCCTTAACCATGACAAGTTGTTTTCTTAAATATTCATTTTATTTTTTCAAATTTTCAATTTGATGGACAAGGGAGTCGATCTTAGTCTTACCTAATATAGGGGTAGCCTCTTTTTCTTTCATAGATTTTTCTGGTACTAGTTCTCCTTCCTTATGTTTTTCATCATATTCTTCCTTAAATTCTGGTGTAGCAGTAGATTCTTCAAGCATGGAGGCACCTTCCTCTACAAACTCTTCTTGTTTTCTCATATCTTTCTATTTCTTAGGCTCTCCCGGTTCAGCTATAACAATACAATTTTTGGGTGTTGGAGTAGTCTCAAGTGTAATAGCCACTCACACCCTTTTCTTAGGATTCCTTTCACCAATAGATTTCTCTAGTATTATCTTCTTTAGCTTCACCTTTCCTGACACATCCTTGGATTTTTTAGAAACCTTTCTTTCTTTATATGCTAGCTTAGGTACTGTGGTCTTAAAAATTTCCTTTTCTAATTCTTATTCTTCTATAGGACACCCATGATAGTTATTTTCCAATGATCCACTGGACACCTCCACATGCTATTATGTTCATACCCTTTTCCATTTTGAAGATGTACTAGCATAAGTCTTTATAGAGCTCCATCTCTTAGGGTTTCAACGACCAGGTCTAGAAAATACATCCTCCCTACTTTGCTTAGGGGTTGCAGTTTTCTGCTCCCAGGGGTGTAACAACCCTACTTATAGGAGGTGTGGTTGCTTTACTTGCAGGTTTTGTTTTAACACTCTCCTCATGCTCCTCACTTTCATCATCCTTTGCATCTGCATGTGGTATTGCTAATAGATCAACCCATGAACTCCCCTGCTCCTATAGTGAGTGAATTATGACCAATTTGATAAGTGCATGATTGGTCAAACAAGTTTCTGAGTGTTTTCCCCTCACACTACCTCTACCATGTGTTGTAGTGACTTCAACAAATAGTAAGGGAGATTTATCAACTTCCCTATCCTAAGGTGTAGAAACAAATGAAAGTGATAGTTGAATACAATCCCAAAGTGACCCTCACAGGTGATAAATTTATGAATGAATAGAGCCACATCCTCCCACGGGTGGGGATGGGATGTTATTTCAAAACCCGTACCCTTAGTTTTCAATTCCTCTCTACCTAAAACTCAACCTTAGCTAATGGAATTGACACCTTCCTTGAAAACCACCAAGACCCTATTTATGGAAACCTTGTTACTCTTGCAATTACCTCCTTTGTAACAATAGTTATAAATCCCTTGACTTCAGACTAATGTTCAGTTAGGGTCTGTGCAAACTCTAGAGTAATCAACTCATTAAAACCCTGCAATTTCTCAAATAACTCAACCACCCTTCATTTTGAAAAATTTCCAGAGCTTCCAGGTACTATAATAACATGTCAACATAATTAGGTTCATGTCTTACTATTGCTCCTCCCATAGTTTCTTATAACTGTAACTTCTCAACGATGCTAAAGACCTGTTACATAGTTTCCTTAGAACACACAGATGCTTGCTAAGGAGAAAATGTCAAGACACAACAATTACTCCCTTTTTACCAAATTGGGTATTTTAGTTCTCATGAGAAAAGACTTCGCACAGTCACATCAATTTCCAAAAATGACAGTAAAGGTAATAATGTAAAATTAATGATGGTAAGGGTAATGATACTAAAAATGACAATGTTTACCATAATGGTAAAAATAATGACAGTTGCAAGGTATAATTGTACATTATTATGGTAAAATGAAGTGATTGTTCATTAAGCCATATCTAATTAATTACAAAATTTGTCCTTGGAATGTGTGACAGAAAATGTCACATCCAATTCCACAATGAGGAGAAAAATATGGAGTTACAGAGGAAGCTAAAATCGAAGATAAAAAGTAAACTAAAAAGGAAGCTAAAATGGATGCTAAAAACAATACCATAACCAGGAGAAAATTAGGACGTTACACAAGAAGCTATACATGAAGTTATGTCAAGAGGTAAGGAAGAGGTTAAAATGAGCACAATACTTGGTGCTAAGTTTGGTGAAAAATTGCATTGAGTGTCTATGATCGGCAGAAAAAATGCCAAAATTAGCGCCATGGCAATAAATAATGCTGATTTTTTCAAAAAGATGGAGAAAAATACACTAAAATAGTCAGTGGAAACAAAAAAAGGGAACTAAAGAGGAAGCTAATCATAGGGATTTGTTGTAGTGAATAAATCTAACCTGAGCAAATAATAATTTTCCTTTTGAAGGGCCATGTCAATTTAGGATCCAACGTGAATAAGGAGCTTTAGTTATATTAAAAAATATTTTTTGTCTCATAAAGTCTTTGTTCAAGACTGGCTTGGGTTTCCATAATTTGACCTTCAATAGTAGAATATCAAGCTCATGATTTTGTGGGATATGATGTCAAAAATTAGTGATTCATTTCTCATGGGGTTTCTCACACTTTTAGACATCACATTGTACTAATTCCAGTGTATTACTTCTCCTTGTTTGCACAGTTCATGCATTTGATGCCACTTTGTCCTTACAGAGTTCTGTGAATCTCAGGGTTTAAAGAATTGATTTTTTTTTTTTAGATTTTCCCATGCTCAAAGAATAAAAATAATGTGGTTGCTATTCCCAAAATGTTTATATTCATCATTAAACCAATCCCCTTTTTTAAAAGATTTTTTTTCTTATTGAAATGTTTGCAATCCTTTTGGGAATGGAATGATTCCATATTAGTATTCAATCAACTTCACTTTTTTGAATGGACTTAGATGAGTTTACAAGTTTTCATGGTATAATTTTGGTTTAGTTTCCCTTTCTTCCATTCCATGCATTTGATCATAATTCTGTCAAATCACATGCCATGTTATGGTTCTCCATCATAGATTTTGAAATAGAGCCAATTTCCTAGGAGATCAATGGTCCATTACATAGCTTCCCTTGTTGTGTAACTTGATAACCCTGGCTGAAGGTAATGGAATTTTAAGGCCCATAACAATAATAATGTTGTCAGAAGAATGATGTGCTTTAACAAAAAAAATCAAGAATCAAGATTTTATTAAGTAGACTCTGTTTGTTAAAGAATGCAACTAGGGGCTAATTCCCCTTCCTAGAAGAATTATATATATATATATATATATATATATATATATATATATATATATATATATATATATATATATATATATATATATATATATATATATATATATATATATATATATATATATATATATATATATATATATCATAAATAATGAATAATTAACTAATAATTAACTAATCTCTAAGGACATAACCATTCGTTGAAAATATCTCATACTCACGTAAATAACATATTTACCATATGTTACTACCCACCATAATTTAAGCAAGTATTTGTGTAAAAGACAAGATAAGGAAAAATATGTAAATAAATATACTTACTAGGAGTTACTTCCCACCATTATTTATGGGTTATTCAACACTTTAAAAAATATGGGTAAAAATGTAAATGTGAAAACTTACTAGAATTTAATTTACAAAGATATGTGATCCAATTTACAAAGGGACATATCTCTTGGGTATCTTTGGTGTAAAATTCACTTGAAACTTTTCATTTTACATAATTCACTTATCATCTCATATATTCTTGTACTTATTGTTGATGTTCTATCTGCAATTACTGTCAATTATGATCTAAAGTGAATGCTCCTAAATTTGTAATGTGATTGCTATTGGAATATGAAGTAAAGTTGTTATTAGGCTAATAATACATTGAAGTAATTGTGTAAGCATAGCACATACCATAAAATTTAACATAGTATAGAAAAAAGATGTAAATAAATATACTTACTAGGAGTTACTACCCACCATTATTTATAGGTTCTTCAACACTTTAACAAATATGGCTAAAAATGTAAATGTGCAAACTTACTAGATTTTAATTTACAAAGATACATGATCCAATTTACAAAGAGACATGTCTCTTGGGCATATTGAGTATAAAATTCACTTGAAACTTTTCATTTTACGTAATTCACTTATCATCTCATATCTTCTTGTACTTATTGTTGATGTTCTATCTACAATTACTGTCAATGATGATCTAAAGTGAATGCTACTAAACTTTTCATGTGATTGTTAATGGAATAATTTTTGCAAGCATAGAACATACCATAAAATTTAACTTGGTATCAGATCCCAGGTTAAGACAAGCCCAAGGAACAAGAGAAGCAATCACTGTTGAATAATTGTTGTCGTTGAACAAGGTCTATTGGAACAAGTCTCCATGGATACTCACTCTTATTTCAAGGCATACGATAAGCTCAATGAAAAATCAGATTATCATGTCTGGAAGATGACTCTTGATTTGACTTTAGAGGAACATGAAGTGTCAGATTATGTGCAAGGGAAAATGGTGGAGCCTCCTTCAAATGCACCTACTGCTACTCGAACAAAGTATAGAAAAGGAGAGGTCAAAACTAAGAAAATCTTAGTTGAATCCATTTAAAAGAATTTAATCTCTTATAATTCTAATTTGGGAAATTCCAAGGAAATGTATGATAAGTTGATATGGATGTTCAAAGTCAACAATGAAAATCAAATTCTCTTTCTCAAGAAACAGTTGAAGGATATGAAAATGGACAAATGGGAATCTATACAAGCATATTTCATGAGAATAACTCAAGTAAAGAATTTTTTCTATCAATTGGAGAAGTTAATGCTGATAGGGAACTCACCCTTATTACACTTGGAGGTCTTATAATTCCATGGGAAACATTTGTCACCACCATTCTCAACAATGTCAGGATACTTGGTTTTGATGAACTATTAACTAGATGCACTCAAGAGGAAATAAAGATGATGGAGATAGCTAAGTCTGTTAATGGAAGTGAACCTATTGCTTTCTATACACATGCTAAGAGGAGAAATGATGTTGGTCCTTAAAATTCAAGAAGGTATGGTTTTGGATCTAAGAAGGGATTCAAGGGAAAAGGAAAATGAAGATGATTCAATTGAAACAAGTTTGGCCACTATGCTAGAGAATGTACTCACAAGAAGAATCCTCCTAGGGACAACAAAAACAATCAAAGAAACAACAAGTCTAACTACACAGGAAAATGGAATGCTCCTACTACTTGAGAAGGAAATAATATACCTCCCAAGAGGACAAGAAATGCCAGGTATGATGAAAATAATGTTGTTGAAAAACAATATGAGTATTATCTCACTTCTGCTTTATCTACTGCCTTTCCTTTGGACACCTTGGATGAATGGTTAATTAATAGTTGATGCAGGAGCATTTGGACTTAACCATCAATGTGAAAGATTGTCCACATGTTGTGGCTAAAAAAATTGAATTTCACTGACCTGTGTGGTCGAAAGTCAGTTTTTACCGAGAGGGTTGGATCTCTTAAGAAATGAGTTGTACTTCATTTATTGTAATAAGTTAGGAAATTGTCTTATTTTAGATTCAAAGATAAGTTGTTAAGCTTAAGGGTGTGATAGAGCTTGAAAATAGAGATTGATTAGTTAGAGTGGGATTCGAGTGATAAAAAGGGGAAAAATGTAATGTAGAAGGATTGGAATGGGCAGAGAGCGAGAGGATTGAGTGAAGCGAGAGTCAAGTTAGAGTGAGGATTCCAGATTGAAACAAAGGTATTTAATCGTTGTAATAGAGCCAAAGGCAAGACTCTGTAAACATATTTTTATTATGAATAAATGATGTTGTGTGTATGATTATATATTAAGTCTGTGGAAACTCTCGTTCGCCTTTGTTTATTTGTATTTGGGACAGAATCAAGTGTTTCTCTGTTTTTATGCTTCACGATATAAAACTCAAAGTCCAAAAGAAATCGCAGGCCTTTGTATTATTAACAGTGTTGAGCCGTTTAAGATCTCAGCCATTGATCTAAAGTCCAACCAATGGTGCGAAATTCCGCCTGCTGTTGGATCACCCCACATCGCATCGCAAAAGATTTGTTTACAAGGGGCAGACCTCAAGCCTTGAAGAATTGCGATATGCGATCACCGCAATATCGCATTGCAAACAGACAATGGAGTGTGGTCGGACCATGGACTTAAGGAGTTGTGAGGTGCGATCACGAAATCTCGCATCGCAGGAAGGCTTGTGTGTTATCAGGACCCGGTTGTGTGACATTGTGATGTGTGATTGCGATCCATTGCATCACAACAATATAAAAGGGAAAGCTCCAGAACCCGAAACCTTGCGACTTGCGATTATGTGATAGAATATGGACCGTTGGATCTAATGTGTTACGATCTACGGTGTATCGCGAGTGGTTCTATCAAATAAAAAGAAAGATTGGTTGTTGGGCTTGTATAAGGTAATCAGAGTAGTGCTGCGGAAGATTGGACTGTAAAGGAGATTGAAATCCAGGGGCCGATTGTTGAGATTTTTCAAAAAAATTGATTCCTGTGTCATTTGTTGTATCAAAGTGCAGAGAGATTAAATTTGATTACAGTAAACATGCTACCAAGGAGAGGAGCTGGCATTGGTCGAGGAAGACTAGAAGCAAATGAAGTTCTGTTAGAGGAGATCCGAAGTCTGCGTACGAGGATGGAAACAATTGAGACTGCTCAGAGGAGAACACCTGATGAAGGGGATGACAGTGCTAAAGAAGAATCTTCTGAAGAAGAAGAAGAGGAGGAAAATGAAACTACTAAAGTCATCAAGATGTTGGTGAAAGTAGGAGGAAAACCAAAGGTGGAAATTCCTACGTATGAAGGGAGTCTCAATGTAGAAGAGCTAATGGATTGGATTAGGTCATTAGACAAATATTTTGACTATGAAGAGGAAGCTGACGACAAGAAGAAGGTGAGATTTGCAGTCACCAGATTGAAGGGACATGCAACTATTTGGTGGGACGAGCTACAGACATCCAGAACGAGGAAAGGAAAGTCCAAGATCAAGTAATGGGACAAAATGGTAAGTAAAATGAAAGCCAAATTTATGCCTAAGGACTATCAGTTAAATATTTTTAAACAGTTGCAGAATTTATGGCAAAAAGGAATGTTTGTTAAAGAGTACACAGAAGAATTTTATAGATTAAGTATTAGAGCAGGACATGCAGAAGATGACATGGAGAAGGTAGCCAGATATATCAATGGCTTAAGATATGACATACAAGATGAGATTAGCTTGTTAAGTCTGAAGACTATTGAGGATGCCTATCAAGCGAGTTTGAAGGCAGAGGAGAAGATGTTGAGAAAACAAAATCTGAGGAATAGAGGAAGAAGCGCAGTAAGAGGTAGAGGAGCTACCAAACTAAGGGGACAACAACATCAGCATGAAGTAGGCAGTTCAAGTAGCAGACCGCCGCAGAGAGGGGATTTTAATAGAGGAAGATTTGCGCCCAGAGGAAGGGGCCGAGGAAGAGATGTTCAATGCTACATATGTGGAGAATGGGGACATGTGTCGTGGGACTGTCCTCATAATAAATCAGCAAGTCAGAGGAATGTGAATGTGGCTAAAGCAAAGCCAAAAACACCTCGACTTATGGAGAAGGAAGAACCCCCTGAAGTAGGAGAATCCCTGATGTTGAGAAGGACATTGCTTAAGACAGAGAAAGAGATTGAAGAACCAACGCAGAGGAAGAATTTATTCAGAACTACCTGTAAATCAAAGGGTAAGTGTTGTAAGGTAATAATTGATAGTGGAAGCACTGACAACCTTGTTTCTACAGAGATGGTGGACAAGCTCAGATTAGCAAAGACAGTGCACCCTACTCCTTACAAAGTGTCGTGGTTGCAGAAAGGACATCAAATTATTGTAATAGAACAATGCAAGGTTGAAATACAGATTGGTACGTATAAGGATGTAATATTATGCGATGTAATGCCCATGGATGTATGCCATGTATTGCTAGGGAGACCGTGGCAATTTGATCGAAAAGCTATTCATGACGGAAGGAAGAACACTTATACTCTGGAGAAGGATGGGACTAAGCATACATTACTTCCATTGAAGGATGACGCTGACAAAGGAGCATCTGGGAACAACGTTATGCTAATGAGTGGAAAGGAGCTGTTGCAAGAGATTGAGAAAGGTGAAGAAATGCATTTTGCTGTCATAGGGAGACCGAAGGTAATTCTAACTTCCACAAACTTAGATGATTTACCTGAGGAAATCAAAACTCTGTTAAATGATTTTGTTGATATTATTGTGGATGAGTTGTCGAATGTGTTACCACCGATCAAGAGTATTAGTCATCATATTGATCTAATACCAGGAGCGAGTATGCCAAATAAAGCAACGTACAGATTGACACCTCAAGGGAATGCAGAAGTTGGAAGGTAAGTGCAAGAATTGATGGATAAGGGACTAATTAGAGAGAGTCTTAGTCCATGTTCTGTACCAACAATACTCAGTCCAAAGAAAGGAGGTGAATGGCGTATGTGCACAGATTCCAGAGCCATAAACAAGAATACAATCAAGTATATATTTCATTTGCTATGCATGGATGATTTAATGGATTGTTTGAGTGGATCAAAGTATTTTACTAAAATAGATCTGAAGAGAGGATATCATCAAATAAGAATTAGAGAAGGAGATGAATGGAAGACTGCATTTAAAACAAACAGTGGATTGTACGAGTGGTTAGTGATGCCTTTTGGACTCACTAATTCACCTAGCATGTTCATGAGATTGATGAACGAAGTCTTGAAGGAATATGCAAGCAAGTTTGTGATTGTTTATCTTGATGATATTTTGGTTTTTAGCAAAAGTAAGGAAGAACATATAGAGCATCTTAAATTGGTTTTAAGAACTCTGCAGAAAGAGAAACTACTGATAAATCTAAAGAAATGTAGTTTTATGAAGGAAGAATTGATTTATTTGGGATTTGTAGTTTCTAAAGAAGGATTGAAAATGGATCGAGAGAAAGTCCAAGAAATTTGGAACTCGCCTATTCCCAGAAATATATTTGAGATAAGAAGCTTCCAAGGTCTTGCAAGTTTTTACAGAAAATTTATTAGAGGTTTTAGTCAGATTTGTGCACCAATTCTTGAAACAATTAAGGAGATCAATCAGCTATTCAAGTGGACAGAAGCAGCAGACAAGAATTTTAAATTGCTGAAGAGGAAAATCACAGAAGAACTGATTTTAGCTTTGCCTGATTTTGAAAAGGTATTTCAATTTGAAACAGATGCTAGTGGAGTTGCAGTTGGTGCAGTTCTGAGTCAGGAAAAAAGACTGATAGTGTATTTCAGTGAGAAATTGAATGAAGCGAAGAAGAACTATTCTTCTTACGATAAAGAGTTTTACGCTATTGTACAAGCCTTGAAAAAATGGAGACATTATTTGTTGTTGAAAGAGTTTATACTGTATTCTGACAATCATGCATTACAGTTCATAAACAACCAGTCGAAGTTGAACCAAAAGCATGCCAAGTGGGTTGAATTTTTGCAGAGATTTACTTTTGTGATAAAGCGCACAAGTGGTAAGTTGAATAAAGTCATTGATGCATTGAGCAGGGTAAGTTTTATTGTGCAAGAATTCAAAGTTGGTGTTGTAGGATTTGAAGAAATGATTGAAATGTACAAAGATGATACAGATTTCAAAGATATCTATACAGTAGTGCAAAATCCAATAGTTCATAATAGAAGTCAGTGGTTAGACTATCTCATCCAAGGAGGCTTATTGTTTAAAGGCAACAAGTTGTGTATTCCCAAATGTTCTATGAGGGAAAACATAATAAAGGAAAAACATAGTGGAGGATTATTTGGTCACTTTGGACAAGATAAAACCTTTTCTCAGGTGAATGCTTTTTATTATTGGCCAAAAATGCAGACTGATGTTAAGAGATTTGTTGAGAAATGCAGGATATGTCAGCATGCAAAGGGGAGAAGTCAGAACATAGGATTGTATCAACCATTACCAATACCAGACCGATCATGGGATGTAGTTAGCATGGATTTTGTTTTGGGATTACCAAAAACTCAAAGAGGGAATGATTCCATTTATGTTGTGGTAGATAGATTTTCCAAGATGGCACATTTCATTGCTTGTAAGAAAACTAGTGACACAACACACATAGCTAATCTATTCTTTTCAGAAATTGTAAGATTACATGGATTACCTGTAAGTATTGTGTCTGATAGGGATACAAAGTTTGTAGGGCATTTCTGGAGAACTCTTTGGAAGAAATTAGGAGCTAACCTCAGTTTTAGTTCAGCATACCATCTGCAAATAGATGGACAGACCAAAGTAGTAAACAAAAGCTTGGGAAACATATTGAGAAGTTTAGTGTATCAAAATCCTAAGCAGTGGGATTTAGCACTAGCTCAAGCTGAGTTTGCTTATAATGACACTCCAAACTGAAGTACTGGAATGAGTCCATTTCAGATTGTTTTTGGAATGAATCCAAGAGGTGTGTATGAGCTCAGAAATTTGGGTAAATAGGAGACAAGAAGTGAAAAAGCTGAAGAGTTTGCAGAGCAAATGCAGAGACTACAAGAATATGTCAGAGGTAGATTGTAGGAAAGTAGCGGTAAATACAAACAAAGGGTAGATATGAAAAGAAGAGAAAGAATTCCAAGTGGGAGATTTAGTGATGGTGTATTTGAGAAAATAAAGATTTCCTGCTAAAACTTACAATAAACTGAAACTGAAAAAGATAGGACCATGTAGAATTGTAAGAAAATTTTCAGCTAATGCTTATGACATTGAATTGCTAGAAGGGATTGGAATATCACCTATCTTCAATGTTGTAGATTTTTATCCATACAAAGAGGTAGAGACAAAGCTACATGAGGAAACTACAGGAGATGAAGTTCAAACTGTAAACTGGGAAGAACAAATGCCAAAGATAGCTAAGAAAGAAGTGGAAGCTATTTTGGAGAAAAGAGTATCCAGAAGAACTAGAGGACAAACGTATTTCCAATATCTAGTCAAATGGAAAGGACAACCGGTGGAGGATGATAGTTGGTTGAAAACAACAGAGTTGCAGAAGTATGGAGTAAGTCTTGAAAGTTTTAAGGGCGATTCTTTTCTTCCCCGGGAGTTTGATGCGGGAGAATCTGGACTTAGTCAGCAATGTGAAATAATGTTCACATGTTGTGGGTAAACAAGTTGAATTTCATTGATCTGTGTGGTCGAAAGTCAGTTTTTACCGAGAGGGTTGGATCTCTCAAGAAATGAGTTGTATTTCATTTATTGTAATAAGTTAGGAAATTGTCTTATTTTAGATTCAAAGATAAGTTGTTAGCTTAAGGGTGTGATAGAGATTGAAAATAGAGATTGAGTTGTTAGAATGTTTAAAGATAGAGATTGATTAGTTAGAGTGGGATTCGAGTGATAAAAAGGGGAAAAATGTAATGTAGAAGGATTGGAATGGGTAGAGAGCGAGAGGATTGAGTGAGGCGAGAGTCAAGTTAGAGCGAGAATTACAGATTGAAACAGAGATCTTTAATCGCTGTAATAGAGTGAAAGGCAAGACTCTGTAAACATATTTTTATTATGAATAAATGATGCCATGTGTATGATTATATATTAAGTCTGTGGAAACTCTCGTTCGCCTTTGTTTATTTGTATTTGGGATAGAATCAAGTGTTTCTCTATTTTTATGCTTCACGATATAAAACTCAGAGTCTAAAAGAAATTGCAGGCCATTGTATTATTAACAGTGTTGAGCCATTTAAGATCTTAGCCATTGATCTAAAGTCCAACCAACAGTGCGAAATTTCGCCAACCGTTGGATCACCCTGCATCACATCGCAAAAGATTTTTTTACAAGGGGCAGACCTCAAGCCTTGAAGAATTGCGATATGCGATCACCGCAATATCACATCGCAAACAGATAGTGGAGTGTGGTCGGACCACGACCTTAAGGAGTTGCGAGGTGCGATCGCGAAATATCGCATCGCAGGAAGGCTTGTGTGTTATCGGGACCTGGTTGTGTGACATTGCGATGTGTGATTGCGATCCATCGCATTGCAACAATACAAAAGGGAAAGCTCCAGAACCCGAAACCTTGTGACTTGCAATTATGCGATAGAATATGGACCGTTGGATCTAATGTGTTACGATCTATGGTGTATCGCGAGCGGTTCTGTCAAATAAAAAGAAAGATCAGTTGTCAAGCTTGTATAAGGTAATCAGAGTAGTGCCGTGGAAGATTGGACTGTAAAGGAGATTGAAACGCGGGGGCCGATTGTTGAGATTTATCAAAACAATTGATTCCTGCGTCAATAGTGGAGTCTCAAGTTAGTTCACTGGATATAAGGAGGTTCTCTCAATTTTAGTTGAGAGGAAGACTAATCTAAATATTATTCTTGGAGATAATTTCACCTACCCTGTGAAAGGAATATGAATGTTTTCTCTTCACTTGAACTATAGTCAAACCATACATCTTCAAGATGTTTTGTATGTGCCCATTTTGAAGAAGAATTTGGTATCTATTTCTGAAATGGAGGATAAAGGCTTCAAGGTAGCTTTCACTAATGGAAAGGTACGTGCATGCAATAAGAAATTTAGAGATTATTTTACTCTTGGGTTTAGGGTTGATGGTATTTATCAAGTTGGCAGATTTTCTTTGGGAGCTTTGAAAAATGACACCTCTATTCAATGTGAGATATGGCACCAAATACTTTCTCATTTAAATTACAAAGATTTACCGAGTGTAAGGAAGATGGTCATAGGGATGCCCAAATTTAATATGAATCATGAAGGAGTTTGTCAAGGTTGTGCAAAATGAAAACATAAAAAGGGACCATTCCCTTTTAGTGAGAGTAAGGAAAATGATATTCTTCAATTAATCCATTTAGACATGGCTGGTCCTTTTCCTGTGACTTTTTTTGGAGGATACTTATACTATGTGATATTTGTGGATGAATTCTCCCACAAAACTTGGATTTATTTATTGAAGAACAAGGGTATAATATCTAGATAGTTTCACTCTTTCAAAACATTGGTGGAGAATCACACAGGAAAGAATATAAAGACATTGAGAACAGATAATGGAACCGAATATGAATTTAATGAATTCAATGATTTTTGCAAAGAGGCAGGTATTAAGAGGAAGCTCACCGTTCCATACAATCCACAACAAAAGGGATTTGTTAAGAGAAAGAATCATATAATTAAGGAAGCCACATGTGCCATGATTCATGATTAATTCCTGCCAAAGTTTTTACAGGGAGAAGCTGTGAACATAACTGTATACATTCAAAATATGAGTCCCGATCAAAGCTTGGATTTTAAGACACCCAAAGAAATCTTCACTGGTATGAAATCTGATGTTGTACATTTTATAATCTTCGGTTGTCTTGTATATTTTCATGTAACAAAAGAGAAAAGGAACAAGTTGGAAGCCTATGGGAAGAAATATGTATTTATTAGTGAAGATTCAAAGGCATGTAAAATTTATGTACTTGGTTAGAGAAATGTAGCAGTAAGTAGAGATGTTACCTTCTATGAAGACTCCACACTCAGAAAAGCAAGGGATCTCCCCATCAGAAGGAAGAACGATGATGTTGTTAAAAGTCAAGAAGAACCTCTGATGGATGAACCTATGCTTGATTTTGATGGCCCGATGGATCCACTTGATCCACCTCGATGTGATCCATCTATCTCAAAGAAGAGACCACTATGGATTCTATATACACTTGAATATGTAGAAAATCATGCTTCCCCAAGAGGAAATTTTCAAGAAAGTAATAATCCTACCAAGTATCAAGGATACTTTTTTGCCATAAGTACTATCATTCAAACCAAACCTTGCATTTTCAAAGAAGCTGTAAAGAACCAAGTATGAAAATATGCTACGGGTGAGGAATATGGGTCAATAATGAAGAAAAATGTCTAGGAAGTGGTGCCTATACCCAAGGACAAGTTCGTAGTAACTTCAAAATGGACCTACAAGATTAAACATGCAGTTGATGGAAGTGCTGATAAATACAAGGAAAGGGTCATGGCTGGTGGATTCTCACAAAATGAAGGAATCAACTATGATGATATTTTTTCTCCTATTGCCTGATATACCACTATACAATACATAGTTTCTCTTGCTGCAAATCAAGGATGGAGCCTACATAAAATGGATTTCAAGAATGCATTCTTACATGGTTCACTTAAGGAATAATTCTACTTGGAACAACCTTAGGGGTTTAATGAGAAGGATAGAAAAACTCATGTATGTAGGTTGAAGAAATCCATCTATGGGTTAAAGCAAGCCCCTAAGGATTGGTATGAGAATATTGATAGCTATCTCATGAAGCTGGGATTTACAAGGAATTATGTTAATCTAAAATTATACTTCAAGGTTGAAAATGACATGCCCCTTATTTTGGTCTTATATGTTGATGATCAATTTCTAATTAGTACATACCCTCTCATTTATCAATGCAAGAGGGAGTTGAATTTTAAATTCAAGATTAAGGACCTAGGATCGTTACATTCCTTCCCAGGCTTGAAGGTTAGGAAAAATCCAGGTGAGATTTTCCTTTCTCAAGGAAAATATATTGTGAAGATATTAGAAAGGTATGGCATGGTGGACTACGAGTTTGTGACTACATCAATGGAACTATAGTTCAAGAAGCTATGTGGAACTGATGCTGGTCTAATTTTGGAAAATCCTACCGAATATAGAAAAATTGTGGGAGCATTGATTTTCTTGGTGAGTACATGACCAAACATATGATTTGTTTTTAATACATTGAGTCAATTTATGATTGAGGATATATACATTGGGTTGCTGCAAAGAATATTCTAAGATATCTTCATGGTACTATCAACCATGGATTGAGGCACACTGTTGGGGATATGAGATTACATGGATATACTGATGCCGATTGGGATGAAAGTGTGGTGGATAGAAAAATAACATATGGATGTTGTTTCTCTTTGGTATCTACTTCCATCTCATGGATGAGTTGTAAACAAAAGTATGTTGCACTAAGAACTGCTGAGGTTGAATGTATTGCAACTAGTATGGTTTGTTGTGAAGCGATTTGGTTGAGGAAGCTCTTCAGTGAGATATTTGGGCATGTGCAGGACACTACCATCATTTATTGCGATAATAAAAGTGTTATTTTCCTTTCAAAGAATCCCCTATTACACGACCGATCTAATCATATTGATATTAGGTGCCATTTTATCCGCGATATGGTACACCAAGGAGAAATAAGGCTCCAACACACCAGGATGGATGAACATGTTGCTGACATACTCACAAAGCCTTTGGGAAAGACCACATTCTTATCCTTCAAAGGGAGACTTGGATTCATGGAAAGACCCTCCCATGAGGGTCCCAATTGAGTTTGACATTGAGCTATGGTATCTCCTCGAGGCCTAGGGTACTTCTTGGAGCTATATGAGCACAGGGTGAGGGGTTCACCTTCCCCTATTGAGTACACTATATGAAAATAGGGTGAGTGATTCACCTTCCCTAATGGAAACCCCAACATACATCCTAGCCTTGTAGTCTGGAACTCTTGGGAAGTACCTCTCATTGGGCCAATTAGTTGGGAAAAGTGGTTAGGGTTAATTAGTGTTGGCATTCAGATATGAATCATACAATTCACCCCATTCCACATTAATTGTGAACCCAGGGTTCGACTAGTTATTTCAAGGCTATGATGTAAGGTATATGTAGGCCATATTTTCCCTACCAACATTGAAAATTCAATCATAGGCATAACAATGTGTAACAAGTAATAATTGTAACAACAATCAGAGTAACAACAAGTTAGGACTCACAACAACACATAGATAAATCAATACACACCAAGAAAATAACACAACAGGAATAAAATTATGCACACAACTAATCCAATAGTGTTTGGTCAAGAGAGTGGGCCCAACTCCCTTATCAGGGCTGCAACAAGATCAAAAAATATGGAATGCTTAAAATATCAGAAATTGCATTAATCAAAATAACATTACAGAGGTCTACTGTTACAACTCATAATTCTCGTGTATCTCTTAGTGGTGAATTTACCAAATCTATAACACTACTTATATATTTCATTTAACAACTGACAATTCCTAAGATTATGACAACTGCCTGCCCACAAATACATAACGATTCTCAAGATACAACATAATATAAAGATAACACTTGTGTTGGTTGATAGTTTGAACCACCGTTGCAACTGATATCTAAAGATAGCGCTGCTAGCTCGATAGTCATCATATGCTGAATCATGGTCTTGATCATCATTCCTTCGAATTTGCAAGGAAACTTAAGTTAGCAAGTCGCTTTAGGAAATAATCCCCTATGACTATGCTTCATCGATTAATAATTCACAAAGACATGAAAATAGGTATACCTTTGTTGTTTAGAATACAAATCGACCAACAAGGACATGAAATGAGTACATGAAAGGGATAAAAAGGCGGGTAAAAAGTAGGCAAATTTAGCAACCAACATCTTCCCCCAACTAGCCTTTCTGCATGTCCTCATGTAGCTCGTCTTCTGTGAAAATTTGGGTTAGAGCTACTATGGTTAGCATGAAGCTATGCAAGGTCATATCTCGCGGCCATTTCTGTTCCGGGAACCTTATATCCATCTGTGTGAAGGAATTCCTTCCACCAATCCTTGTCTAACACATAATCTCGTGTGTACTGCTCAACTAGAAGCTAAACAATGGGAAACTGAAATCTCAGACCTATCCATGGGTCCCACAATGCTGAATGCATGTGATATATCATTGTATTCTTTCCAAATCCTGAACAAAATTAGGGGCCCCAAAAGGTTCGCATGTACTTACTACTGATGACGACAACATCCATCGTTTCTAACAACTATCCTGAGCCTCCTCCTAACAAGTAAAAATCTACTTTGTACACATGTCAGTGCACCACTTCTATGTTGCTAGTATCTGACCCTTCCATCCTTCTATTTCCAAGAAGGTACGATGTTTGTTAAAAATATTCACAGTCTGACAATGCTCCATTCGAATTACAAGTGGCATGTTCACTTGGTTCTCTTTGAATGTGTCGAAGGCTTTCTTCCATTTAACCTAGTTAATCGTGAAGGAGGTGAAGGCTCTTAGCTAAATATCCACAACATATGGCACTGAATTGAATGATTGATCATTCCCTAGAAAATATTTGTGCATGTGGAGTTCACACATTAAGTGTTGGTTCAGGATATTGTGACCCCTCAAGATGCGCAAAAACTGTATCATATCTTGGATTTCATGGCTTATCTCCTAATGGATGCTCTCTAAATAGAAGAATAGGTATTGTTCATGGAGGAAGATAACATAACTATGAGCAGGATGTCAGAATGCCATCACTTGCTGTGCCATAGCAAACATTTCATGTTTTTCAGCCTTCAGTAGTTTCACTTGCTCTTCTAATTCCTCAATCTTTTTCTATTGATTCTCCTATTGATTCTTTTCGTTCTCTATCTAGGTCATATAATCAGCTATCACTTTTTCATCTTGTTCTTGAATTCCTCTCAGTCCTTCTTGGTGGGCTTCCAAAGGGATATACCCTCGTTGAAGGCGAGACGTAGTAGCCTACCATTTTTGAATTTCTCCAGTTAACAAGAATTCCTAAGACTCAAATAGATGCAAAAATTACTCAGTCTATGAAGTTGTTGAAGTTGTAGGCCTATCTTCAATCTACACTATTTCTGAAGTGGTTTCGGCTCCAGGATTTATGGAAACCCGACTGACATTCCTCTTATTCTTCCTCATCCATGTCCGTAAGCATAACATTTACTTCCTTATCTTAATAATTTCCATTTTTAATTTCATATTCTCCTTAAACTGCGATTGGTACCTTTCCAGGATGGGGGCCCTTCTCTTTGCACACTGTTCAATGAATTCCTATTTGATAATGGCCTCCTCCATTGGTCTTATGACCGATGTTGGATTTAGTGGATTGATGTCAGTGAACTCATCAATTGGCTCCTGTTTCACCCTTATTTCTTCTGTCTGCTCCACAACTCGGGGGATGGCCCCAACATCTTCTTTCACAAGTCTTGGAACCTCCATATCTTCCCTGAATGGCTTTGGAGCCATTATAGGCCCTTGCAGAGTAACATTTTCAACACCCTTTTCCTATGGCTGCTCTATTGCCCAGTCATCTTCTTCCATTTTCTCAGAAATTAGTTCTGGCCCTTACAGGTTGGTACCAACAACAACATTTTCTTCCAATGGCTCTATGGAAACAACATTAGCCACAATTTCTTCAACTTGCCCTTCGGTCGACACTGGTTCTTGTGTAACAGTGTCAACCACCAGTTCTTCAATTTGCCCAATTTTTCCACCAGTCGACACTGGTTCTTATGTGATAGTGTTGACGATGGTTCCCGTAGCTGTCCCTACAAATCTTAGTATCAAGGGAGAGATGTTTTATTTCACCGAGAGCCTAGGGGAGTGAAATTTTATTGCCCCTCTTGGTAGGGAAGTGGAAAATGAAGAACAAGGGATATCCTCCTCAATCTCCATCCTTTCAGCGCCTGCTACTTCAAGTCCTTCAATTATTTCTCCTTCCCCTTTATCTACTGGCTGTTCTGCACTCTCCTTCTCCTTTTCTTCCTGTGCTTCTTCCACCACTTGTTCTTCTATTTTTTCCGATTGATCGGAAGTCGACATTAGTTCTTGTGTAACAACATCGACTATGACTCCTGTTTATTCCACTGATTCCTCCACCACTTTGGTAGGCGACACTGGTTCTTGTGTAACAACATTGCCTGCAGTTTCTTCCAATGCCAACAATTCTTCCATCAATTTAGTAGTCGACGCTAGTTCTTGTGTAACAGCGTCGCCTACGCTTCCTTCCACTTCCATTGCTCCTGATTTTAGGTCTGTAGTCGATGATGGTTCTTGTGCAACAAATTTGTCTCTGCTGGCGATTCTGTTGTGTCCTGTTCTGTTTCCAATTCCTCCAATTGTTCGAAAGCCGATGTTGGTTCTTGTGTAGTAGCATCATCTGCGGCTTCTTCATTTGCCAATAATTCTTCTTCCTCTCTTGCCAGAATCATAGCTGCAAGTTCTTTTTCTTCTAATTCATTCAATTGTGGCCAAGCCACGAAAGTCTGTGATAGAGAATGCACCACCAATATCCTGACAAGCCCGTGGTTTGTGAGGACCGCCAATACTTGGCATGATCGATGAGAAAACTGTGCCATTAACTGAAGGTTATTCCATAAGAAATATGGAATATACAGAGAATGCACATGATAGAACCAAAGGAATGAAATAATTTTAAAATGGTATTTGAACAAGGTAGAGAGCCGACCTTTGCAAGTAATTTATTGCATAATGAAGTATGTGACCTTGGCCCATGAATGTGGCAATGATTTTTGATTGTATCCCATTCCCTTCTGATTAGAACTTATTGGAAAGGACCGTAATGCAATGCAATCGAATGTGGTTCAAGTTCCAATGCATATGGAAATGTGCAAGGATTTATGATTGTATTCCCTTCCCTTCTACGGTGATACAATCTGAGGTGATTTCCATTTACAATTAGGGGACTATGTGCCTCATCAATTGTTACAATTCTAACAATCCCGTTATCAAACACCATGTCAACTTCAAACGGTCCCATCCATCTAAAGCAGAGTTTTCCCTTAAATATTTGAATCGAGAGTCATAGAGCATTGCCCAATATCCTCTTTGAAACACTTTTTTCTTGATGAATTTATCATGCCATTTAGTTCGCTACTGTTGAATTGCAGCAGTGTTCTGGACAACTATCAAAAGAATTTCATCCAACTCATTTAATTGTTCTAGTCGGGCTTTTTGGGTTTATGAAAGATACAAACCTAATTCAAGGTCTGTCCCGAGTGTCTTAATTTCGAATTCCACCGAAAACAAAGGGGATTTCCCATAGACAAGCTCGTATGGTGAAAATCATGTTGTGTTCCACCATGTTGTTCTATACGCCCAAAGTGTCCCAGGAAGCTTTTTGGCCCAATTTCGGTGATGGTTTACTACAGTCTTCGTAAGGATATTCTCCAACACTTTATTTGTACTCTCGACTTGACCATTCGCCTAAGAATGATATGGATATGTCACCCTGTTCTTGATTCCATACTTCTTCATAAGTCCTGCTATCAGATGTGATGTGAATTGCGTCGCTCCATCTAAAACTATCTCTCTAGGAGCACCGTACCAAGCGGAAATTTCTTCGAATAAGAATTCTGAGACAACCTGTTCTATGGCTTTTGCAATAGTCTTTGCCTCTACCCACTTGGTCACATAATCCGTGCAGACCAAAATATGGATTTTTTGATGTGAAGGTGGATTGAATGGCCCATCGAAATCGATAGCCCATTTTGCAAAGGGCTCAAGAGCTAGTTGAGACTGTAACGACATCTCATTTCACTAACCAGGCTATCCCATCCGCTAGCAGCTATCACACCCTCGAACATATTTCCTTTCATCACAAAAAATAGAGGGCCAATAGTACCCCATATGTAACACCTTATGACATGTTTGCTTATCTGCGAAATGCCCTCCATAGGGGCCATCGTGAGCAGATTTCAGGACATCATAGATGTCATCTTCACCTATGGAGCATTGGATTTGTTGATCAGGTCCTGTATAAAAGAGGTATCCCACTATCCACGAATATCAGGCACCATGATGGATAATATTTCATTGTTCTCTGTATGGAAAGTGTTGAGGTACTTTTCCTATAGCAATATAGTTAGCAATATCTGCATACCACAAAGTGTGAATAGAAATTGCAAAGAGATGTTCATGTGGAAAACTATCCTCTACAGGTGTACCTTTATCACTAGTATCCAGCCTAGATAGGAAATCTACAACTACATTATCTTTCCCTGGCTTATCTACAATGGTAATATCAAATTCTTGAATTAATAATACCCATCTCATAACGCGATCAGGAGTTATTATTTTATTCATCAGATACCTGATGGTTGTATGATAAGTGTGCACAAAAATGGGATACCCTGTAATGTAATGTGGAAACTTATTAATAGCATAAATAATAGCCAAAAACTCTTTTTCAGTTACCGTATAGTTCAATTCAATGGGAGTTAGATTCTTACTGATGTAATATATCATGTATAGTTTCTTGCCCCACTATTGTCCTAAGACTGCTCCTACTTCTGTGTGAGAAGAATCTGTAGAAATATGAAACCAAAGCTTCCAGTCAGGACCACGTAATATCAGAGCTTTGCAAACTAGTTCTTTGATTTCCACGAAGGTTGTTTCACATTCATTTGTCCACATAAATTCTGCATCCTTAGGTAACAATTGAAAAAGTGGGAATGCTATATTAGAATTTTTTTCTATAAAACATCTATAATAGCCAACATAACCTATGAAACTACACACTTGTGTTGGTGTCTTAGTTGTAGGAAAATTTAATATTACCTCTACCTTGGAAGGATCAACCTGAATTCTTGCAACTGAAATAAGGTGTCCGAACACTATTCCTTCTTTCATCGCCATATGGAATTTCACTGTACTAAGAGAAACATGTGTTTTCTTACATCTTTTAAGTATTTTCTCTAATTTTTATATATATTTTTCAAAATAATCCCCATATGGGGTGAATTCATCCATGTAGATTTCAACACTATCATTGACTAGATCAGAAAAAATTCCTAGTATTTCCGTTGAAAGGTAGTGGGTGCATTACAAAGACCGAATGGGAGGACTCAGTATGCAAAGGTTCCCCAAGTTCGTACGAAGGTAGTTTTATCTTGATCCTCAGGAGCTATTTGGATCTAGTTATACCCACTAAATCTGTCCAGAAAGGAGAAGAACTTCTTTTCGGCTAATGTATCAAGGACCTTGTCAATAAAGGGTAAGGGAAAATGATCCTTTTCCGTTTCTTTATTTAATTCCCTGAAATCAACACAAATCCACCACTTTCCATTCTTCTTCGGAACAATTACTAGTGGGGATACCCATTGACTATCTGAGATTGGGTAAATAAATCCCACATCTAATAGCTTCTGTAGTTTTTCTTTGAGAATTCTCTTTAAAGTAGGATTCATTCTTCTATGTGGTTGCCTAACATGTTGAAATTCTTATTTAATGTATATGTGATGAGTACATAAGTCAATAGAGATTCCTTTCATATTTGTATATTCCCAAGCGAAGGCTTCTTTCTGTTCCCGAAGGACTTTCAGTAACCGTTCAGACTAGGAAGGTGAAAGGTCACGATTCACGTTCAACGTTCTCCTTGGTTCAATTTCTACATGAACACTGTTATGGGGTACAATTACAGGAACGTTTTCAACTTCAGTCTCTGGTTCAATGGCTTCCACAACATTGCAACTCATACGAGATTCTAATAGCTGGCAGATTGAATAAGAAATGGAGTTGGGGCTGCTAACAAAGATATTAATGGAATCATCCTCTATTTCATCCTTAAAACAGAGGGCCTCACCAATGGTAAGAATTGGTCTAATTTCTTCATTTTTAGGTTCAAGCCCTTTTGTAGGTATAGATTTTTGTATTAAGGTAAATCCTAGTTTATCTGGTGAACTCGGTTCTGCAGGGGGATAAAGGATAAGATTCTTTGTAACTTCCCCATTGGATATTACCATATTTCCTGACTGAAACCCAATGTAAGCGTCTACAGTCGCAAGCCATGGTATTCCTAAAATCAAAGGATTCCCACCGGTTGGGGATTGGGTATGTAATACCAAAAGATCGACAGGGTACTGCCATGAGTCTACTGAAATGGTTATATCTTCCAACTTCCCTACTGGTCTTATAGTAGACCGATCTTCCAATTCTAGGATGGTGGGAGTTGGTTTAAGGTTTCACAGGCCTAAGGTAATCACAGTTGCATAAGCTATGACATTAATTTCTGCCCCCAAGTCTACTAGCACATTTGGGATATCAACACCATTAATTAGTAATGTAATAATCAAGTTCCCTAGATCCCAGTATTTAACAGGCGTAGGCTTCCCCAACATTATATCTGGTCTCTTTCCCATTACATGAATAGTGAGTGGATCCTTTGGTTTTCTTCTAGGTTTCTTAGAGAAATATTCTTTGATTGTTTTGGCATAAATCGGTACGTCCCTCATAGCCTGAAGTAACAAGATTTTGACAAATAAATTTTACAAGACCCCTAAAAATTCAAATTCAAGACGAGGACTCTGTTTGCTCAAGGATAGTCTCTCAGGATAAGGTGGAATAGTTTGACATCCTCTAGTAATAATTGTTTGAAAATGGGGTTGTTGTTCCATAGGAGTTTGCATTGACTCATCCCTAGTTGTTCCAGCAGAATTCCTAGGTTCTGCTTCTGAGACTTCATCATCAATATGTTCAACAATTATTGGTGAAGTATGAGTATTTACCACCTAACTGGACCGAAGATTTTATTCATTACATTTTGTGGTGGAAATACTGTATGTAGGAAGGTTGAGTGTCTCAACTTGTTGAGCTCCCCTATTGTTTAGATTTGGGTTGGATTGAACAAGCAATTTTGGAGGAAGAGGAGGATTACTAGTGGAGGCATTAGAAGGCAGCTGTAACTGTTGTTGTTAAATAGACTGAGAGAACTGTCCCGAAAGAGGAGGAGGTCCACACCAATTCTGAGATCATGAAGGGGTTGGACTAGATTGAGAGAACCACTGGTTCTAGGGCATTGGATATTGACAAGTACTGCGATCATGAAGCTGAAAAAGGGACAGACTGAGGCCCAAAATCTGAAATTATTAAAATACTGATAGGGGTCTTGAGGCATACCTTGATTCATGTTCTGTGGCCATGTTGCCATGGTTTCCTTGATCCCATGAAGTAAAATTGATCTATCTCTTCATTTTCTCCCTGAAAAACTTCCTTTTGCCTAGGAATAGATGGACAAGTGCTAGTGGAATGACTTTGCTCACGTATCACATAGGTCTCGACAGTATTCAGTGGAAATTCCTTTAGTGGGTGCTTCTTCCTTCATTGAGCGTAGAAAATGCAAATAGCCTTCTCTGCTTCCATATGCTTCTATTTCACCTATAAAACCTCCAGTTGTGAGGAAATTGTGCTTAAGATATGGGTCCTCAAGTTTTCCAGCAAGTTTCCAATTTCTGCTTTCATAACTCCACTGTTGGATGTCTTAAGGGTTCAGATCCCCCACCTATGCCTCACAGATCCATGTGAACACTTAATTCACAATTCATAGATGGTGTCAAATTCTTCCTTTGATATATATCCCTTTCCTATTACATTCAAAAGTTCCAAATATTCCTCCCTTAACGCTAAGAGAAAAATTATCTTCAAGATGTCCTTATCTAGGTCACTATGGCCTGAACTCTGTAAACTGTATTTGAAACATTCCAAAAATTCCTCCATGTTCTCATCCTATTTCTGCATAATCTTAAATATTTATTCCTTAACATCTCCAAATTTGCAAGAATCTTGGTATTTTTTGAGGAAAATTGTCTTCATGTCATCCCATGTAGTAATATATCTTCCCCCTAAACCCATGAACCATCTCAAAGTTATTCCCTTCAAAGTAGCAAGGAATATATTCAATTTTTGGGCATGAGAAATATAGTAATACCCCCAATAGACAACGTGGAATTCAAACAGGAATGTGTCTGGGTCTTCAGAAGAAATACCATGGAAGTTAGGTAATGTTGTCAAAGTAATATGCTTCATAGGCACATCACCCCTGATATCTCCAATTGGGAACTCGATCGAAGAAGTTGTAGGAGCCATGAATATCTTCCAATATTCACTTGGAATCTCAACAGGGTCTGGTTGTTCTATAATGTGCGGTTGAGGCTGTTTGACAACACTTCCTTGATCAAATGGTGCAGAGAATTCCCTCAAGTCTTCTTCTTCTAAACTCACAATGTTCAGTTCCTCCGATCCTCTGCTTGCTACTTCTTCTTCCCTGAATTGTGATTTTGTTATTGGGGGAGGTTCTGGTTGTGAAATTGATTTCCCTCTAGATCTCATATGAGATTTCACCCTAACAACAACTCGCGATGAGGCTCTTGACTTAACTTTTGAAATGATTTCTTGGATGTAGGTAATTATGCCTAGATCTCTCCTTCCTCTTTTTTGGGGTCTTCCTCTGCCCCTTTTATTTGTATCTCTATTCATGCAATTAGAAAATAAAAGGAAAACATTCAAGAAAATTGAAAGCTCAGGACCTGAAGTAGGGTGAAAAATTCCCTCCCCAGGACAAGAGAGTGGCCCCTAAAAAGAAAGAAAAATAAGGAAAACAAACCAACCACAAAATCTAAGCTCAGGACTTGAAACAAGGTGAAAAAAAGACTTCCATTCCTAGGACGAGAAAGCGGTTCCTATGAAAGAAAAAAAATAATCTAATGCTCAGGACCTTGAGTAGGGTGAAAAAAAATTCCCTCCCCAAGACAAGAGAGTGGTCCTATGGTCAATACTAGTCGTACTTTCATGCCTTCGATAGCCTCCCCCACAATGACATGAAAATGTTGGCGTTCAAATATGAATCATACAATTCACCCAATTCCACATTAATTGTCAACCCGAGGTTCAATTGGTTATTTCAAGACTATCATGCAAGGTATATGCAGGCCATAGTTTCCCTACCCAGTATTGAACATTCAGTCATAAACATAACATTGTGTAACAACAAGTAACAACAATATAAGAGTAACAACAAGTTAGGACTCACAACAACACATTGATAAATCATTACATAATAAGAAAATAATGAAACATAAATAAACCTACGCACACAACTAATCCAACAACCCCTAGTTAGGAGAGTGGGTCCAACTCCCTAATCAGGGCTGTGACAAGATCAAGAACTATGAACTGCTCAAAAGATCAGAAATTGCATTAATCAAAATAAAATTACAGAGGTTTGCTATTGTAGCTCAGAATTCACGTGTATATCTTAGCATCGGCTTTCCCAACCCCATAACAGTACTTATACATTTCATTTAAAAACTAATAATTCCTAAGATTACGACAACTGTCTCCCTACAAATACATAGAGAATCTCAAGAGACAACAATAATATAAAGATAACACTTGTGTTGGTCGATAAGCTGAACCAATTTTGCAACTGATATCCAAAGATAACTTTGCAAACTTGATAGTCATCATACACAGAATCATGGTTTTGATCATTATTCCTTCGAATTTGCAAGGAAACTTAAGTTAGCAAGTCGCTTTAGGAAATAATCCCTTATGACTACGCTTCATCAATTAATAATTCACAAAGACATGATAATAGGTATACCTTTGCTGTTTAGAATACAAATCGACCAACAAGGATGTTAAGTGAGTACAGGAAAGGGATAAAAAGGAGGGTTAAAAGTAGGAAAATTTAGCAACCAACAATTAATACTAGTGGTGAGCACCAGTATTGCAGCAATAATGTTGCAACTCCTGGGCTTCCTACTTTACTCTTATCAACCCGGTAGTTTGTAACAAACTTGGAAGCGTCGGTGCTATATGCACAAGTACTAGTTCTTACTGCACGTTGTCACTTGGTCAGGTGGCGCAAGATCACTAGGAGCTCAAGCCAATTTCTATGGATTTCAGAAGAAGCTCTATATGTGATGAAAGGAGAGAAAGATTACTCTACAAATGCTACTTTAACTGCAGAAAGGAGAAAGACTGAAATGTAAAACAAACCTAGTAAACCCTAATTAACCAAATAATCCTACTTTTGCAAAAAACACTATGAAAACCATGAAAGGAATGCCATTACCTACTCAAGGAAGTAAAAAACATCTACCTAAGCTATTTCTAGAAGTAAATAAACAAAAAACATCTTTTTGGATTTTTATGTATTTTTATGTGAATTTGACATGCATATAATTTATTGTGTGTGAATGTGGCAGTGAATAGGTGGTGTTGGAGGGTGGTTTTGGGACTTGAGAGGATGTAGGATGGTGTGGATGGGTCCTAGGAGGTCTTAGGTGGCCTTCTGGAGGCTTTTCCCACACTCTGACTTCAAAAGAAAGCCTACAAGAAAATCTACAGGAGGACACGTGAAATCTACAAGAGGAAAACAGGGCAACTACAGGAGGCCTACAGGAGGAGGCCGAGAGTAGTTTTCACTATTTTGAGGGTGTAAGAGTGGGCAGAAAAGGTGGATGAAGGTTTGAATGAGGTGTAAGGGTTCCTAGGGTCTACCACGGATCACCAGGAGAGAGGAAGATGATTGGGTTTGCTCAAGGAGAGAGGAAGAAGTTCTATGGAAAATGCAGGAAACTAGGGCAGAATTGAAGTGAGGTTTTGGCGACCTGTAGGGCATGGATCAGATGGAGGATGGGATGGATGATAATCTGGCCTACCACTAGAAGAGATCTACTGCAAAGGAACTGACAGTCAACCAATAAGATCAAACAAGCAACGACATGAGTGCATCTAGAAAAACAGAGTTTTGCATAAAAATGGTCTAAACTATGATCTATGAAAGGAAATGCTGAGAAATGCTGCAAGAAAGGAAAGCATGAAAGAATAATATTGTAAATAAATAAGTGAGCATGATGAAGAAGATCTGAAGCAAAGCAAAGCTGGACTATTAACCTACTAAAAAGCTGCAAACACTAGAAGTCCTATGAATGAGGAAAATTTGTGGTTTTGGGGCAACAAGAGGGTATTTGCCTCAAATCATGGTCCCAAAGGGAGGAAGAGAGGCCAAGGCACTATTTCTAGCCTTTTGAATCTTCTCTTTATCACTGCTTAACCTGCTATAGAAAGCAAAAATGGAAGCAAACTACTAAATCATCAAAAGCAACCTATTCTTAACCATAAAAGAAATACATCTAACAGCAACCTAGTTTACAAACTGAAATAAAACATACAAATACAAGTAAAGAGGAGCTTGGCTACTTGGATTAGGCCCTAACCCAAGAGCTTCAGCCCTCTGAGGTAACTCAGTGCTAGCTCAAAAAGGATTCCATCTTTATTATCAAAACAATAACAAGATTACATGAAACTGTCACAAAATAATAAGCTCGAAGTTGGAGAAGAGTTTACATAAGCAAAAATCCAACAAAAATCCGACCCTAGTGAGACCCTAGGCCTCTCTACTTATGCAAATGAAGCTACCAACAACTTCCATAAAAAAAGGGAGGATTGGCTCCCAAAACTCGAGATAATCATCAGTCATCCTCCACTTGCTCGACTTCCTTCTAGTGCATGATTCAGCTGCTTGTACTCCAAGCTGAATGAAGGAGAATTCAAAGTGAGGAGTAATAAATGAGGGGGATTCCCTCCTATAGGTCCTCTCCTTTGTCCACTTTGAGTTATTGCAGCCATTTGTCCATTGGATCCTTGACTTTGACCTTGAAATTCATCAATAATCTGCATTAAACACATGTTAGACCACATGGCATCATAACTAACTCAACTCACTCCATAAGCATAAATATAATCAAAAAATCATACAATAAGCTAAGAGAATGGTTGATTTGACTAGGTTAGGAGGTAAAATGAGCCATATAATTACCCATTTATGAGGCTCATCATCACCCCCCTACTGAACGTGTTGCTCATCCTTTGAGAAACTTAGTCCATCTCCTCATCTTTTATGGCCCTGGTGGCCTCCCTAACATCCCAGGCTTCTGATGTGGTCTGCTCTTCTTTGTCATAGAATGCTGCCTTCCTGTCTATCTCTTCCCATTGCTCCTCCTCTTCTTCTTCTCTTCTGCCTTCTAGCATGCCTAACAGCAGTGGGGGACTCAGTTTGAGGCCAATCCAGTTGACCTTTAGCCTCTGCATGGAGCGCTTGTACATTGGCACCTCTCTTAATGCCTCCTTCGGCCTCATGGGGGAATGATATTCCATGATCTGCAGACTGTGTGGTAAGGTGTTCCATCTCGTCATGCATGCATGCACACAGTCATCCCCAAGTAGCCTTTGCATATCCTCAAAGTGTGCAATGGCTTGTGCCTGATCATTTATATATCTAGGGGCAATATGACGATTATTGGCAAGTGGGTTGTGTGTGCTAATGAGTGCCATGGGATCTGATGGCTCAACTCTTATCATTAATGGCTCATTCTGCTCTTTTATCATCAATATTTTTATTTCTGCCACCATCAACTCTTCATGATTCATCCATGAGGCCATGGCCATTAGTTGCAGGTCCCCTAGCCTGACATTGGGGTCCCACACATTCATGTCTGTGAGGGCCATGTTATGTAGGTAGAATTCTGCCATCTTTGCCTTATCTGCTGATATGATTTGGTCACATAGATCCATAAACTGCCTGTAATCTTGAAAGGTATTGTGCCTCTTTGTGCTAGAGTCTTTATATGGAATTGTAACCATTGGTCCTTGAGATATAGGCCATAGGATTTTGTTGGTGTTCTACATTGCAATGCCTCCATGGATAAGTTGGCCATGCATGCCAGTTGAGTCTCTTTCTCTTGCAGCTCTCTCCTTAAAAATTCATTTTCAGTTTCAAGGTGGCTTCTTGTAATTGCTTCCTTGTCTTTGAGAGCAGTCAACTCTTTGCCCATTTCTCTGAGTTTGTTTTCCATATGGCCAATATCCTCAAATCCCTTGGATTTGGCTATTTGCATCCAGTGTTCTTATTCTTTCTTTCTCTAATTCAAAGAATAGTGGAATTGCAAATTTTTGTGGGATTATCCTTCCTCCCTCAAGTAGATAGTAATAGGAGGCAAGACTAGGCCGGGGATCAGGTTCTTGTAGCTCTGTTGCTTCCTCCTTTACCTGTGGTTGTCCTTCCATCCTTTTCTAAATCTTTTGGGTCTCTTGTAGTTTTGACAGTGTCTCCTATAGAACTGTTTGAGCTTCCTGTAGGACTGTTTTTGGGTCCTGTAGTTCTACCTTTTCTTTCCATGTGGAAGATCTAGGAGTCCCCCTTTTATATGTGATAGATGTCTTGGAAGGGGATTCTTCCCCTTGGCAGAGGGTGAATCTTCAATTGTAATTAGCATTTTTGAAGAGGGTTGAGGTTTGCCTGTTTTGATTCTTATGATCTTCCTAGCCTTGAAATACACGGAGGCCTATCTTTTCCTCTTTTACTTTGGCTTGATTGGTGTACTAAGGGTAGTGAGGGCAACTTCTGCCTCCCTTTCCAGAGTCTCAGGGGACCCTTCTCCTTGTTCTGCCTTTTCTGCCTCTTTTTCTCCTCCTTCTGTCTCTTTTTGCTCTATTTCTTCCTTCTTTGTTTCTTCAGCTTTCTCCTCCTCTATTTCAGTTCCTTCCTCCTTCCTTCCTTGTTCTGCTAAGTCACCAGTGGCTTCGCCTTCTCCTGCTTGCTGCTTTTTCTCCTCACTACTAGTAGGACTAACATCATAGGTTAAGGCCTTTATGTCAACCTCAACTGTCATGTTTCAGAAAACTTCCCATGCTATAGGGAGTGTAAATTTATGGAGGGCTTCTTCCACTTAGATTTTAATTAACCCATGATGAGCTAGCTGCTCTGAATTCCCTGCTTGAACCTTAGTGCTGGACTCAATTAGGGACTGCAGGAGGAAGTAGGGGATGCTGAGCTTCTGAGGTGCTGGAGTGTCCATGCCATACCTTAATTCATGGAGGATTCTTAAGTGATAACCATAGATAATTTTGTACCTCCCCTCACAGGAAATGTATTTGATTATTTTATATCTAACCTCATCCCAAGGGTACAGTATTCTGGCCCTTCTAATGCCAATTTTATCATCTACAGGGGTTTCATTGTTTTGGAAAAAGTTTTTCTTGGCAGCCTGGCCAATTTTTTTCTCATCCTTACTCCAAGGCATCCCAAGAGGAAGGGTAGTGACCCTACTGATAAATTCAGGGGTTATCTCCATGGAAAGACCTCTAAAGGTGACAGTGGCATGTGTTCTTGTGTGAGGGACCAAAGAGTGGGAAAATTCTTGGGCAATCTCCTCATCAAGCCCTCAGAAATTCTCAAAAAGGTTCATCCAATTTGCTCTTGTGAATATGTCCACTACTTGGGGATGTGCATGGAGCCTAATGGAGTTAGTGGGCTCCTTTCTCATAAACCCTCCTATCATTTTGTTTATACTCTTTTGGGAAACCAAATGTGGAGATGGAGACAACAATTTTTGAGAAAAACAGAGAAACAGAGGAGACTGTGTTTTTTTTAAATAAGCAGATTTTTTTTTTTTTTTAAATGTATTTTCTCCTCTCCTAAAGACTTTATTTCCTCCTCAATTTGAAACCACTTCTTGCATATATTGATATTCAATGGGGGCATGCATGGAACCTACCTCCTTAGACCGAAAATCATGCTAAAACTCATGTTTTATCCCTTCAAAACAACTCACTGCCCCTCCTGTAGAAGCCTGTTGTCCCTCCTATAGAATTCCTGTAGGTGCTCCTGTAGAAAACACCGAGAGCAGGGATATGGGAGAGATCGATGGAGGACGATGGTTACGAGGCTGTGGGGGCACAAGGAGACTGTTGTAGTTGAGTTACGAGGAGAGAATGAAGGAAAAGGTGGTGAGAATGCTCGGGGAGGAGTACTTATTACCCTTTATGGATATTTCCGGTGATGGGGGGTGAGCTGGCAAAGTATATGTTGGCTATATTCGGACCGTTGGTCCCCACCTGCCTTGTCATCATGGCCCCTCCTTGTAATCATCCCTCATGATTGCATCGGAGTTCACACTTCCTCCACTACCTGTCCTTGACATCTTGAGTTGATTGTGCGCATGTGTGGGTGACATCTTGGATGAGTGGAGTCAACTAAATGAAGGTGGCCAAGTTAACTGGCCACCTTTCCCTCATTCAACCTCAACCATCTCGTTGCTTTTGCATGAATTCTAATTACAAAAATGCAAACATAGGAGCGGGTTAGTTACTTACTTGTGATCCGAATGTATTTGTTGTGAGGTACTGTGGCTCTCACTCTGCTGGATGCCTTTATTTCTTTTGATGCATGCTGTCTACTTGTTGATGTGTGGTTGTGTCTTGTGTAGGTTATTATTTGGCTGGGTCTGAGCTTCAGGTGCCTTCTCAACCTTCATGTGTGCATTCTCTTGCTACTGGTGCTGGGTTTTGATGGGATTAGCTTCTACAAGAATTCCTACAGGAGCTCCCGTAGCTGTTTCTCCCCTTGAAACTTTAGCTTCTTTCTATGCTTGGAGCTTTGAAGATGATGGCAGAGGTGTAGATAGAGATGGAGAGGTAGTAGGTAGGCTTAAGGTGAGGTGGATGGTGCTGCTTCCTCTCTTATTTTTTGTTTTTTTTCTTTCCCTTAAAAATTGTTTTTTTTTTGTTCTTTTCTTGGACAGGAAGAAAAATGATGCTTGGGGTGTGATGCAAGCTTGGAAATGATGGAAAGGAGGTTTGAATACTATAGGAGGGATTATAGGTCCTTCATGAAGCTTCTTTGTCCCTCAAATTGCCTTTTGTAGAGACTTCTGGCTCTCTGTAATTCCTACAGGAGCCTCTTGTAGAAAACACAGAGCCTCCTGTAGAAAACACAGTTTTTGAAAAAGAGGTACAGTGGGGGGAAAGAAATGCCAAATATGATGGAGGAAGGTGTGGAGAAGGTAAGATGGATGCTGGTGTGAATTTCAGGGTCCCCTTGGCACCTTATTCTGCTTCCTGTAGTCCTCCTGCAAACCTGAAATGCAAATGAAAATTCATTTTTCTTTTTCCCTTTTTTTTTGAAAACAACTAGGGTGCCTCAGGGAGCTTTTCAACCTAATTTCTTGCCCTGGGCACCTCCAAGGGAGGTTTTCACCCAGGGATCTTATTCTTTTTTCTCTTTTTTTTTTTGACATCACTGGGCCACCTCAGAAGAGGTTTTCAACCCAATGATGGGACTCAAGCGCCTCATGGAGGTTTTCACTTGAGTCCTTAAATTTTTTTCTCTTTTTCTTTTTCTTCAGTGAGTGGGTGAAGTAGAGGCTAAGACATGCTCCACTACCATCACTGTCTTATTCAAATCCTCAATGAACTCTCACTTGGAGAGGGGTTTCTTGTAGACTTTCAACCGATGTCCATTGACAAGCATGGGGATTTTTACACAGTAATTTGTCACAGTTTGTCACCGTCCCTGTTACCCCTCTCCCATACATTGGAGGACTCATTCCGGGACTTGTGAGAAGTGACATAACCTGAAACCACTTGCATCATATTCCTCTAAGTGTGAGCTTCATATGCCCTGAAGACATCTCCTGCAGAATACCCATAAAAAGACCTCTTTTTTCATTGGCGCGGTTCCACAGTGTACTGCTCGCGCTAATGGGGGAAATCCTCTAAGGAGGGCATGCCAATGGTGCTCTGTCTCAGAGTCACACTCACGCCAACCCAGTTGGGTAAAGTTTTTAACAAACAAACTTCCGAAGGTTCTCCTTAACCCATTCACCAACTGAATCCGTGTTGAGTTAGGATGGTTTGGCTTCGAATCTCCATAGAAGGGAAGTGGTTTGCCACCTTTCATGGAAGCTTATAAGTGATAAAGCCAATCCCATGGAAATTGTGATTGATCTTATCTCCTTCCCCTCTACCTATAAAAGCTTGTCTCTATGCCTTGAGCAAGCTAGTTCCAGCATAGTGCTAAGATAGTGTGAATTCCAGGAGTTCAAGAGATTGAAGTTGCAAGAGCCTTCTTTGCACCCATAAGGCCAAATCTAAGTGAGGAGATTCTTGTCACCAAAGAGAGAGAGGCTTGTTTCCCATCCCAACAAGCTTTGCAAGACTTGTGTAGCTGATCACCCAGCCAAAGGAGGATTTGATGTCAGAACTATGGTTGTATTCTTCTTTGTTATTTATCAATAATAGATGACTATCATTATGGTTCCACTCTCATTGTCCTTTGTAATGATTGATGTTGAGTTATATCTTTTTTGACTGATATATAATTGCATCTATTGGATTTTATGCTTGTATTTGTGTTGTTCTTTGCATGTGCAGGTGTCCAATCACGGAGATCGTGACCGGCCGAGGCAAAGGAACGAGAGTGACGTCTCTTCTACGAATATTAGCATTGGAATCCAAGTAGGTTCTCATCATCCACCTTTAATTTGCAATTAGGAACTTGCATGATAGCATTGTTTGATTGTTGCTAGACCCGGTCTGGGCTAGTAGGGATCATCTCTGTCCGCAGAGGGGATTTACCTCCACAACAATTTGGCGACTCCGCTGGGGATTTAGCTTGTTGTTTGATTTTTAAACTTTAGACGGAGCCTGAAGTACGTCCAGATAGCCTTTGAAATGCTATTGCTTCGCATTAGCGAAGTAGATCAACGCCACTTCAGTCAATCTCTGGTTTGGTTTACGGACTAAACAACTTGGAGTTTGTCTTGTCTCTTTGGTTTTCTCTTGTTTGGATTGCTTAGATAGCTTTCTGGGTTGGATTTCTTGCTGTCTCTTGCTTCCTGGTCTGCCTGGATACTGTTAACCAAGCCTTGGACTGCTTGTTTTTATTTTTGACCTAGCAAGCTTGATTAGTGCGCTTTTTTGCCTGACAGTCGCGCTAGTTGGCACATGTTGCTCAAAGACAACCCGCGCCAATCCCTTAAAAGCGCGAGTTACAGCTTGACAGTCGTGCCAGGCCTGTTAACTTTTCCAGTTTTCTTGCTTTCAAGCCCTCTGAGCTTGGATTTGTATCTTGCCGCATCTGTTTCAATTACTGGAGTGTGTTTGATCCTTGCTTGACTGGTTTTCGACCTCCATCCTTCGGGTGTTTGCCTCTTTCTATCGATTTCACATTTCAGCCCTAGGGCATCTAGTGGCTTTTTGCATCGAGCCTTCTGTAGGAGTCTTGGGTTCTTTGATCGTCCAGTCGACTTTGTGATTATTCTTTTACACTTGCTCAGTGGTTGTCAAAGATTTTAAATTTATTCAAGTGATTTGCTTCTTTTCCACTTGGATTTCGCTTGGCTTCGTTTGGGCTTAGATCACATAGCTCATAGAGGTCTTTGTGTTTTCTTTTTGGTTTGAAGGACTGCCTTGGTGTTTTGGGGATTTGATTGCATTCTCATTGAGTGAAATTTGTCTCTTTTACTTGGTGTTATTATCTCTCAAAATTTGTTTAGTGCACTTTGCCATTGAAAAGAAAACGAACAGTCTCTTTTGTGTTGAATTAGTTAATGGAAATTAGAGCTTTTCATTGATTAGTGACTTTAAAGAAAAAGTTTCGTTTATTGCCATTAGTTGCATTAGAGTGGTTCTTGATTGTTTATGGTCATTTTGTTTGATTGAAAAGTTCTCAACTCTCTCGTAGTTAGTGTTCATCGAACGAAATAATACTTTTCGGCATATAGCTTGCATTTAGGGAATTGTGAGAGATTACATACCTGGAAATCGAAACCTAATCAAAGATCAACCATAAAATGAACTGAATGAACTTAAAAATGCATTGGAACATAACGCTCATTGTTTGGTCTAGGCTAGAGACGTGCTCCGGCGTCGTTAAACCTAGTCACTGTTGTTTCACATTATGGTTGGGTGATTCCTCCTTTTGTGACTCGATAGTGGTATAGCACGGACTTGAGCTCCCACGTACCGTCGAGTATATAGGGGAGACCCCACTAGGTTATCATCCTTTATCCACAGGAATCCGTGTCTGCCGCCTTACAAGCTGTAACGCACCGAACACAACATTCGAGAAGATTGACTGCCGTACGGGAAGTCCTTGGTTTTCATATGATTGCTAAGGTGTATATGTAGTTTTATGGATTTCTTTGGTAAACCCTTTTGCCTAGTTCTCCAAAGTAGTCACTTTTGATCCTTTTCAGACTCCTTAAACGAAAAGGCTCATCTGAGTATTTGTCACTTCGGGCTCACTAAACATTCGAAGGAGACTAGAGTCATCTTTTTGTCCTTTTCTCGACTCTTAAAACATGAAAAGGTCAAGTTGTGTCCTTGCGTCGTAAAATTTATTTGGCCGCAATGAACATTACCTGGTTAGATCTTGTGTGCGTTAGTTTGAGTAGGGTCCTTTCTCGTTAGATTCCCTTAGGTTTTGTTTTGAAGTTTGTCATCCTGGCTGAACCATCGATCCCGTCTCCCGTTCCAAGTGATCAAGGGTCTTCGTCTTCCGTTGCTCCTGAGGTACCGGTTGTGAGTGATACTCTTCCTGTTATCCCAAGTATCCAACCGATCAACTCTCATGCTCCGGACGAAGAGGATTACGAAATTCATTGGAACCCCATTTGGGAGCCTGAAGAGGACGATATTCCTTTTACGCCTCCTGGTGTTTCGTCTCCAATGTCTACCTCTCACATGGATGAGACATCTCCTAGAGTGAGTGAGACACCCGTTTTGTCGAATATCGACACTCCTATCCCGGCCACTTCTCCGGTACCCTCACGCTATAAGTCGTTGAGGGATAATATGAGTGCCAGGATCCCCGCTTCAAGTACCATGTGGGACCTCCGTATCACTCCCACCATGGGATCTTTTGTTTCACAAGTCCACAGCACACCCGTCACTTCAGTTCCAACGAATCCAACTGTTTGTGTAGCACATTCAACTCCGGTTGTTAGTGCCATTACAGCGTCTTCAGCTCTGACTACTGGTGCTGGTCCCCCTCACGGTCAAGTGAGTAGCGGCCAGCCAGCACACACACCCAAAGTTGTTCATCCTGCACAAAGTGCACCACCCTCTTCTGGTCCCGTCCCATGAGGGGGGCCGTATGATCAGTATGGGAAAGCTGTTCAGGATCCGAACATGCAAGGTCCATTTTATTATTACGATTCTATTGGTCAGTTCCTTTATCCTTCCAGACCCTTCCCTACTCAACCTGTTGTTGAGGTCGCGATACCATTATCCGTTGCTTGGGGCACCACCACTTACCATGGGGGCCAAGCAATGCCTGCATAGCTTCAGGGACCGCCTAACCAAGGCCAGCCTTCTTATATGCAAACCCCCCAAGGGCAGCAATATTATGGCCAGTCTTACCCAGGACAACCTGGGGGCCGACAAGGACAACCTTATCAGAGACAACCTTCGGCTGCTGGTGGTCCATCTTTTACCTATCTGACTCAACCTTCTGGTAATCCAGGGCAACCTGGTACCCAGCAAGGTTACCCGTCTGGACAACCAGGACAACCTTACATCCAACAAGGTCAACCTGGTGTCCAGCAAGGTTATCCCTCTGGACAAGCAGGACAAACTTATATTCAACAAGGTCAACCGACAATCTAGCAGGGGTACCCTTCTAGGCAAGGGGGTCATCCTTACGTACAGCAGGGCCAACCCACTGCCCAGCCTAGTCAACCTTCTGGGCAAGCTGGTCAACCTCAAGGTCAACCGGCCGTCCAGCCCGCTCGACCATCTGTTCTGCAAGCACAACCCTCGGTTGCACAAGGAAAACCTAATACCCAGCAAGCTCATCCTTCTGGGAAAATAGGTCCATCCCAAACCCAACCGGGGCAACCTTCTGTCCAGATGGTCCAAGCTCAACCTGTTCAAGGACATCCTTCTGGGCCCCAGACTCAAATTGGTTTTCAAATGCAAGGTGGGTTACAATCCCAACCTTCTTACCAAGCGCAGCCTGCTTACCAGGCTCAGTATGGAGCTCAGCAACCTTATGGTTACCAGCAACCCCAGGGGCAAACTTAGTTTACCCCTTATCAAAATTATCAACAAATGCAGGTCACCCCTTATCAGAATTATCAGCAATAGTATGTTGCACCTGCAAGTCAAGTTGCTAATCCATGGGGTGCTGGGGGGCAGATCCAGGGTCAGCTGTCTGCTTATGGACATAATCCCTATGGACAGAACCCCTATGGACAAAATCCCTATGGCCAGAACCCTTATGGGCCAGGCCTGTCTGGACAAAGTCCATGAGGGCAACCACCACCTGGTTGGAACCCTGGTACTATCTCTCTTCCACGGCCACAGATGTCCTTCAATCCTCAGTTACCTTTCTTAGCGACATTGGAACTGCCAGATGTGTCCAAATTGACAAATGATCCCATTCTTCATAATCCATATTGGCCACCAGTTCTGACCAAGATACCCGGTGATTGCCCGAAATTCGATGGAAAAGCTGGTGAGGACCCTCAAGCCCATGTCATGACCTATCACCTTTGGTGTTCATCCAACTCGTGGCTTGATGATTCCATCCGGCTTCGCCTCTTCCAAAGGACTCTCACCAGCTCGGCCGCTAAGTGGTATATTGAGTTGAATCGCAGAACATTTCAAGATTTTAACTCGTTGGCTATGGCATTCCTAACTCATTTTCAGTTACCCATTCGGTATGAGACAGGGACGCATCTCCTTATGTCTCTCAAACAGGACACGACCATGCATATATCCGATCATATACATGAATGGAGACGGCATCGTTGCTTGATCAAGTTCTGGATTCCTGATCAGCTCCTAACCGATTGGTTTACAACCTCCTTTGTCCCTGTGATCGCGTGAGACATTGCTATGGGAGCTTGTGTAACTAAAGAGCAAGCTATCGCGCGTGCTCAGTACCTCAACTTAGTTTATTCTCAGTCAGGTACTTTATATGATTATTTTCCAGATGCCCTGAGACCCGGAACATCTAAAGCTCCACCAAAGACATCTGTTGACGGTATTATTGGCTCTGTAAACGCATCTTCAAAGAAATCATCCGCGAACCCTGGGAAGCAAAAACCAAATGCTTCTAGCGAAAACACTTCTCAGGGTCAATCTAATTCTGGAAACACTTCCGAGGTTAACACCGTCCAGTCCACCACAGCGGATAAATCCTCGAAAGGGAAAAAGAAAGGAAAAGCCAAGAATAAATCCGAACAGCCCAGACAGGACTCCCCTAGACCTCCACCCGAGGAAGGAGCCAAACGTAAACCTAAGTATCCTTGTCTTATCTGTGACAAGGATCACTATACTAAAGACTGTCCCAGGTGGTCCGAAGTTAGTCGATTGTTGAAAGCTACTCCTGGGACTCCTGCTGTGCTTAAAGAACCTTTCCCTTCATAGCAAACTCAAATGGTGGCAGATCCATCGCAACCCTCTTCTTCATTTGGCTCTCAAGTATTTATGGCTGGGACGATTCCCATCCACATCACTACTCGAGCAAAAGAATATCCGTCTCATGCTGGGAAAGAGCCTGAGGTCTCCTCCAGCGCTCCTCCGTCCAGTTTTGGTCCACTCCACATCGAGAGACCTAGCACTGAGACAACTATCCGACCCCCTCCAAAAGGTGTACTCCGGAAGTCTTCTTACAACCCTAATGCTCGTGCTGCCCAGCACTACAGCATCGTTGAGGACTTAGCTCAGGCTCCGTCTACTATGTCCGCCCTAGAAGTGCTCCAGAGCTGCCCCTCCCAGAGGAAGTCCTTGCTATCGGCCATCGGTGGCATAGACCCGGCTGACTCGGATCTGATTTCTTTTGACCTCGAGGGCCATACGCCGAGACTGCCTCACCAAATCGCTTTCCTCATACAGGTCATTATCAATACTAAAACGATTCATCGTACAGTCATTGATGAAGGTGCTTCGACTTGCATCATGTCTGTTGCCTGTTGGAAAGCTATTGGTTCTCCGACGCTGAGCCAGTCTCCTACAACATTGGAAGCCTTTGATGGAAGAGAGTCCCGTCCTTATGGTATCCTCCAACGGTTGCCCATCTCTTTGGAAGGGAAGACGGTCGAAGTGGAGGTCGAAGTTGTTGATGCTAATCTTACCTACAACCTCCTCCTCGGATGTAGCTGGACATATGCCATGCAAGCCGTGGCTTCCTCTCTTTTCCGTGTCATTCGTTTCCCTCATCAGGGGAATATTGTCACCGTGGACCAGCTCTCCTTCTTCGCCTCCTCTTCTGAAGGCAACGTGCCTTTCGTGGAGCATACCTCTAAATCATGTGAGAGTGTGAGAGCCGGACTCTTTAAAGATCCCGCCCTGATGGGTGTCTTTTCCCTCCCACCTCCTAATCTCACTCCTATTAATATGATTTCCGTGCGCTCTGATCCGTGGGTCCTTCCTCCTGCTAATCAGATAGAATCTTGGGGCGATATGATGCCGTTGAGTCCCGCCGAGCTCAACTACGTTGAAATCGTTGCTGCATCGGCTTCCCCTCCCGAATCTGCTCCTCCGAGCAGCGTTCCCGACTCGTACGTTCATTCCCGTTGGCTTTGAGATGACGCTACTTCGGATCCATTAAAGGAAATATTTCCTTCCGATGAAGCCATTATAGAGACCATGTCTCTTGAGGAACCTCCTTTGTTTGATTATGACCACCGTTCCTCATTCCTCCCTGCCCATCAGGAAATGATCGCCTGTCTCGAACGATTTGCTTTTTGTATCCCATTCCAGCCCCTTCAAACACCTATTCAAGTTTATCAAGTTTCTTCTGAAGGCAATATGGGAAACATTGCGCAGACCCAACCCATCGACATCTCTATGAAACCAGGGATTGTCGAGCATATTCACATTGGAGTCACTTGCACTCCAGAGGAAGTTCAACTCTACACCGATCTTTTTTGCGAATTTCGTGATGTCTTCGCTTGGTCCTACGAAGAGATGCCCGGCATTGACCCTAGCATAGTGGTGCATGAGATACCTACGTATCCGGGTGCTAAGCCCGTTCGTCAACGCCTACGCCCTGTGCACCCCCGAAAGGCTGCAGCCATTAAAGCAGAAGTTGAAAAGCTTCTCAAGGCTGGTTTCATTTACCCCATTCCACTTACGGATTGGGTTTCTAATATAGTCCCTGTGAATAAAAAGCAGGGTACCATTCGAGTCTGTGTTGATTATCGTGACATTAACCGCGCCTGTCCTAAAGATAACTTCCCCACACCCTTCATCGATCAGCTTATTGATGAGTGTGCAGGAAGCGAAATCTATTCGTTTATGGACGGTTTTTCTGGGTATAACCAGATCAATATTGCGCTTGCTGATCAGCATAAGATGGCCTTTATCTGTCCTTGGGGCACTTTTGCTTACAAGAAGCTCCCTTTCGGTTTGAAGAATGACAGTGCTACCTTCCAACGTGCAATGTCCTATGCTTTTCATGACATCCGTCACATTGTACAGCCGTATTTGGATGATCTTCCAGCTCATTCAGTCAAATGTCAGGACCATCCTTCCCATCTTCGTGAAATCTTTCTCTGCTGTCGAACTACCGTATCAGGCTTAATCCTCATAAATGTGTCTTCTGCGTTGAATCAGGTAGACTACTCGGGTTTATCATCTCCCGAGAAGGCATCCGTCTAGATCCCCTCAAAGTCGAGGCTATTCTGAATCTTCCTCCCCCTGCTTCTTTGCAGCAGTTGCAGAGCTTGTAGGGCAAAGCAAATTTCCTAAGACGATTCGTTCCGAACTATGCTGAGGTGGCTAAAGGTTTTACACGGTTATTGAAGCGAGATACACCCTTTCATTGGGATGCTCTCGCTCAAGAGTCTTTCGAGCGTCTCAAGGGTCTCCTTGTTTCTGCTCCATTATTGCGACCTCCGAATTACCACCGTGATTATACTCTGTATCTGGCTGCCGCCGATACCACTATCGGCATGGTTCTCATGCAAGACAATGATGATGACAACGAGCACATCATATATTACCTCAGTCGCAACCTCTTGGATACGGAAACTTGATACGCTTACGTCGAGAAGTTGGCATTGGCCGCCGTTTGTGCCGTCCAACGCTTCCAGCATTATATATTGTTGCACACCACGACCGTGAGTTCTGATTGCAACCTGATGACGTACATTTTGTCACGTCAGTTGCTGGGGGGAAAATACTCAAAGTGGATCATCATCCTCCAAGATTTTTGACTTGGAATTTACTGCTGCCAAGTCTAAGAAGTCCCTGGTCTTTGCTGAGTTACTTTGCTCTTTGCCATCTCCTTCTGTACCCTCTCTCTCAGAGGATCATATCCCGGACGAAACTCTTTTTCTGATCAGCACCCTCGATCCCTTGTATGGGGATATTATTGTCTATTTGCAGACATCCTCTTTCCGCTCCGCTATCTCCAAAGATGCTCGGCGGCAGATCCGTCATCAGTCACAACCCTACCGTATCATCGGGGACACCTTGTATCGTCTCGATGTTGACTCCATCCTCCACCGATGTCTAACCCTCGAGGAAGCTGAGAGAGTCCTGAATGATTGCCACTCTGGCACTTGTGGTGGCCACATGTTCGGATATGCCACAACTCAAAAAATCCTTCGCGCTGGTTATTTCTAGCGGAAGATGCGTGCGCCACCGGCTCCATTGCACCCTGTAGTCATGGTTGGCCCTTTTGCAAAATGGGGCATTGATTATACGACCTGTAAGCCTCACTCAGCCGGGGGGCATGGGTTTATTATCGTTGCCATCGATTACTTTACAAAATGGGCCGAGGCGATGCCCACATTAACTGAAGACGGTCACACAGCGGCGCAGTTTTTGTTCAACCATGTTATTACGTGGTTCGGAGTTCCACAGGCCATCGTCACAGATCACGGGAAGCATTTCCGTAATCACATGATGACCGAACTAACTACCCAACTAGGCTTACGGCATGATAGTTCGACCCCGTACTATCCTCAGTCTAACGGCCAGGTTGAAGCCGTTAACAAGATTTTGGTTACGATGCTTCAACGTACTGTTGACATGCATAAGTCTAATTGGCATCTGATGTTGTTTCCCGCCTTGTGGGCCTACCGAACCTCTGTGAAGGATGCCACCGGTTTCACTCCATTTCAACTAGTTTACGGACTGGAGGCTACCCTTCCTATAGAATGTGAAATCCCTTCGTTAAAAATAGCCGTCGAGTTGCTTCCCAACACCACTCCGGTAGAGGAACGGCTTCTTTACTTAGAACGGCTGGACGAGACCCGTTGCCTAGCCTCTCTAGCTATCGAGGCTCAAAAGAAGAGAGTTAAAACTCACTTCGACCATACCATCCATCCTCGTTCCTTTGTTAAGGGAGATCTAGTCCTACTATACGACCAAGCAAATGACAAGTTGGAGGCAGGCAAACTCGAGCCCATGTGGCTAGGCCCTTATATTGTAAAGAAAGTGTTGCAGAAAGGGGCATATGAGCTAGTTGACTACGAAGGTAATCCTCTTGATAAGCCCTGCAATGGGCTGTACTTGAAAAATTACTATGCATAATTCCATGCACTTCGATTTATACATACGTGTGTGTGTGTGTGTTTTTTCATTTTTTTGGCTTGGTGTGAAGGCGTGATTGCCCCTTATTGTGTTTTTGCTTCTTGTGCAGATGTCAAGTGCACCTTATGTTGGTTTCGCTGATGGTGCCTGCCGCAGCACTCGCAATTTGTCCTCTGCGGCGTGGGTGATCTACGATCCTCACGGTGAGTTGATAGATCTTCAAGGTGTGTGTTTAGGCTGTACTACAAACAATGTTGCTGAATATAGTGCTATTATTGAATTATTAGCCGAGGCGATTAATCTCAATATTCGTACATTGGTTGTTAACCTAGACTCTCAGCTTGTCGTCCATCAGCTCAATGGGCGATATTCCGTCAGAGACCGTCACATTTTAAGGTTGTACTTACGTGTTAAATTGTTAGAAAGGAATTTTGACTTTATCACATATCAGCATATTCCACGACGATTAAACACATTATCTGATGCATTGGCTAATCATGTATTAGATAGACATTTGCGTAATTTATAATCAAAACATCATACAAGCAAGCACATAAAAGCACAATAATAAACCATAGGCATATGTATATATATATATGTGTGTCACAATGTTTGCACCGCGTGCATTATATAGTTCAAAAAATAATACATGTTCATCCTGATACATCCCGGGACGACATGTCCCTCAAAAATATGCATAAAAGAAGCCTAGAAGTCTAATCGCGGTGGTGCTCATGATAGCACGTCACCGCGTGCACCAATCGTCTCAACAGACGATGGACATGAGTCGGCACCCCCACTGTGTGCCTCTGGTATGCAAAGGGCACATCCGCCAGTCTAGCGTAACCCGAAATCCCTCGAGTGAGTCCCTCGAGATTCTGAACCAGCTCCTCCCCCACGGCACCCTCTGCTTGAGGGTCAGCTGCGGGCTGGATCCTCTGCGCTACAGGAGACAAGCCAGCTGGTCGCTCTGGGCCAACATCTGCATATACGTACAACTGTCATCAGAACATGCATGTATTGACAAAAACAAAAAAAATACATAAAACATCAAAAAATCATACCCAGCTCCTCGTCCCACTCCTCTCCCTCTGGCAGTGGGAGGTCTGGATCCCCGGTGAAATTAGTCCCCGCGTATGGCCAATCCTCCACCATGATCAGCTGATGGCGGAGCCATATAAAGAACTCGGGCCGCCAGGACATCTGCTGGCCCCCTCCTCCTCTGGGCATTAGTGCTGCCCAGCGAGCCATCCTAGGCTCTCGTGGCAATGGATTGGCCACTATAGCTCCCTGTAGGAATTTACAGGGTAAGTTCCTCAGAAAGAATACCAAAAGGACACCGCTCACAACCAGATCACAGATCAATACACCAGTATTTTTGACATGGTTAAAACCCTCAAAGAGGGAAACAGTCCACGGCCTGTCCCAACTTGGGTACTACAGGCAATTTATTAATCAAAGAATGAAAATTTACATAAGCTTCTCTCATGCACGAATTGCCTGAACAATGACCCTCCATGCGCTTTAAATAGAACTCATGGACCAATCGGGTGTCAAGCCACGGATCAAGTGTCGGTAATACCGAGGTGAGAGTGAACCGTCGGATCACTACATATCGTGACCGTCGGATTGTAAGTTACAAAATGTACAACGGTAAAGAAACACACTTTACCTAACTCTATACCTAACTCTATACTAGACCAAGTTGAACTTAACTATTTCCTATGTGTCGGAATATCCTAACATCCCCCCTTAAGAACAACTTGGGATAGGATTGAAGGATTTACAAATATGACACAATAGGAGAAGGAAGGAGGCACTAGAGCCTATCCCCCCTTAGTGACAACTTCCTGAACTCCAAGCATATATCGAAGTTTAGTGAACTTCGCCTCTGTGAGAGCCTTTGTGAAGATGTCTGCAACCTGATCATCTGTTGAACAATATTGCACTTCAAGAACATGGTCATGAATGAGCTTTCTGATGAAGTGCATGTGTAGTTCAATGTGTTTACTGCGCTGATGCTGGACTGGATCTTTGCATAGATGAATGGCACTTTGATTATCACACCAAAGTGTGGTTGGATGCTGCTGCTCAAAGCCAAACTCTGATAGGATCTGACGAAGCCACAAGGCTTCCTTACTAGCTTCCACGGCACCACGATACTCTGCTTCTGCTGACGAAAGAGAAATGGCAGCCTGTTTCTTGCAAGCCCATGTAATAGGTCCTGAACCAAGAGTGAAGACATAACCGGCAGTAGACTTCCGATCATCAGGGTCACCAGCCCAATCAGAATCAGTGAAACCAACTAACAGAGGAGCTACTTTGGCACTGTAATGAATCCCAAACTGTACTTTACCTCGAACATAACGAAGTATTCTTTTGGCTGCTTTCCAATGACTTTCACGGGGGTTTTGCATAAAACGAGCAACAAGGCCAACAGCAAAGGAAAGATCAGGACGAGTATGGGTTAAATACAAGAGTTTTCCTACAAGTTGACGGTATAAGGTAGCATCAACTTCAGGAGAAGTACAAGAGACTGAAAGTTTGACTCCAGACTGAAAGGGAGAAGGGGCTGGCTTACAGTCTTCCATGTGAAAATGACGAAGAATATCACAAGCATACTTGGACTGGGAAAGGGAAATACCCTCCTTGGATTGCAAGACTTGAAGACCGAGAAAATAGTGTAAGTGTCCTAAGTCTGTCATTTCAAATTTCCTTTTGAGGCTAGACTTCACATGGTTTATAAGGTTGGGATCACTACCAGTAAGGATAAGATCATCAACATAAAGAACAAGGATGATAAGAGAGTTGCCCACTTTCTTGGTGTAGACAGTATTGTCAGAATGACACCTAGAAAAGCCAGATTCTAAAAGAAAGCTATCCATTTTGGCATACCAAGCCCGAGGAGCTTGCTTGAGGCCATAAAGGGATTTCTTAAGTCGACAAACAAGGCTGGAGTCTGTTTGTATGAAGCCAATGGGTTGTTCCATATAGATTTCTTCCTGCAAGTCCCCATGCAAGAAGGCAGATTTAACATCCATCTGATGGACTTCCCATTTTAAAGAGGCAGCAAGGGAAAGAACAAGGCGGATAGAGTTCATTTTGGCAACAGGGGAGAAGGTTTCAGTGTAGTCAATGCCTTCAACCTGTGAGAAACCCTTAGCAACAAGACGAGCTCTATGTTTATCAACTTTCCCATCTGGTCCATACTTGGTTCTGTAAACCCATTTACATCTAACAAGTTTGCGTCCCTTTGGTAGAGGAACAAGATCCCATGTATCATTTGTTATCAATGAATGATATTCTTCATTCATAGCTACTTCCCAGTGTGGATGGCCTGAAGCTTCTACAAAAGTGTCAGGATCATGATTTACTGGAGCTTGAGCCAGTAAAGAAGAGGCTCTTTCAAACTGAGAACGTGTACGTCGCTGATCTGTAGGATCACCGGCAAGATCACCTGCTGCATCCCGAGTAGCACGGACCCATCTTGGAAGTTGAGGATCCTGAGAAGGTGGGGGAGGATTATCATCCTCACTTTCATCATCTGAAGAAGAAATGTTTTCAAAAGTAGAAGAGATAGGAAGAGGTGGCACATCCGCCGGACTAGGCTCGCAGGCCGATTTATTTTCATCAAATTTTACATCTCTTCTAATGATAACATTTTTGGACTTAAATGGAATAAGTCTATAACCTTTTACATCTTCAGAATATCCAACAAAAGTACATTTCTCACTCTTAGGTTCTAAAGCTTTATGCTTTTCATCTGGAATATGGGCCCATGCTTCACTTCCAAACACACGAAAGTGACTTACATCTGGTTTAATGGAACTCCAAGCTTCTTCTGGAGTGATATTCTTTAGAACCTTAGTAGGAGTGCGATTGATTATATAATTTGCACAATTAATTGCTTCGGCCCAAAAACTAAGACTGAGTCCTTTAGATTGCAGCATACAATTAGCCATTTCCTTTAAGGTGCGATTTTTCCTTTCAGCTACACCATTTTGTTGTGGAGTGTATGGAACAGTATGTTGCATTTGAATTCCATTTTCGGTGCAAAAGTTGATGAATTTGTTTTTAACATATTCTCCACCATTATCAGTTCTTAGCTTAAGAATTTGATGTCCAGATTGTTTTTCAACAAAGGCTTTGAAGGCCAAAAATGTGTTAAATACTTCGCTCTTGAGTTTTAAGAAGTATACCCAAGTGCGTATGGAGAAATCATCAATGAAAGTTAAGAAATACTTGCAGCCAGAGAATGAAGCAACAGGAAGTGGACCACATAAATCACTGTGCACAAGCTGTAAAGGGGCTGAGGCGTGCCAAGAGGCACGTTTGTCAAAACTGTCCTGATGATGTTTTCCGAGTACACATCCGGAACAAACACCATCTCTGCAAGATACCATAGGAAGACCTGTCACCATATTTTCTTTACATAGATGCTGAAGGGAGCGATAGTTTAAGTGACCATATCGCTCATGCCAAAGTTTGCTCACTTCATCATTATGAGAAACAAATACTGAGGGAAGATTTGATGACCCAAAGTTGTGAAACTTATACAACCTTGTGGAATCATCAGCAATACCAGTAGCTAGAATCTGTTTAGGATCTCTTAGATCCTTGATTACAACATCATGAGGTGAAAATTCAACAATTTTACCTTCACCTGAATGAGTTATCTGATAGACAGATAGAAGGTTGCAGGATAAGGTTGGAACACATAATACATCATTAAACTGACCATTGTCTAGATGAACAGTTCCAGTCCCTACAAAATTAAGAGATCTATCATCACCAACATATATATTTTTGGTGTTACAATCATTTAAAGAAGAAAACATGGCTTGGTTTTTGGCCATGTGATAAGAGGCTCCAGAATCAATGAGCCACTCATGAGAAGGAGAAGAAAAAGATACATTTAATGCATAACCAGACTGAGATGATTGACAACGACATGCAGAAAGTGCCATTCCGGAAGTTGAAGTTGAAGTAGGCTCCACATGGATGTTATGTTTCTTCATTGCGGCTTCCAAGGCTTCCATCTTCTTAAAGCATTTAGATTCTAAGTGGCCATCTCGATTACAAAAGTTACAATGTCTATCAGTCTTCTTCCATTTGTTTTTATTGGTCTTATCATTTTGGTGAAATGATCTTTCATTTTGAGGCTGAGTTTGCTTAGGACCATTCTTTTTAGGATATGTCTGCTTAGGATTCTTTGAATTTGGTTGCTGCTGGGCGGCTAACGCTTTCTTGGAAGAGTTTCCAAGATTAAGAAGACCAAGGTGTAAGAGTTTTTCTTGTTCTCTTATTAAGGAATCACAAAAGGAGTCAAAGGAAGGGGCCTTGTAGTCTTTTCCTTGACAAATGAAAGCTTCCCTTGTAGAATGGAAAGTGGAAACAAATACAGAGTAGGTTGGTCCCAACTTAGTAAGGATGGAATAAATAAGATTACCATCTTCTTTCTTAACTTTAACACCTTCCAAGAGATATCTAAGGGTCTTGAATTTGGACAAGAAATCTTCAATGCAAGAAAAATTATTAGGATCCAAAGTAAGCAACTCATTTTCAAGTTGATGGGCTCTAATTTCATTTTTAATCCCAAAAACTTTAGCGAGTTTTTCTAATGCTTCATGAGGAGTCTCAAGTTCTGCAATGTGGAATCTAAGATCAGGAGAAATAGACATCCCTATCAAACCACGTGCTTGATCTTGTCTATTTTCCCATTTTGCAGCCTTGTCTTCATCTTTTGGTTTCTTCTCTTGGTCTGTGGCTATTCTGAAGAGACCTTTACTTCTAAGTAAATCTTCCATGTAGGCTACCCATTGGAAGTAGTTAGTGCTGTCAAGAATGACTTGGCATGGACTTTCCATTTTTAAAAAAAACTGAAGCTGAAGATGCTAAAAGTAAGTGTTCCAATGGATAGATCTCGAAAAAATAAGCGGTTTTAAAAAAACGGCTTTGAAAAAGGCTTCCGGATGAAGAAGTTATGGCTTTTTGAAAAAAAATTGTTGACGTTGCCGGCAAAGTGCGCGAATGTGCGGGAATGAAAAAATCCGCCCTCACAAAATGGAGACTTGAACCCAAGACCTTTACTCTCTTAAAATATCTTTGAACCGATTGATCTATACAAAAAATTTGAGAAAGAGAGAGAGAGGGGGGGGGGGGGGGCCTTGGTTTGCGTGCTTGCCTTGAGAAAGCTCTTTTTCCCTACAAAACACAAAACACAAAACCCAACACGAATATGCAAAGAAAAACAAACCTTGCGGCTCGAAGTTAGTTTTAGCCAAAAAACTAGAAATTTAAAAAAAAAAATCTCAAAGTTAGCTTTAGCCGAAAAACAAAATATTTTTCTCAATGTTTCTGATTTTCCGAGATCACACTAAGGTGCAGGGAAAAGAGCATACGCATGAGAAAAATCCTTCCTTTCTGTTTTTGATTTGCCCAGATCGCACAGAGTCGCAGGGCAAAGAGCATACGCAGAAATGAAAGGTATAGATCCGGTTAAAAAAAAGGCTAAATAAACCGAAACCGAAATAAGCAGAGAGAAAATAACAGTAAACTGCAAAAAACACTGTATACCTCCCGATCTGAAAAATGACGCAGCTGGGGCTACCGGAAACCTTTTCGCGTGAAACGAAAGGGGTTCCTCACTGGAACAGATGATCCGAATGCAACAGAGCAGTCCTCTCGGCCCGAAAGCAGTCAGAAATAGTAGATCTAGGAAACGACAGCCGCATGCAGTTCTACCGGCTTCAGATTTGGATCACCAACGGACGCGGCCCTCAAATAGCTCTGATACCATGTAGGAATTTACAGGGTAAGTTCCTCAGAAAGAATACCAAAAGGACACCGCTCACAACCAGATCACAGATCAATACACCAGTATTTTTGACGTGGTTAAAACCCTCAAAGAGGGAAACAGTCCATGACCTGTCCCAACGTGGGTACTACAGGCAATTTATTAATCAAAGAATGAAAATTTACATAAGCTTCTCTCATGCACGGATTACCCGAACAATGACCCTCCATGCGCTTTAAATAGAACTCATGGACCAATCGGGTGTCAAGCCATGGATCAAGTGTCGGTAATACCGAGGTGAGAGTGAACCGTCAGATCACTACATATCGTGACCGTCGGATTGTAAGTTACAAAATGTACAACGGTAAAGAAACACACTTTACCTAACTCTATACCTAACTCTATACTAGACCAAGTTGAACTTAACTATTTCCTATGTGTCGGAATATCCTAACACTCCCTGAATCTGAAAAAGGGGTAATCGTTCCAAGAAGAACGACACCACAATTGAGCCATACCCGAACTGTTTCACTCCTCCTCGCTTACACTTTGTAAGTTGCCTTTTGATATTGGTGGTCACCGCTGTAGCCCAGTCAAAAATGGTGGGGCTGAGGCATTCTATCGCTAGTAGCAGATGATTCTTGCTCGCCTCATGGGGCACCTGTACTCCAGCTGCACGAGTGATGGTGAATAGTATCACCTTGAGAACCAAGTCCAGAACGGTGGCAATATCCACCTTGGCACTGTTTTTCCCAAATTGTGCCCCTGGACACACTCGGGCCATCACTTCACCCATCTTCTCCCCGGAAGGTCTACTTCCGGTCAAGATGGGACTCGCCCCTCTCCGTGATAACCCAGTGATGAAATACACATCGGACACGTCCAGCTCTAATACTTGGTCCCGTAAGCGAAATACTTGGTCATCAGCATCCCAAGCGTCAACTATGAACTGCAATAACTCGGGCTGAGCTCGGAGATAAGATGTGAGGAAGAATTTCTTGAGACCAAAGTCTCTTAAGGCGTTCATGCATCCCTCGTCCTCTATAGCCAAGGCATCTACGGCATCATGTTCCCTTTCTTTCCATTCCATCACCATTTCGCTTGTTTCCTGCACCCACAAGGATGAATAAATCATTATTAGAACACTGGTAAGCTTACAATCCAGGCAAATTTCAAATGCGATGGGAAATTTCAACGTAAAAATTAGGTTGCGCGGTTGGCGCGAACCCTTTAGGAAAATCACCCCATTAGTGCGGGTCCGTGTCGGATACCCGCGCTAATGGGGCGCGGCCCTAAATTTTGAAATCCTCCTTGCAGAGGCTCAATCAGGGAACACAATGCATGAAACAGGTATGGAAATGGAGCTAAGGGAAGCGCCTCTTACCTGGGACCGATGAAATCTCGAATGGTTGCACGGATTGGCTGTAATCACCGTCTGAAGTTCGCTCCCCAAACAGACCACTGCTACTATTCAAGAGGTAAAAAGTAAAAGTAATTCTATTTTTTACCATTTTTACCATATTTATAGACTTTTTGAATTATTTTTAGGTTTAAAAAGTTATTTTTTGAATATTTTAATATATTTTTGGTCGAAAGTGGATTTTACGCTTGCTTCTTGTGCATCGACAGGTCTTTTACGCAACTTCGATGGTGAAACGAGTTGTATTTTATACTTTTTCGGACTCGGTAAATACACGAAAAAGTCACTATGGAGTCATCTTTGAGCTCTTTTCTGACTCGCTAAACATGAAAAGATCGCCGAGTTATCCCTCCTGACTCGTTAAACGTAAATAAGAGGCGGTCGTCTTTAAACTCTTTTCTGACCGTGTAAAAAATGAAAAGATTGTCGGACCCTTGTCGTTTCAAGTTCGTTAATGGTTACAAAACGACGTGATATCAATCGCTTTTTTACTTTTTCAGGTCGATGTCACTACATATGAAAAGTACTCCTCGATCGTAATTATCGGGCATTTCTTTCAAGCATTGTTTTATACTTTTTCAGGCTCGGGAGACACAACTTTACGAAAAAGGACCCCCCTGGAGTTCACTTTTTTGCTGTCTTTTCAGACTCTTTAAACAGGAAAAGACGTCGAGTTCTTCCTTTTTCAGACTCGTTAAAACTTAATGACATCGGATTCCGTCGTAATGACGCCTTACAAGCATATGCTATCCCCGTCAAGCTTGTCATCAAAAAATAATCGGGGTACTCGCCAGAAATGGTGGGGAAAATGGAACCATAATCATTATTGTCGGCAGTATGTCGCTCTTAAACATGGCACTTGTCTGCATTCGTGTCTGGGCGGGGACATCTCATCTCGCTTTTCACTTGCCTCCGTGGGTTTGGTTTATCCTATTTGATCTCTCATCTGCTCATTGCCTTGTCACCATGACCTTTGATCATTTAATGTCAAATACTGCCAAGTCCACTGTCGTGCCGCCGATATGTTCAAGAGAAGTTGACCTCTGCAGAATTACAACCTCCCTCTGATACCTCACATAATTCTGATTCACCACAACATTCTTCCTCTCTCTCGTGTCAATGATGTGGGAAACACTATGGCCCACCTTTGATCAAGGTCACTTCCTATCGACTTCAGCTCATTATCCAGGAAGCTGATCTAGAGACTCCCTTCCAGTGCCTTGGAGCCTGCATACCTCAATGGCAGGTTCTTCGTGTTCGACGAGAGGTTTTCATCATTGGCCTCTGATCGAATGATTCTACCGGTGTTCGACACCAGCTCACTCATTCGCACGCCGTAGATTGTACCTATAGTACCTTGAGGACCATTGTCATTATTGGTGGTACCTCTCGCGTCTGTTAACAATTTTCATCATTGACTGGTAATCAGACGATGTTCTTGCATGTTCGAATCCAACTCATGTATTTGCATGCCTAAACTTGTACTCTGTTCGGGTCGAGATGGAGCACAAGACCCTGGATTCTGTTTGTTGGAATCCAGGCTGCGATTTGTGGCTTATTATGATCATTACATGACTCATTCACTGGATGGCTGTGACCATGCCTGAGTCTATTTATCGATCCTCACTGGATGGCTGCACCCATACCTTGGATCTAGATTCTCGTGTGCTCTGTTATGGATGGCTGCACCCATACCACATATATCATGTACTTGAGATATCAGTTGTACTTCTTTATGCAGGTTCTCCGGCGGTAGCGTTTTCAGTTACGCATGTTCTTGTAAAGCACTTCACCCCTCTCTCTCCCTCGGGCCTCATGCTTTAGGGGGCATCTGTTACACAGTAATTTGTCACTGTTTGTCACCGTCCCTGTTACCCCTCTTCCGTACATTGGAGGAATCATTCCTGGACTTGTGAGAAGTGACATAACCTGAAACCACTTGCATCATATTCCTCTAAGTGTGAGCTTCATATGCCCAAAAGACATCTCCTGCAGAATACCCATAAAAAGACCTCTTTTTGCATTGGCGCGGTTCCACAGTGTACTGCTCGCGCCAATGGGGGAAATCCTCTAAAGAGGGCGCGCCAATGGCGCTCTGTCTCAGAGTCGCACTCGCGCCAACCCAGTTGGGTAAAGTTTTTAACAAACAAACTTTCGAAGGTTCTCCTTAACCCATTCACCAACTGAATCCGTGTTGAGTTAGGATGGTTTGGCTTCGAATCTCCATAGAAGGGAAGTGGTTTGCCACCTTTCATGGAAGCTTCTAAGTGATAAAGCCAATCCCATGGAAATTGTGATTGATCTTATCTCCTTCCCCTCTACCTATAAAAGCCTGTCTCTATGCCTTGAGCAAGCTAGTTCCAGCATAGTGCTAAGATAGTGTGAATTCCAGGAGTTCAAGAGATTGAAGTTGCAAGAGCCTTCTTTGCACCCATAAGGCCAAATCTAAGTGAGGAGATTCTTGTCACCAAAGAGAGAGAGGCTTGTTTCCCATCCCAACAAGCTTTGCAAGACTTGTGTAGCTGATCACCCAGCCAAAGCAGGATTTGACGTCAGAACTATGGTTGTATTCTTCTTTGTTATTTATCAATAATAGATGACTATCATTATGGTTCCACTCTCATTGTCCTTTGTAATGATTGATATTGAGTTATATCTTTTCTGACTGATATATAATTGCATCTATTGGATTTTATGCTTGTATTTGTGTTTTTCTTTGCATGTGCAGATGTCCAATCACGGAGATCGTGGGGATCGTGACCGGCCGAGGCAAAGGAACGAGAGCGACGTCTCTTCTACGAATATTAGCGTTGGAATCCAAGTAGGTTCTCATCATCCACCTTTAATTTGCAATTATAAACTTGTGTGATAGCATTGTTTGATTGTTGCTAGACCCAGTCTGGGCTAGCAGGGATTGTCTCTGTCCGCAGAGGGGATTTACCTCCACAACAGGGATGGCTTCATCATCAATGGTTCTGATCAGGATTGAACCATTGTCATTGCATTTCTCCATAGTGTAGGGTCCCAACCATCTTGTCCTCAGCTTGCCTTTGAAATATTTTTTATCTTGAATCATAGAGTAATGCCCAATCTCCCTCTTGGAATTGCTTCTACTTGATATTTTTGTCATGCCATATCTTTCTCTAAAGCTGAACTACCTTTGTATGGAGAAGGGCCTGCAATTTGTGTCCATCCAATCCATTGAGCTGAATTAATCTTCCTTTCTGTGCATGGCTGAGGTCTAGGTCCAGCTGAGCTACCATCCTTAGGGTATTGAATTCAAATTCTATTGAAAGAAAAGCCTTCTTCCCATAGACTAGCTCATAGGGTGTGAACCCTGTGGTGGTCTTCCATGTTGTGTTGTAGGCCCAAGTGGCCTCAACTAATCTTTCCGCCCAGTCTTTTCTGCTGTTGCTCACTACCTTGGTCAGGATCCCTTCCAATGCTCTATTAGTGACCTCCACTTTCCCATTGGCTTGTGGATGGTAAGGGATGGAAGTCCTGTGCTTGATTCTATGATGTGTGAGTAGGTATTCAATCAAATTGGAAGTAAATTGACTACCTTGATCTGTGACCAACTCTCTTGGATACCCGAACTTGTAGAATATTTTTTCTCTCAAAAACTCAGCTACTTTTTCCTTTGTCGCTGCTTTGATTGCTTTCATCTTTTCCCACTTTGTCAGGTAATCGGTGCACACATTGATGTATTGTTTTTGCCTTGAAGGAGGGTTGATAGGACCCAGAAAGTCCATGCCCCACTTCTCAAATGGCTCAAAGGTCACTTGAGGTTGCATGGGCATCTCATCCTTTGGAGTAGGTTTCCCCATCTTCTGACACTGATCACACTGGCTGGTAGATCTCCTCACATCTTGATGAAGAGTGGGCCAGTAGTAGCCTGCTTGCAATATCTTGAAGGTAGTTCTTTTTGTGGCAAAATGACCTCCACAAGGTCCATCATGACAGGTCAGGAGGATGTTAAAGACTTCCTCCTCCCTGACACATCTTCTCAAGATCTGATCTGGGCCAAGTTTGAAGAGATTGCCCCCAATCTAGGTGAAAGGGGCACTTTTCCTTACTATCTTTCTCTTCTCTTTTGAGGACAGGTGTGGTGGTAACTGTGCTAAAACCAAGTAGTTTGGTATATCAGCAAACCATGGAGAGAGGACTAAGATAGCAAATAGATGTTCATCTGGCATTTGGTCATCCACCATTCCTTCTCCACCTACAGGTAGATTTACTCTAGACAAAAAGTTAGCAACAACATTTTCTTTACCAGGCTTATCAATAATGGTCAAAACAAACTACTGCAGTAAAAGCAACCATCTAAAAATGCGAGCATTTACATCTGGTTTGTTCATTAAATATCTAAATGCATCATGATCAGTGTGCACAAAGGTTTGATAGCTTGTGATGTAATGTCTGAATTTGTTTAAGGAATGCACGATAGCTAGGAGTTCCTTCCCGGTCACTGTATAGTTTAACTCTGCCTTTGACAAGTTTTTGCTTATAAAGGATATTGCATAAGGTAAATTTTCATCAATTTGTCCTAAGGCTACTCCTATTGCTTTGTTCAAGGCATCTGTGTAAATTTGGAAAGGTAGGGCCCAGTTTGGGCCTCTCAGAATTGGGGCAGTCACGAGCTTGCTCTTCAAGGTGTCTAGGGCTTCTTGACATTTTTCCAACCATATGAACTCAACATCTTTGCCTAAGAGGCCAAACAAAGGAGAGGCTAGCTTGCTGAAATCTTTAATGAATCTCCTGTAATACTCAGCTAAGCCTAGGAAGCTTCTGACATCTCTCACCTTTTGAGGAGGTGGGACCCTTTGGATGATGGCAATTTTGTTGGGGCCCACCTGCAGTCGCTGCTGAGATATTGCATGACCTAACACTGTCCCTTCAGTCATAGAAAATTCACATTTTTCCTAACTGAGGGATAATTTCACCTCAATACACTTGTCTAGAACTTTTCCTAGGTTAGATAAAGCTTCCTGAAAGTTAGAACCATAAGGAGTAAAGTCATCCATGTATATCTCTACTGCATCATGAACTAATTCAGAAAATATACTCAATACCGCTCTTTGGAAAGTGGCTAGAGCGTTGCACAAACCAAAAGGAAGGACCCGGTATGCAAAGGTACCCCAAGGACAAGTGAAAGTGGTCTTATCTTGGTCTTTCGGGCTGATTTGAATCTGATTGTACCTGCTAAACCCATCTAGGAAAGAGAAAAACTTTTTCCCTGCCAAACTGTCTAACACTTGATCTATGAAAGGTAAAAGAAAATGGTCATTTTTAGTGGCTTTTTTCAATTCCCGATAGTCAACATAGATTCTCCACTTACCATTTTTATTTGGCACTAGCACCAAAGGAGAAACCCATTCACTGTCAGAGAAGGGATAGATGAATCCTACATCAAGCAATTTCTACAGTTCTTCCTTAACAATATCTTTAAGTGCTGGATTCATCCTCCTTTGAGGCTGCCTGACTAGCTTGCAATCCTCCTTGATGTATATATGATGAGTACATACTGAAGGGTGCACTCCCTTCATCTCCTTATAACTCCAGGCGAAGGCATCTAGGTGTTTTCTCAGTAGGCTACACAGTTCCTTTTCCTGGGAAATGGATAGGGATGGATTAATTTTCAAGGTTCTTTCTGGGCCGAACTCTATATTCTTAACATGGAGAGAAGTGGAGTTAGCCCGCATAGAGATTAGTTGAGGGGTTGTTTTGGGTTTCTCTTACTATGTCCTCTAATGGTGATACACTGGGAGGTGGATTCTGAATCAGATTTTCAATCATATCATCCTCATCTTGCTATTTTCTCCCCATAGCGATTTCTAATGCACAAAGCGGTGCAGAATAGACTTCATCCTCATCTTCCTCCTCCAACCAGAGAGGTATATTATGTTCTAGCAAGGGTTGGGCAGGAGGATATAGGATTAACTGCTTGGAAATGTGCCCGTTCTTTATGGTCATGTTCCCAGGTCGACAGCTTATGTAGGCATCGGTGGTAGCCAACCAGGGTCTTCCTAGATTGAGAGGATACCCAGTGAGCTTTGCCTTTGCCTGGAGAACTAAGAAATCAGCAGGGTACTCCCAAGAATCAATGGAGGCCATCACATCTTCCATAATCCCCTCAGGGGTCATGGTGGAGCGGTCTGCTAGCTGTAGCATGGTCATGGTCTTCCTCAAGGAGCCCTAAAGGTTAAGTTTAAGCATTGTGTCCTTTGTCATCACATTAATGGTAGCTCATAGATCAATCAAGGTATGTGGGATCATGGTACCATTGATGTGGACATCAACTACTGGGCTTCCAGGGTCCATATATTTTGGACAAATTACCTACCCTAACAATAGGTCAGACAGTTGTCCTATGACATTGATGGTTGGGGCATCTCTCTTGCACTTTCCTGGATGCCTAAAGCACTTCTCTTTGATCAACCTATTGTAGATAGGCACATATTTTATGGCTTGGAGAAGTGGTATCTTGACACAAATGTTTCAATTCTCCCAGGAGTTTAGTTTCTTCTGGGGTAGGCTGGACTGTCATAGATAGTCTCTCGGGAAAGGGTGGCATTTCTTTAGGTTCACTGTCCTCTTTATCTTCCTCAACCTCCCTGGGTGGAGGCTAGCTGTCTGGGAGAACTTTCCAAGATCGCAAGTTAATTTCCTAAATTTCCACAGCATAAGTTGGGCATGATGGCTCCCCACTATACACTTGCTGAGCTTGTCTGTTGTTCGGGTTCAGATTTGGTTGGGCAGGCATTTGGGGTTGCTTTGGTGGAGCAGGAGGTAACTATTGTGGTGGGCAGGTGGTGGAGGAAAAAGAGTGGGAAGAGAGTTGTATTGGGGCCTCCACCCCTGATGAGATGCATTCCACTGAGGCTGTGACTGGGCATAGGATTGAAATGAATGGGTGGCTAGTTGGGCATGATATTGAGATGCGAAGGACCAAGGAGGAGGCGTGGACCATGAAGGATGAGAAGAAGGGCCCCAAGAAGGTATGAAAGTGACTTGGTTTGGGTTGTAGTATGTCTGAGATGTCCCTTGCATCCCCTGCTGGTATGGTCTAGATCCATGCGGCCTCCTTTGGTTTATGTAATAGAGCTGTTCAGTGACTCCCTCAGCCCCTTGATATACAACTTTAAGTTCGGGTAAGGAAGGGCACTTATCTGTAGAATGATTTTCTTCACAGACTGAACAAACCTCTATAGAGTTCAATGGGCATTCATTCTTAGGATGTGTCCTGGTGCATCTAGGGAAAAAAATGGCCAAATCCCTCTCTGCTTCCTCTTGTTTCCTTTTCAGATGTAAGGTATCCATTTGCATGGCAAGAGTCTACAGCATCTCACTCTTGAAGTCTTCCATCATGTTTCCAATTTCTCCTTTAATGGAAGAGTTAGGGGAAGAGGTACCAGCTATGGGTTGACTCCCCCTACCTTTCTTTCAGGCTGCTCTAGAATGGTTTCTAAAAATAGTCTTTATGTCTTCATAGGATAGTTGGTAGATGTCTCCCTCGGCTAGTAGATGGAGGGTGTCTAAAAGATCTTCCTGAATTCCCCTGAGTAGGACCAGCTTCAGAGACTCAGGGTCAACTTACACCCAGCCCTTTTGTAGTTGAGATGGAACCTCTCTTCATAGTCTTCCAAGGACTCATCACTTCCTATGGTCATTCAGAAAATTTCTTCTTTAGTATCTTTTGACCTACAATAGTCTCGATACTTGTTGTTAAAGGCTTGCTGCATCTGAGCCCAATTTGTGATGCTATTGTCAAGTAATACCATGAACTAGCGCAGTGCTGCATCCTTGAGAGTAGAAGGGAACAGTTTCAACTTTTTCTCATCTTCTGCATAGTCATAAGTTCGACAGATGACAACAAACTCAAACAAGAAGGTGTCAAGATCTTCTGTAGTCAGACCATGGAAATGAGGTAGGACAGAAGGGCTTCTATTCTTAATTTTGGTGTCCCCATTGGTCTCTCGAATGGGAAAGGTACCCTTTATTCTCGCTTCATTCCCCCTAGCATTTCTATTTTCAGCCATTGGCTCCAAAGGAATGCTTTCTTCTTCTTCTTCCCGTATAGGTTCTTCAAATATGTCTTGTTGTTCACCTAAGGGTTTTTCTTAATCACAGCCGCCAAAGAAGAGAGAAGGCTGGCTATGTGAAGCAATGGGAGTGTTGGGCAGATGTTTTCCTGAGTTATCTCTATTCCTACGAGGCATGAAAGGAAATCTTTTTGGTTGGTTTTTGTTTCTTTTTTCCCCACATTGATAGTACCTGCAAAACTGAAATTGATTGAACAAAAAAAATTGCAACTAACTAAAATGAACTTAATGAAATGAAATTTGCAGAATTGAAAAGGAAAGCAAGGAAATGCAGAACTTGAAAGGAAACGAAATGACTAGTCTACTCTTGCTGAAATGAAATTTGCAGAATTGAAAAGGAAAGCAAGGAAATCCATAACTGAAGGAAAAGAAAGGACTAGTCTACTTTTTTTGAAATAAACTATTAGCAGAATGTTGCAATTGAAAATAGAAGAAAGAAGTAATCACATAATACTCTGACGCTTCCCCGGCAACGACGCCAAAAAGTGGTGAGCACCAGTATTGCAACAATAATGCTGCAACTCCTGGGCTGCATACTTTACTCTTATCAACCTGGTAGTTCGTAACAAACTTGGAAGCGTCAGTGTTGTATGCACAAGTACTAGTTCTTACTGCAAGTTGTCACTTGGTCAGTCGACACAAGATCACTAGGAGCTCAAGCCAACTTCTATGGATTCCAGAAGAAGCTCTATATGTGATTAAAGGAGAGAAATATTACTCTACAGATGCTACTCTAACTACAGAAAGGAGAAAGACTGAAATGTAAAACAAACCTAGTAAACCCTAATTAACCAACTAATCCTACTTTTGCAAAAAGCACTATGAAAACCATGAAAGGAATGCCATTACCTACTCAAGGAAGTAAACAACATCTACCTAAGCTATTTCTGGAAGTAAATAAGAAAAAAACATCTTTTTAGATTTTTATGTATTTTTATGTGAATTTGACATGCATATAATTTATTTTGTGTGAATGTGGCAATGAATAGGTGGTGTTGGAGGGTGGTTTTGGGACTTGAGAGGATGTAGGATGGTGTGGATGGGTCTTAGGAGGTCTTAGGTGGCCTTATGGAGGCTTTTCCCACGCTCGGCCTTCAAAAGAAAGCCTACAGGAAAATCTACAAGAGGACACAGGAAATATACAGGAGGAAAACAAGGCAACTACAAGAGGCCTACAGGAGGAGGCCGAGAGCAGTTTTCAATATTTTGAGGGTGTGAGAGTGGGTGGAAAAGGTGGATGAAGGTTGGAATGAGGTGTTAGGGTTCCTTGGGTCTACCAAGAATCACCAGGAGAGAGGAAGATGATTGGGTTTGCTCTAGGAGAGAGGAAGAAGTTCTATGGAAAATGTAGGAAACTAAGTCAGAATTGAGGTGAGGTTTGGGCGACCTATAGGGCATGGATCAGATCGAGGATGGGATGGCTAATAAGCTGGCATACTGCTAGAAGATATTTTCTACAAAGGAACTGACAGTCAACCAATAAGATCAAACAAGCAATGACATGAGTGCATCTAGAAAAACAGAGTTTTGCATAAAAATGGTTTAGCCTATGATTTATGAAAGGAAATGATGAGAAATGCTGCAAGAAAGGAAAGAATAAAGAAGAATATTGAAAATAAATAAGTGAGCATGATGAAGAAGATCTGAAGCAAAGCAAAGCTGGACTATTAAGCTACTAAAAAGCTGCAAACACTAGAAGTCCTATGAATGAGGAAAATTTGTGCTTTTGGGGTAGCAAGAGGGTCTTTGCCTCAAATCATGGTCCCAAAGGGAGGAAGAGAGGCCAAGGAAATTTTGCTAGCCTTTTGAATATTCTCTTTATCATTGCTTAACCTGCTATAGAAAGTACAAATGGAAGCAAACTACTAAATCATCAAAAGCAACCTATTCTTAACCATAAAAGAAATACATCTAACAGCAACCTGATCTACAAACTGAATAAAACATACAAATACAAGTAAAGAGGAGCTTGGCTACTTGGATTGGGCCCTAACCCAAGAGCTTCAAGCCTCTGAGGTAACTTAGTGCTAGCTCAAAAAGGATTCCATCTTTATTATCAAAACAATAACAAGATTACATGAAACTGTCACAAAATAATAAGCTTGAAGTTGGAGCAGAGTTTACATAAGCAAAAATCCAACAAAAATCCGACCCTAATGAGGCCCTAGGCCTCTTTGCTTATACAAATGAAGCTACCAACAACTTCCTTAAAATCAGGGAGGCTTGGCTACCAAAACTCGAGATAATCATCAGTCATCCTCCACTTGCTCGGCTGCCTTCTGGTGCATGATTCGGCTGCATGTACTTTGAGTTGAATGAAGGGGAATTCGAAGTGAGGAGTAATAAATGAGGGGGATTCGCTCCTACAAGTCCTCTCCTTTGTCCACTTTGAGTTATTGCTTCCATTTGTCCATTGGATCCTTGACTTTGACCTCGAAATTCATCAATAATATGCATTAAACACATGTTAGACCACATGGCATCATAAATAACTCAATTCACCCCATAAGCATAAATATAATTAGAAAATCATACAATAAGCTAAGAGAATAGTTGATTTGACTAGGTCAGGAGGTAAAATGAGCCCATATAATTACCCATTTATGAGGCTCATCAACTAGCAAAAGACGTGTTAGGTACTATTGTATTACCTATGACTAGGATGCATGATGTTCAAAAACTTGATCTCTAAGGATCAAGCCTGATAGGGGTTCTATCCTTGGACATGAGGACTCACCTCTATCATTTTGACAAGAGCAGAAGGGTCTTGTGACCCACCATCTTTCAATCCTTTCTTATTGGACTATGATATCAATCTTCAATAGAGATGAGACAAGTTACAAATATGGCACATGATGGACACAATATCATAGCGATGGATGAATGTTGATAGGTGGAATTCCTTGCTAGCTGAGAGTGAGTGTTAAAGAGTACAACTAGGGGCTAATTATCCTTCCTAGAAGAGTTGAAGAGTCATGTCTCTAAGGACATGACGATTCATTGAAAATATCTCATACTCACATAAATAACGTATTTACCATAAGTTACTGCCCACCATGATTTAAGAAAGTATTTGTGTAAAAGATGGGATAAGGAAAAAGATGTAAATAATTATACTTTCAAGGAGTTACTCCCAACATTATTTACAGGTTCTTCAACACTTTAACAAATATGGATAGAAATGTAAATGTACAAACTTACTAGAATTTAGTTTACAAAGATACATGATCCAATTTATAAAGATACATGTCTCTTGGGTATCTTGAGTATAAAATTCACTTGAAAATTTCATTTTACATAATTCACTTATCATGTCATATCTTCTTGTACTTATTTTTGATGTTCTATCTATAATTACTATCAATGATGATCTAAAGTGAATGCTACTGACGTTTTAATGTGATTTCTATTGGAATTTGAAGTAAATTTTTTATTGGGCTAATAAAACATTGAAGTAATTGTTGCAAGCATAGAACATACCATAAAATTTAAGACAGTTTGTAGAACCAAATTTGAATTTGGCTGAAATGTTGACTGATTCTAGAGAATTGTAAATAACAATGCTCCTTGTCAACTGGATAAGGAAGGGACTTCAAGCAGATGGAGGGAAATTGTCTTACTCAAGGAACAAGTAACAACAATGCTGCTATACAAGTATGATCCTTGGGAACTGTGCGCAACTAGAGAGTCTGGAATATTCAACTTGAGGTACAAAAGAAAAAACACCTGATGATAACCTTGTAAAATGGATAAAGGCTTCATATCATATAGGTTCTTTGACAATTTATGGATTCAGCATGCTTGATCAAGTCATGTTCTTCTATTTTTGGGTCTTCTTATTTTCTTCTCCATAACTTGGTAGATTTTCTAAATTACTTTTGATATTTGATTTGCTTAGGATCCCACTTCATTCCACTTCTACAATCTTGTGCTATATGTCCAAAATTGTACATTGATAACGTTCTACATTAAGCTTGAATAATAGAGTGTTTGAACTGTGATAGCCATTAAGGATTTTGGCTTGTCTTCTTGTAAGATTCCTTATAGGGTTTTTTATGATAACCTTTGAAATTATTCTTGCAGTACGTTCTACAATATATAGCTTTATGTCCAAAATTAGTGCATGAATAACAATAACCAAAGAAAATAGTTATGTACTTGGATGAGTAGCATTCGTTTGACGATCTTTTAAAGTTTTTTTTCCTTGGAGGAGGCTCATACCTTTGTTGATCCTTACTATTTCTTACATTGTGTATAAATCCATTGGCATCAGCTGCATAGCTCCCTGATGGAGTGGTTCTTCGAAACCCATATTTATTTCCTTTCTTGCTTTCATTGGGACTATAGCTCTAAAGGATATGGCTCTCATGTTTTACCTTAAATTTTTTTTAGGTGGCTTAGGGATTTCATCGTCTTTACATGAAGTCTCACTTGTACAACCAAGACCTGATTTGTCAAATGGTGACCTTTGGCAACTGAGGACGTTATCTAATACTTGTGTGCTCTTTCTTTTCTTGTCTAGATTGTTGACTTCATTTCTAAAAGAGACAACCTCTTCTTCAATTTTCTCACATTATTCCTTTTCTTTCATCATTTAGATCTTCATTAATTCTTCTGCTCTCTTTGATTCTTTAGTATAAACTTTTAGGGAGTTTACTTCTTCTTCATGTCTCCTTTCTTGTTGATGCAATTTTACTTCAAGCTTGCTAAAGTCCTTAGATCTTTCTTATTCTTGAAGTATTAAGAAAATAACTTCTTACTTTGTATGGGGAAGGTCTTGATTCTTCTCTTTAAGCTCTTTAAATTCTTTTGTTAATCTAGTTTTTTCTTTTAGAGAAACCATTAGTTCTGCTTCAAGGTTTACTTTGGTGCCTTCATCTATTTTCTTTGATTTATCATCATCCTTGTGCCCTTTTTCCACATGCTCTAGTTCTAATTCAAAAAGAACAAAGCCATATTCAACATATATTTTTTGTAGTTTTTTCCCAAAGTCTTTTAGTTAAAGAACATTGACCCACCTTGGTTTTTATATAATCTAATAGACTACTCAAGATTTCTTCCACCACTTTTGTATTCTATTCTTTTGAATCATCTATAGTTGTGCTTCCATTAAAAATTAATTCCCATACCTAATATCCTAGAGACATCAAATAGTACTCCATTATGTTTCTCCATGATACATAATTCATTCCATCGAACAATGGAGCTTTTCCAACCTGATTTACTTCTGATTTCATGACTGAGGAGGAGATATATTCAAAAGGTTTGGAGTCTTTTCTTCTTGAATTTTCCATAGGTTGTGCTTGAAGGATCTGGATTTGATAAAAATTGTTGGAAATACTAAGGGGGGGCGGGGTGAATCAATATTTGTTTACAATTTTTATATTATGCTAATTAATATCACTAGTTAAACTAGAATACATGATGTAGAACAATACAATAATTTAATTAATGAAAATAATGAGGACTATAATCCTCTTCTATAAAAACTCAATCTCCAACTTTTAAAAGAATATATTTAACTCCTTCAAGACTCTAATATTGAAAAAATTTAAGAAACAACTTGATAAAAATAATGAGGAATCGAATCCTCTCAATAATCAAGCACTAACTTGGTCAAAATGATGACTCCAATCCTCATTATAATTCCATGCTCCAACCTGGTCTCTCACAAGGCTCCAGTCTTGTATAAGGACTCCAAACCTCAAATATCAATCCAGGCTCTAACCCGGTCTCTCACAAGGCTCCAACCTTGTACTAAGCTTCAACTAGAATCCCACCATCCATCATTTCAAAGGCTTCAAACACTGCTTCAAAACATCATCCATATGACTTCAACACTGTTACAATAAATTTCTCCACAAACTGCTCCAAAGATGCTTCACATGCTACTCCAAAGGTCTGCTCCAAAAAAGGTCAAGAATTATTTAATAAGATTATTACAAAAGGTCTTTAGGATTGGTACAAATGTTTTCTATAACAAGGCATCAAGTATGTTCTCAGGAGGCTTCTTTCAAAGGTATCTTAAGATTCAAAACAGTTTCAAATAGTCCTCCAAATTGCACACTTTAGTTCCAAAACTCATCCATAAAAATCATTGTACACTGGGCTCTATAGATATACTCTCTAACAATATATTTGTCCCCTCAAATCGCTATACATAGGGCTTCAAAAAAATGCCTTCACACAATCCCTTTACACCATTAAAAGATATGAACATATGCTATAAAACATGCTTTGCAAACCCTCCTTGTAGGATAAAATTAAATACATAACCTTAGAATTCAATATCAATGCAATAACTTCTAACTTACTTCACTAAACCAGCACTTCACTCTGTACTCGAGCTCACACTTATGTTTATGACCTGAGGTTGGTTTCGCCCCACTTTTGGATCACATAGACAATGCACAATTACTGAGGCTTTGTGGTTGATGTAGGAAACAATGAATTTTCCTGCAAAGTTCAACTTCTCAATCTGGATTACATGCACATATTCTATTATTGATTCAATTAACTATTATTCACCACATCTTAAAGCATTTAAAATAACACACACAATAATATAAAGAGTCATACACGGAGGCTTTGGCGAATTTGCATTTCCATTAAAAAAAGGAAAATTATACATGCATAAACTCATAATCATACATTTCTCTCTTTTCCTGATTTACAATCATTTGTCCATTTTCTATTTTCCTCACACTTACTCCTTTTATTTCCCATTGGATTACAATAGATAGAATTTAGAAACATCATACATTTTTTTAGGTCCTAAAATCACTCCATAAATCACCCATAAATCACTCCATAATTTTTATTTTCCTAAATCCTAAAATCAATAATTCTATCCATACAGTCTATCATGATTTATAAAGAAGATTTGTTTTTGCCTTATGGATAAAATATTTCCTATCCATAACTTTTCTAAAATTATGACTCATCTGTTTCTAAAAATCATAAAGTGTGTCAACTCAAAATATACAATTTATTTACATAGAATAATATAAATTCTTCTGAAAAATAAAGACCCCGTTTTGTAGATTTTTCACATTGAAGAATCAATGGCTTGGAATCTCTAATGCCCTTGCATCAGTGGCCCTAACATAAAGGATAAAAAAAAAATTGTGTTCCCCTTCTCAGGGTCTCGACCCTCTCTTTTATGTAAAGAACATAGAGCGAGTATCAATAGAATTAGGACACATTTTAATGAGGTTGTGAAAACAGAGAAGAAGCCTAAAATGAGGCACAAACTATCATAGAACATCGACCTTAATTCAACCAGTACAAACCTCCTTTAAAGGGCATGAAAATCATAGAGAAGGACGTCTTACACCTGAGAAAACTTGGCCATCAAACATACATAAGAAAAACCATTAGAGAAATTTTGAGGACTAGAATGGGCCTCCTAAGGAATATTGTAAAATAATAGTGGAAATAATAAAATAATATTAGATTACCTCATCAAGTTTTGGAGGTATAAAAGAAAAAACTACTTTTCAACTCATATTTTCAACTTATCTCTTTATGATTTTACTCAAATTTCGAGCAGGAGCACTCTTTGGATGAAGAATTTAATTTTACATCCAAGAAGTACCAATGTTTCATACTTTCAATGGACCCTACTACATGAAAAATGTGAAGTACAAGAAGAATGTGATTGTTGGAGTACGCATGTTGCATACTTTCGATGGACCCTACTACACGAAAATGTGAAATACATGAAAAAAAGTGATTGTAATAACATTTTTTCATGTATTTCACATTTTTCATGTAATAGGGCACATCGAAAGTATGCACATCGGTACTCCTTGGATGAAAAATTAATTTCCGCATCCAACAAGTGCTCCCACTTGAAAATTGAGTAAAACCACATGGAGATAAGTTGAAAATACGAGTTGAAAATGTGGTTTTATTATTATTATTATTAATTTTTATCATCTTACCTTTTTACTCCAAAAATGGTGAATCATCCCCCATGGTTAACATCATCATATTGAATCGTATTGGTTCTTATGAAGTTAATTTTTTTTGTAAATTTTTGTTTTGAGGCCCATTTTTTACCTCAAAATTTCTTTAATGCATAAATACTCCATCTCAATCCTTCATAAGGTCTTCGGCTCTTCTACTAAGGTAATTCACTCTTCTTAGGTAGATAACACTTGATATTGATGCTCCCTTCATTGAAATATTCTATTATTTCCTTGACTGGATTTATTTTCTTTCCTTAACCAAGTTCTTCTTGTTTGCTTCCTTCGTTTTATTCCTGAGACCTTGTGCATTTTTCCTCCTTCAACTTCCCACGAGTTCGTATATTTATAATGGTTGATATAATATACAAATGGGCCAACATGTTCCTTTGAAGAGACACGTTTGTTAATAAATTTGACCTGAGAAAATATTACTTTTCCTTTTGAAGAGCCACATCAATTTAGGAGTGAACCTGAATAAGGAGCTTTAGGTATATTAAAAAATAATTTTTGTCTCATAAATGCTTCGTTCAAGACTAACTTGGGTTCCCATAATTTGACTTTCAACAATAGAATATTAAGCTCATGATTTTGTGGGATATGATGTCACAAATCAATGATTAATTTCTCATGGAGTTTCTCACAATTTTATACATCTCACTGGAATGATTCCAACATATTACTTCTACTCTAGATCTCCTTGTTTACACAATTCATGGATTCAATGCTACTTTGGCGTTCTAGAGTTCTGTTAATATTAGGGCTTCAAGCACTGATTTTTTTTTTGGATTTTCACATGCTTGTAAAGAAAAATAGTGTTCTCGGTCTTCCCAAAATGTTCATATGCGTCATTAAACCAATCCCATTTTTTAAGAGATTATTTTTCTTACTACAATGTCTACAATCCTTTTGAGAATGGAATGATTCCATATTACTATTTTTTTAGCTCCACTTTCTTGAATGATCTGTTTCTATACAAGATGTAGTATTTCTTTGTTATTACATTTGAAATATATCAATAACCCGTGCTTAGCTTCTAGAGTGAAAGAAGAGGTAACCATCAAATAGTGACTCAGTGGATTTATCTTGCAACTTCAACAAACTTGCCTATTACTTTGACATTAATGAAAAACATTGTCCAACAGGTATGTGGGTCCAATTTCCACTAAAATGGGATTGCTCCTTGATTGGAGACTTCGTGAAAACAATTTTAAATTCTAAATATAATTCTAATATATTTGTAAAAAGCAAATGAGCTAATCTATTATATGTTATCCTATCCTAATAGAGCTATTTACTGAAATGTGAATAATGTTGGAAATAATACTGAGGGGGGGGGATCAGTATTTGCAATTTACTAACTTTTCAATTCCTAAACAGATTTATATACACTACTTCAGTGAAGTGAACTTGTGTGTGTATGCAACTGTGATTAGGGAAACCATTGTATACCCAGAGAACCTATGATTTAGTCAATTTATCATGTGTTGATATTTAATTAGTGCATCAATATCTTATTATACAGTAGCTATGTGCAGTAATAACATAATAAACTATCACACATAAACAACACACATGAACACCAAGATTTAAGGTGGAAACCCAATGCGGGAGAAAAACCACCTGTTGTTGTCATCTCTGTCTTTTTTTAATATAAAGAAAATTTGTTTACAATCTTGTATTGGTGCAGACTCATACAAGTACGCAGGTACCCACCTGCAGAAAGATACAACCTTCTCTCGTTTTCCAGCTTCTACTGGAAGGGAGCTACAACCCCCTATCTATTGCACTAGCCGATGTGTTTACTAGTACGTAGGTGCCAGCCTACAGAAGGCTAAGACCTTCTCTCTTCCTCCAGGGATCACGTTTCATTAATTTTTAGACTGGATGCTCCTGGTAGACAAGAATACAATATGAAGGCCTCGTTTCATCAAATTTTCATACTGGACCCATCAGAAACTTTGAAACTCAAATTGAATCAACCAATAATCAGTTAATCTAAACAATTAGCTCATTGTCACCAGAACACTCTGCTAAATCCAGAAACCTACATCATCATTCAGAACCAGATGCAACCTCAAAAATCATACATCAGAATTCATACGCTACTTTACTGAACCCAACATGCTTGTATACACCACTTCCTTTAACAAAACCTGCGTATACCTTCAGAACTATTGAATCATAACAACTTCTGAATGATATTTGTACCAACCAATAATATTCTGAACATCTAATGTCAATTTGCAGAGATTTAGATAGTCAGCATCAAAGATAACCCTTCTCACTTAATCAATCAATCAATTAGACACAAACTCCTTATGCATTAAGTTTTACATTCAGATCTAAGAAGAATTCATTGACAGGCAGTAGTAAAACAACAACAACGATAAGATAGATCAATCATTTATGAACAATAGGCTTTTCCTTTGCATACGCTACTGGGAATAGTCAAACCTACGTGTACATGCACCTTTATCAAGGTGAACCAATGTATAGATATGCAAATATTAACTCACAACTTCGCTGCTATTTTAGACTTTAGACATACCCAGATCATGACATTTAAAGAATAAAACATGTGTAAGCAATCAGATTTAGCCCAACCAATATCAGATCATTCAATGATAATTCATTTCAGGTCTCATGATCCTGATCCAACATTGAATTCAAGGTGCAAAAAATATTTCAGATTATATCATAATCATAGCCCCTGCAACATCAAATATACTTCAGATAGAAGTATTCCTAAGAAACACTTTCACTTGCACACTTGGCCCTTTGATATTATTTTCCTTATATAGTTTTGGCCTTCCTCAATACCTCGGACCAAAACCACACTTAGGACCTGTGGTATTCTTGGACGAAATCAAATAGTCGTTACTGCACTCAATATTGTGGGCTAATACCATGGTATTGATCCTTGGTATCCTTTACTCTTGAATTTCCTTGATTTTCCAACCTATACGCGATTTTCCTATTGTGAAAGTGCGTGCATACATATATGCTCTTTTTGTTATGTGAACCTATGTGTATACACTGTTTTTACAAGGTGAACCTGTGTATACAACTTAAACTATTTGAAAACATCCTTTTCCTTCAACTTCTTGATTCTGATCAGTAGACCTTTGTTCTAACTTCCTGTTCTTCTGTACCAATGCCCTGCTACCTTTGAATTGAACCGTTACACTGTGAGTTTCCTTTTATCAAATCTGAGTGGACCTGTGAGTGAGTTTCCATAAAGGAAAACACTTGTATCATAATGCCAACAAATAATGTATAATGACTGTGTTGTACCTTTGAGATAATAATGGTCAGCTATTATGTCAGAGCATATGAGATAAATGTTTTGAGGGTTTTGTTTTGATTTGGGAGACCAATGAATGAAACAGATATAGAACTGATATACCTAACCCTTTGAATAATATCAATATCTCAGCAAAGGACTGCTATAAAACTTCACATAGTGATAAAGCTTGAATAAGGGTGAGCAGAAAACAAAAAATAATATGATTATCACAATTCTCAGATAGACAATTACATAATCATAAGTGTGAAAACCTTTGAATGATGTTCAGAAGGTTCAAGAGAATATGCCTATGCTTACAACAAGATGTTGATGATTTATTGATTCAGAGGGAATTAATTAAACAAACAGTTCATTAATCGATTCTCATTAATGATTATCACTTCAAAAGCTTATGAGAATAGATTGAGACACAATTATTCCTACCTAGTTATCTTTGTAAAGTCATAAGAATATGAAGAAAAACATATGAGTAATACTCGAAAAACTTACATGAAACACAAACTGTGCAAAACAGAATTCAGAATCCTTTGCTTCGTATTGAGGTTCCAGAAAGGTCAAGTATAACAAATGTCTAGAAATGAATCATCAAGGAGGCAACCCATGATAACTCGTGAAGAGAGTTATTTATACAACAGTTGGATGAAAAATATCCTAAACTAATTTTACAAAAATAAATTATTTACACAATCAAAAATAAAACTATCTAATGATCTGGCACTGGTTTAGTGTTGTGTTGTTTGATGACTGTCACTGAAAAAGCTGAAAGATGGTTGAAGCTAGCTGACTGTTCCTTCAAAAGTTGAATGTTGTTCAATTATCCTTAACTAAGTAAATCTCTTAATTATTCCCAACATTTCTTATCTGGGATGGAAATGCTTGTTATCCTTTGTAAATTTCATCCATCTCGGTGTATTTAGTAAAAGAGGGCTTTACCAAAATATATGCTTGATTTCATCGTTGATCCTTTGTTTTAATAGTTAAGGCTCTACATAGTTGACTTCTTCTCTATTCCTTGTGTAATGGTATCCTTGTCTAAATATAGACTTAGAATAAACATACTCTGCGACTGATATTAGAGTTATTTATCTAATGCTCAAGTCTTTGGCTGATTACCTACAAAACACAACAATAGTTAAGAAAACATAGGTTCGGGAGGAAAAACAATTGATGGATTTCTCGCACAAGAATGCCTGAGGAAGGAGCTGTGGCAACGCTTTGAACGTAATTGGAGGTCAAATGGAATTGTTGAGGTTCAGGGTAGATCTTAAGGGTTTTATGGGTTTACACAGTTAAACGGGCGAAAGGCGTGAAAACACGGGTTTTCAAGGTCTAAAGTCTAACGTGCGACTTTTTGAAAATGGCGCGAATGTTTGAATAATCGGTAATTTATTGGGTTGGTGAGGAGGTGGTTTTAAAGGGTCATTGCACTACTTATGAGGAAAAGGTGGTTTTGAGGAGGGCTCACCTGATATACTTTAGAGCGTGACACGTAGCCTCCAGGGGGTTGGGTAAAACCACTTTATTGGACAAGTATTTTTTGGGCATCGGGCGCAGCCGATATGGATGTGGAGAATTGGATCAGACGGGAGTTGATCTAATGACGGTCGAGTGAGGGAAGCAAGTGGGCGATAAAGAATGGGCTTAGGGAGGGGCCCAGTGCTTTAAGAATTGGCGGTAAGGGATTATTGAAGGTTAATGATGGGTTTAATATTAATCGGGCATAGCTTAATGAAGTGACGCGAGGCATAGGTAAACGGGTGTTTATCATAATAGCGGGGAATGAATGGTTATAAAGGATATTATAGGAGCACGTGGCTCTGGGTGATTTAGTGAATAAATGGATAGAATATCACATATCGCATTTTCTTACGCCTGATGGTTCATTCCCTTAAGAGTGATGCGATATTATAAGATCCTACGGTCAAGAATCCGCAGTCATCCAATGGTTGAAAACGTTATCGCACATCGCACATCGCTCTTTGCTTCCTCCCAATGGTTCATTCCATTATGAATCATGCGATGCGATATTACACTTTAGGAAATAACCATTTGAACATTTCAAAGCTTCAATTCCTACCTACCCTTCTATTTCTAACATTTTACTTATTCTTTTAGAGTGCATTTAAACTAGCAACTCAACATTTTATTTTATGAACAATCTAACTCTATACCTTATTTCTTCCATTGGCTCAGATTAAACTTTTGAGCCAATTTATTTTCTACCTATGAGAAAAAATCCAATTATGCTACAACTATATAATTGGATAAAATAAGCTAGTGTGGCATCTAAACAAACTGCACATAACTACTATTTTTCAAACTAAGTTTAGAACAAAGGAGTGGCATTTAGATTTGCAACACTTTCAGAGTTTGTTTCTTTTCTTCTCTGTCTAACCTAGCATTTTATTTTGCCTTTATTTTTTAGGGCATCTACCCTAACATTTTCTTTGATATGGACATATTTATTCAAAAATTTTCCTAACATTTTTTATTCAATATTCTTTTTGGCCATATCCTATCTTAACATTTTGTATATACTTTTCATTTTTTGTCTAATTTATTCTAACTTATCAAAACCAAAAAATGCTCCAACATCGACACCAACTGGGGACTGCTTTCTCCTATAGAATGCAGAGAACTTGCAGATCCATGTGCCTTCTCTTGGGGCTCTGGAGTCTTTGTTGTAAAAAATATCACTAACAGCTCAAAAATAAAAGAAACCAGAATAATTACAATGAAATGTATCTGAACTTCTTAGTACTAAATGAAATGTTTGAGAAGCCTTCCATTTACTGGGCAAGTGGAATATTGTCCCTCAAGATTTTGCAGCACAAAGGTGTTGTTACCCTTTACTTCATCAATTGCTAATAGGCCAAACCATAGGTTGTCAAACTTACCATGCTTTCCCTTTTCCTCCCTCCTGGAGTCCCATCTTAGAACTAGGTCACTTTCTCTAAAGTCCCTTTCCCTGGCTCTTCTATCAAACCGGCTTTTCATCTTATTCTGATATTTCTTCAATTTGTATTGAACTTCATCTCTATTTTCATTTAGTTCAATAATCTGATTTATCCTTCTTGAAAAATCATTAGGTTCATCTGTTGAGTCCTGCAAGAATTTTAAAACTGGGAAAGCTAAATAGGTGGGAAAAATTACATCTTTCCCATAGAATAACTGAAAAGGATATTTACCATTATATCTTTTTGGAGTTATTCTATTTTCCCATACTAGATAAACTAAATGAGAGTCCCAACTCTTTTTATGATCTTCTAGGGTCTTTTTGATTACCTTTACCAGACTTTTATTTGAGGATTTTGTGAGGCCATTACCTTGAGGGTAGTATGGAGTTGAATGATGTAACAGAATTTGATATTTCTAGTAGAACTCAATCATTTTAACAGTAGAGAATGTTGTTGCATTATTTGTGACAATTTGAGTTGGGCAACCAAACCTAGATAAGATGTTTTCTTCAATGAACTTAATTACTACTGAATCAGTAGCATTTCTTACTGGAATTTCTTCCACCCATTTAGTGAAGTAGTCTGTTGCTGTGAGAATCCATCTGTGCTGATTACTTGAAGTGGGATGGATTTCTCCAATAAAATCTAATCCCCATTGAAGGAAAGGTGCTAAGATTATTGATGGTACTAGTGGAAGAGCTGCTAGTTTTTGCTTACTAGCAAACATCTAACAAGGAACACAACTTCTGACCTTTGCCCCTACTTGCAAGAACAATGTTGGCCAATAAAATCCTCCCCTTAATATCTTGTATGTTGTTGCTCTCCAAGCATAATGTCCTCCACAAAATCCTGCATGAAACTGATCAATGATTCCTTTAGTTTCTGATTCTGTTAAACATAATAACAAAATATTCAGTGGATCTTTGTAGTACAAATTTGCATTAATGATGTAGTACTTGACTGCTTTCAATTTAAGACTTTTAAACTAGGCTTTGGAAAATGATGTTGGGCATTAAAAATGGAGGATAAAATTTACAATGTCTTTATACCAATCTGACAATAGAAATTTGTCCTCAATGTGTAAAGGGTTGATATGATCTGAAGGTGAAGGTTCTTGTGGATACTTTTCTTCAGGTTGAAGAGAAGGTTCTTGTGGATTCTCTCCTTATAGAATTAAGAAAGGTTCTTGTGGATTATTTCCTTGTGCAAGGACAAAAGTTTCTTTTGGATTCTTCTCTTGTACTAGGACAGAAGGTTCTTGTGGATTCTTCCCTTGTACATCTAAAATAGAATTGATTCCAAGCACTTTGCAATTGGATTCTGTGAGAAGCTTGGCTAATCCTTGGCCTTTTAATAGCTTTGTAGTTTTGATAGTTAGGTGAAACTCAAGTATTTGAGTGATGCACCTACCTCTTTTCCCATCAGTGTCAGGTTGAGTTAAAACAATTTTTACAACACCATTAGGAACATAAGCAGTAATAGGTGAATGTAGGACATACATCCTGAAATATTTTAGGGCTTGAATGAGGGCATAGGCTTGCTTCTCGATTATGTCATACTTAAGCTCGACATCTCTCATAACCTTACTGAAAAAAGCTATGGGTTGGTCATGGGAATCTTCATTCTTTTGTAATAGGACAGCAGCAAGGGTTGTTTCTTAGGCATAAGAAAAGATACTGAATGGTTTAGTATAATCAGGGCTGGCTAAGGTGGGAGCTTCAGAGATAGCTTTCTTGATCTCATCAAATGCATTCCTGGAAGATTCAATCCATTTAACTTCGTGATCCTTTCGGAGCATGTCAGTTATGTCTTTTACAATCTCTGCATAATTCGAGATGAATCTCCTTAAAAAATTAATCTCACCTAGAAAGTCTTGAATTTATTTCTTGTTTCTAGGTAAGGTCAATGTTTCAATGGTAGACACATGCTTGGGATCAATTACCACTCCTTCCTTTGAGATTAGATGGCCTAATAGTTTTCCTTCTTTGATAGCAAAAAAAGAATCTTTAGGGTTCAATGATATCCCAAATTTCCTACACCTGTCAAAAACCTTATTCAAGTGCTTTAGATGTTTCTGATCAGATTTAGAAAAAACAGTAATGTCATCAAGATAAATAACTACAAATTTATTTACCTAACCCATGAAAGCTACATCCATAGCTCTTTGAAATCTTGATCCAGCATTTGATAAGCCAAAAGGCATTCTAGCGTACATAAATGTACCCCAGGGTGTAGTGAAGGTTGTCTTTTCCCTGTCTGCTGGATCAACATTTCCCTGATTATAACCTGAAAAACCATCAAGCATAGAAAGTCTTTGTGCTCCTGAAACCATTTGAAGTAACTAGTACATCTTAGGCAAAGGGTAATTATCCTTTAGTGATGCTTTGTTCAAATTTCTAAAGTCCACACAAAGCCTAATTTCTCCATTTGTTTTCCTAACTGGAACTAAATTTGCAACCAAATTAGAATATCTAAGAGGGAGAGTGATCTGGACATCTAGCATTTTCTTAATTTCCCTTTCGATAATTGGTTGAAGGGTTGGATTAATCCTCCTAAGTTTTTGTTGATAAGGGATTTCTTCTGGCTTCACAGGGATCTTATGTTGTATTAATGAAGTATCATAAGATTTTAGATCATCATAGGTCCAAGAAAAAACATCCTTATAATTTTGAAGTAACTTAAGATATTGAGTTTTAAACTCAGGGTCTAGAGATGCACAAATTTTGAAGCTTTTGACATCATGATTTGTTCCAATGTTAATTTCCTCTATGTCCTCTTCTGAATAAATGGACTGAGGATTTCGGAGAACATCATTTTGATCAAACAATTTTTCTAAAGGTATCAAGCCTTAAGGAATAAAATTGTTAGACAATTGAATAATATTATGATCAACAATTTTTGAACATAAATATGAAGTATTATTCTCACTTGTATTTTCATTTATTTTGGATCTATCTTCATCAATTTGTAGAAGAGAAAATTGATCTACAAGTTGCAGAAAAGATTTCAAGTGTTCATCATCTTCAAATATTTGCTAGTGTTTCAGATTGTCTAGGATAGATGGTCTATACTTGACTTGTATTTGGTAGAATACATTAGTCTGATCAGGAATTTTAAATGAACTAGCAGAAACAACTAAGGCATCTGCATGAATATTCTGATCTCTTGGAATATAAGTCAAATTAAAGGTATCAAAGAAGTTTTCAACTAAATCCCATACTTCATTTCGGTAAGACCTAAGTCTAGGATGTTTAGTCTGGCAAATACTTCTCACTTGTTTGACAATAAGCTCTGGATTTGTAAAAACACTTAAGTTTCGAACCTTTAAGATTTTGGCTAATTGCAATCCTAAAAGGAAAGCTTCATATTCAGCCACATTATTTGTAACTTTGAATTCGAGCTTACATGATTGGGTAATGTTTTCTTTCTCTGGTGATATTAAACCTACTCCAGCTCATAATCCATCTTTTGTATAGGATCCATCAAAGAATAGTTTCCATAGATAAGTTTTATTTGGTACTGGACTTTCAATTACATCTTCAATTTTAACTTGAGTTTCATGCACTTGTTTTGAAGAGAGTTGAAAGCAACCAAAATCTTGGTCAATTGCATAAATGGGATGGCCCCTTAGCTGGTCTATTTTACAAATAGTGTGCACTGTTGGCATTATGATACAAGTGTTGTCCTTGATGGAAACTCACTCAGATGATAGTTCACAATGCATCAGGTCAACAACAAAGGATTGCAGATCAGACTCCAAAGAATTGAGAAAGAGAGGTATACGATGGTTCACTTTGTCCAAAAAGAATATACTTGTGGGTTAACAGAACAAAAGGAGCAGATAACGTATACACACAATTTCACAAGAGGAAAAGCACATACATATTGGAAAACCAAGTTTTTGTTCCAAGGCATTTTGATCCAAGGTATTGATCCAAGGGATTTGGTCTGAGGTACTTGGTCCAAGGTATTGGTCCTAAGTGGTTTTGGTCCAAGGTATTGAGAAAGGCCTAAGAGTATATAAGGAGGAGAAGATCATTAGGCCAAGTGTGCATGCAATAAGATTCTAAGGAATACTTCTATCTTAAGTATATTTTATGTTGCAGGGTTGTGTTTGGGACTGAATCTAAAATATTTATGTGCACCTTGAGTTTAATGTTGGATCAAGATCATGAAACATGAAATAACTTATTCTTGAATGATCTGATATTGGTTGAACTAGATCTAATGTTTTGCACCTGTTTTACTCATTATCCATCAAGATATGGGTTTGTTTGAAGTCTAGAATTGTAGCAAATTTCTAAGTCAATATTTGCAGATATGTATGTAGGTTCTTCTTGGCCAAATAGCATATACACGTAGGTTCGGTTATTTCAAGTAGCGTATACAAAAGAAAAGATTCTTTTTTAGCCCTGATTGAAATATCTGATCAAATTTTGTTATTTTACTGATGTCTGTCAATGAAGTCTTCTTAGATCTGAATGAAAAAACTAAATACATAAGGAGGATGGAATTTCATTAATTTATTGTATAAGTGAGAAGAAGTGATCTTTGTCCCTGTCTGTGTAAAGCTCTAAAAGTTGACAATAGATATTCCATATATTACAGACTTGATTCAAAAGTTTATGGTTGCAGTAGTTTTGAAGGTATACGTAGGTTCAATTAACAGAAGTAGCATATACATGCAGTTTGGGTGCAGCCAAGTACCATATACATTTTAATACATGATTATTGAGGTTACAGCTAGTTCTGAATAATGATGCAGGGTTTTGGGTTCAGTATAGTGTTATGGTGTCAGTGATTTGATTATTCAGATAAACTAAATATTGGTTGATGCAGTTCAAGTTTAAAAGCTTTGATGGGTCCAGTGAAACGTGGCCTTCAGATTGTGGTGTTGTGATCCAGGATTATCTAGTCCGAAATTTCATGAAACGTGGTCCCTGGTGGAAGAGTGGAGTTTTCTGTAGGCTAGCACCTATGTACTAGTAAACATATTGGCTAGTACAAGAGCTAGGGGGTTGTAGCTCCCTTCCAGTAGAAGCTGGAGAACGAGAGAAGGTTGTAACCTTTTGTAGGTAGAAGCCTGCGTACTAGTATGAGTCTACACCAGTACAATATTGTAAGCAAATTTTCTTATTATTAAAAGAAGATAGAGACGACAACAGCAGGTGGTTTTTACCCACATTGGGTTTCCACCTTAAATCTTTGTGTTCATGTGTGTTGCTTATGTGTGATTCTTTATTCTAATTCTACTGCACTATCTAATAAATATCTGATATGCTGGTTTAAGCTCAACACATGACAAATTGCATAAATCACAAGTTCTCTACATATACGCTAGATTCTTTAAGTACAGTCGCGTGTACACGCTAGCTCACTTCACTGAAGTAGCGTATATAAATATGTTTGGGAATTAAAATTATTGATCTGATAATACTGATTCACCCCCCTCTTAGTATTATTTCCAACAATTGGTATCAGAGCAGGTCCTTCAGAAGAAGCTTTATTGCTTGAAGGGAGATCCATCAACATGAATAATCAAGAAAGCGTGGGATCCATTAGACCACCAATATTCGATGGGAGAAACTTTGTTTATTGGAAAATAAGAACCACAACCTATCTAAAATCTCTTGGAATGGATGTCTGGGAAATTGCGGAAGGAGGATATACATTTGCAACAACAATTCCTATAGATGCAGCAAGTAAAAAGCAATATGAAACCAATGCCAAAGCTGTCAATACTTTATTGTGAAGTTTGTCATAATTAGATTTTGTCAAAGTCATGCAACTCAAATCAGCCAAAAAAATATGGGACAAAATCATTCTGAGCTACAAAGGAGACTCTCAGGTAAAACGTGCTAAGCTTCAAACTATCAGAATTGAGTATGAAACTCTTAAGATGCATAGTGATGAAAGTATAGCTAGTTACTTCTTATGTATATATGAGGTTGTTAATTGTATGAAGAATCTGGGTGAAGAAATAAAGGAAGTTACCTTAGTTGAGAAAGTTTTGAGATCCTTGTCTGCTAAATTTGAATCAAAAGTGTCTTCCATAGAAGAAAAACAGGATTTGCAGAATATCACTATGACACAACTTCATGGAATCTTAACTGCCTTTGAGATGAGAAAAGGAGGACCATCAGATATGAGAGAAGCCGCATTTAAAGCTTCAACAAAAGGAAAGGAAGAACACAATGAATCAGGACATATTTTAGAAGAAGAAGATGAGGTAAACTTTGTCAAGAAGCTTCAATGGGGTTTCGGAAGGTTTAGAGGTAAGCTACCCTTCAAATGCTTTGCTTGTGGCAGAGTCGGTCATTATGCTACCAGATGTCCTCATAAAGATAAATATGAAAAAGGAAAGGAATATGAAAAAGGGAATAGAAAACAAGTTGTGAATAAAAGGAGTTATTATACTCATGAAGATAGTGATGGTTTATCTAATAGTGATGAAGATGAAACTAGAAAAGATTACAAACTTCTCATGGCTTATGATAGCAATGATTTTTGGGATAGTTTAGAAGAGGATAGTGATGGTTTATCTAATAATGACAATTATAGACTTCTCATGGCTTATGACGATGATAATTTTTGGGATTCTTTAGAAGAGGAATACCTTCATGAAGAAATCTATAAACTCAAAATCTGTTTAGAAGAAAAGAATATGATTATAGATACCTTGACATACCAACTTGTTGAAAAGGAAACACAACGAAAAACTAGAATGTGAAATTGTGGGTCTAAGAAAGGATCTTGACAAAACGAAATCTCTCAATATTAGATTTGCTAAAGGATCAAAAACTTTAAATGAAATTATCAAAGTTTAGCATTCTCCTCTGATAAAGACAGGTCTTGGATATACTGAAGAAGCATCTCAATCATAGAAGCCATCAACCTCCACCAAAAGCTATCTTGATGGAGCAAAGACCACTGAACAGTATGACAATCGTCAGCAAAGGCATAGAGCTAATCACTAGGTCAATCATACTCATTTTACTCTAAGGATGAATAGAATCCAAAACCAACCTCAGGAAAATCATACTCAATTAGCTCCAAAGATGAATATCAATAGAAACTACAATCACCAAGCTAATAGATTCGATAGTCGTAGGAACTTCTTTAATGGGCAATGTTTTTCATGTCATAATTTTGGGCACAAAGCTGCTCAATGCGTTGCTTACAAAACCATCATGACTAGAGAAGCACGAAATCAAAGGAATGTAACAGGGATCAAGAGAACTTCCTATTATAATTTTCTCCTCTTGAAAATGTAATAGAATGTTCAATCTGTAACAACTTTGGCCATGAAGAATCTGAATGCAGGAGAAAATTTCGGAAAACATCTCAAAAGGAGCAAACACCATTAAATCCCAAGATATGGAGAAGGAAAGAATATCAAACAGAAAGATGTGGTATAGCCTTGTATGCAGAAGGACAAGAAAATCAGTGGTACATCGACAGTGGATGTTCCAAAGACATGACAAGTGACAAAGAAAAACTTCACTCATATAATGCCTTAGAAAAGGAAAAGAATGTCTCATTTGGAAATGACACTCTTGCTGTCATAAAAATTAAAGGTTCTGTTTTCTTGAAAGAAAAGGTTAAAGCTGGAAATGTTATGTATGTAGATAGTTTAAAGCATAACCTGTTGAGTGCCAGTCAAATGTGTGATCAAGGAAATGAAGTGGTGTTTCGATCAAACTGATGTGTTGTTCATGAGCTTGATATAGGAGAGACCGTGATCAAAGGTACAAGAACTCCAAACAACTTATACATACTCAAGGGAGGACAACAAAAATGCTATCTAAGCAAAAATGATGAAAACTGGCTGCGGCATAGAAGATTGGGACATCTAAGCTTTTCTCAAATAAGAAAAGCATGTAGATTCAAGGTTGTTCGTGATCTTCCAGATATCAGCATCCCTAAAAATACAATATGAAAACCATGTCAAATTGGTAAGAAAACCAGAGTTCACTTCATGGAAAAAGAAGGGTCAGCTAATAAGCCTCTTGAACTTGTCCATACTGATTTACATGGACCATCAAGGAAAAAGTCACCTCGTGGAGAAGAATACTTTATTTTGTTCATTGATGATTTTTCCATAATGTGTTGGATAGGTCTTCTAAAGCATAAAGATGAAGAATTTGAAAAGTTCCAAGCCTTCAAAGCTTTGGTTGAAAATGAATCAGATCGAAAAATCAAATTCCTAAGATCTAATCGAGGAGGGAAATTTACCACGAATGAATTCTTTGACTTTTTTGAACGACATGGAATAAAAAGGAAATTCTCCACCGCAAGGACTCCTCAACAAAATGGTGTGGTAGAAAGAATGAACAAAATTGTTCAACAAATGCCTCGAGCTATGCTAGATGAATCTGGAACTCTTGCAACCTTCTGGGGTGAAGCTGTATTCGTTGTCGTAACTATTCTCAACCAAGAAAATGTTTGGGTAAATAGCACTCAAACTCCACATGAACTTTGGTATGGAAATACTCCTATTGTAAAATACTTTAAAGTTTTTGGAAGTAAATGTTTTATCAAAAGGATTGATGAAAAACTTGGTAAGTTTTAACCCAGAGCAGATGAAGGTCTTCTTCTTTGTTATTCCTCCATAAGTAAAGGATATAAATGTTATAATAAAAGACTTGGGAAAATTGTTGAAAGCATTGATGTTGTAGTTGATGAAGCATGCAAAAATCCAAAACAGATAAAATCAACAGAAGATTATGACAATGAAGAAGATGGGGATTATTTTCCCACAGCAAATCAAAATGATATTGAAGAAGAAACCAATGAAGCACTAGAAGAAGAGATAATGGTAGAAGAAAAGACTCCATCCAGGTATGTTCAGAAAATTCATCTAGAAACTCAAATTTTAGGGGAAAAAGAGGCAGGTGTACAGACAAGAAGAGCTATTACATGGACCTCAAGCTATCTAGCATTACTATCTTCCACCGAACCTCAAAATGTAAATGAATCATGCAAAGATGAATGTTGGTTAAAGGCCATGGATGAAGAACTTGAGCAAATTGAAAAGAATGATACTTGGGAATTAGTTCCTAGACCTCATGATAAAAATATTATAGGAACTAAATGGATATTCAAAAACAAGTTGAATGAAAATGGAGAAGTCATTAGAAACAAGGATAGACTTGTTTGTAAAGGATATGCTCAACAAGAAGGTATAGATTTTGAAGAAATATTTGCACTTGTTGCCAAACTTGAAGCCCTAAGGATGTTTCTTTCTCTTTCTATCTTTCATAAATTCAAAGTATACCAAATGGATGTAAAATCGACCTTCCTTAATGGAGATTTAGAGGAAAAAGTTTATATTGAACAACCAAAAGGATTCATTCTTGGAAATGATGCAAAACTTGTATGCAGAATCAAAAAGGCTCTCTGTGGTCTAAAATAGGCTCCAAGGGCCTCGTATTACCGCCTTGACAAATATCTACACCAACAAGGTTTTACAAAAGGTTCAACAGATAGCAATCTATATACAAATATTGAAATTGATAAATTGCTAATTATTATTGTTTATGTTGATGATATCATTTTTGGTAGCAATGAAGAATCCATGAGTCAGAATTTTGCTTCAGTAATGCAGCAAGAATTTGAAATGTCCTTGCTTGGTGAACTTACCTATTTTCTTGGTCTACAAGTTCAATAAAATAAAGATGGTATTTTTCTGTCACAAACCAAATATCTCAAACATATCTTGAAAAGGTACGGAACAGAAGATTCTAAACTTGTATGTATCCCAATGGTAACAACATGTAGTCTTAGCTCAAATGATGAATTAGTAGTAGTACATCAACCAACTTACATATCCATGATTGGAAGTATGCTTTATCTAACAGGTACTCAACCTGACATCATGCATGCAGTAGGAATAGTTGGGAGATTCCAAGCAAATCCAAAGGAATCACACCTTCAAGCAATCAAAATAATTTTCAAATTTCTTCAAGGAAATCAGGACTTTGGTTTATGGTATCCTAGAGATGCAGATCTTACTCTTCATGCATATACAGATGTAGATTGCGCAGGAAGTGTTGATGATAGAAAAAGCACTAGTGGTGGTGCATTCTATATGGGTTTTAGGTTAGTGTCTTGGTTCAGCAAGAAACAAAGTTCAATTGCTTTATCTACAGCTAAAGCAGAATATGTGGCTACTGCATCTTGCTGCACACAACTACTATGGATGATGCAAACTTTGCAAGACATTCAGATCACATGTACTCCACCTATCTCCATTCTATGTGATAATACAAGTGCCATCAATATTTCAAAGAATCTAGTCATTCACTCCAAGACCAAGCACATACGCATCAAGTACCATTTTCTATGTGAACAAGTTCTTGAATAAAAGGTCAAATTGGAGTATGTTCCCTCCAAAGAATAGGTTTTTGATATATTCACTAAACCTCTGCCCAGAGAAACATTTGAATATCTCAGACAAAAGTTAGGAGTAGTTGCTGCATCATCCTACTGTTAAATCCAAATTTTTCAGAGAAAGGTTATTATACACGTGTTTCATGAAGTATATTCATGTACACACATGGGTTTCTATGGGTCAAGGAGCGTATATGTTTGTTAGACAGGAAAAATAGTGGTGCAGGCTCTGATATGGGTGATCTATCTGATATTGATGATTACTGTCTATCGATATGCTTTCTTCATTAATTTTATCTAACTGACAAAGATGCCTTGATCATTGACTTGTTAACAATGCACAGGTAGCACACATTCAGGGGGAGCATTAGTCTGCATGTACATTCAACATTGTTGGCATTATGGTTGCTGAGTCCAGCTATGGATTCAGATATTTATACCATTTGTTGCTTAAGTCATGTAAAAGTCTAGGGTGTGATATGTCTTCTCATACATTTGAATGAGCCCTCTTGGACAAATGATGTAATTTGTATCCCCACTTTGCATTGGATGGATGATGTAATATTTTTTTTTTTTTTCATGTATAAACAAATGGTATATCCCCACTTGGTTGGGTGGATGAGTCAAATTTGGTATATCCCCACTTTGTTGGGAGATGGATATATGTATGAGTCATTGGTGATAGGAAGGTCATACTTACATAGTTGAGTTATAGAGTCATGTTATTCTTTTGGAGAATATTTTTGTAGACTCTACATGTGCTCAGGGGGAGCATGGATAGTTTCAGTGCATCTCAGCATGAACAAAGGGGAGCTCAATCAGCGAATTCAACATGTACTCAGGGGGAGCATGGACATCAATTATGTTAAAGGGGGAGAATATATTGGTCCGCCCTTGGCCCTTGACGTCAAAGGGGGAGAGCGTCTTGGTGTTGTTGTTGCCATCAAATCCAAAGGGAGAGATTTTTTTCATTATGATACATGTGTTGTCATTGATGGCAACTCACTCAGATGACAGTTCACAGTGCAGTAGGTCAACAACAAAGGATTACAGATCAGACTCCAAAGAATGAAGAAAGAGAGGTATAGGCTCATTCACTTTGTCCAAAAAGCATATACTTGTGGGTTAACAGAACAAAAGGAGCGTATAACATATACACACACTTTCACAAGAGGAAAAATGCATACATATTGGAAAACCAAGTTTTTGGTCCGAAGTATTTTGATCCAAGGTATTGATCTAAGGTATTTGGTTTGAGGTACTTGGTCCAAGGTATTGACCTTAGGTATTTGGTCCAAGGTATTGGTCCTAAGAGGTTTTGGTCCATGGTATTGAGAAAGGCCTAAGAGTATATAAGGAGGAGAAGATCATTATGCCAAGTGTGCAAGCAATAAGATTCTAAGGAATACTTCTATCTAAAGTATATTTTATGTTGCAGGGTTATGTTTGGGACTCGATCTAAAATATTTATGTGCACCTTGAGTTCAATATTGGATCATGATCATGAGACATGAAATAACTTATTCTTGAATGATCTAATATTGGTTGAAACTAGATCTGATGTTTTGCGCTTGTTTTACTCATTATCCATCAAGATCTAGGTTTATCTGAAGTCTGGAACTGCAGCAAAGTTCTAAGTCAATATTTGCAGATCTGTACATAGGTTCTTCTCAGCCAAATAGCATATAGATGCATGTTTGGTTCTTTCAAGTAGCGTATACAAAAGAAAAGATTCTTTTTTCAGATTTGACTGAACTATCTGATCAAATTTTGTTATTTTACTGTTGTCTGTCAATCAAGTCTTCTTATATATGAATGTAAAAACTGAATACATAAGGAGGATGGCATTTCATTGATTTATTGTATAAGTGAGGAGAAGTGATCTCTATCCCTACCTATGTAAAGCTATGAAAGTTGAAAGTAGATATTCCGTATATTACAGAATTGATTCAAAAGTTTATGTTTGCAGTAGTTTTGAAGGTATATGTAGGTTCAATTAACGGAAGTAGTGTATACACATAGTTTGGGTGCAACCAAGTATCCTATACATTCTAATAAATGATTTTTGAGGTTACAACTGGTTCTAAATGATGATGCAGGGTTCTGGGTTCAGTAAAGTGTTCTGGTGTCAGTGATTTGATTGTTCAGATAAACTAAATATTGGTTGATGCAGCTCAAGTTTAAAAGCTTTGATGGGTCTAGTGAAATGTGGCCTTCAGATTGTGGTGTTGTGATCTAGGAGTATCTAGTCTGAAAATTCATGAAACATGGTCCCTCGTGGAAGAGTGGAGATTTCTGTAGGCTATCACCTACGTACTAGTAAACATATTGGCTAGTACAAGAGCTAGGGGGTTGTAGCTCCCTTCCAGTAGAAGTTGGAGAATGAGAGAAGGTTGTAACCTTCTACAGGTAGAAGCCTGCGTATTGGTATGAGTCTGTACCAATACAAGATTGTAAACAAATTTTCTTATTATTAAAAGAACACAGAGACGACAATAGCAGGTGGCTTTTACCCACATTGGGTTTCCACCTTAAATCTTGGTGTTCATGTGTGTTGCTTATGTCTGATGCTTTATTATGCTTTTACTGCACTATCTAATAAATCTCTGATATACTAGTTTAAGCTCAACACATGATAAATTGTCTAAATCACAAGTTCTTTGCATATACGTTGGTTTCTTTAAGTACAGTCGCATGTACACGCTTGTTCACTTCACTGAAGTAGCATATATAAATATGTTTGGGAATTAAAATTATTGATTTGATAATACTGATTCACCCCCCTCTCAGTATTATTTCCAACAATTGGTATCAGAGCAAGTCCTTCAGAAGAAGCTTGATCGCGTGAAGGGAGATCCATCAACATGAATAATCAAGAAAGCGTGGGATCCATCAGACCACCAATCTTCGATGGGAGCAACTTTGTTTATTGGAAAATAAGAACCACAACCTATCTACAATCGCTTGGAACAAATGTCTGGGAAATTGTGGAAGGAGGATATACATTTCCAACAATAATTCCTACAGATGTAGCAGGTAAAAATTAATATGAAACCAATGCCAAAGTTGTCAATACATTATTGGGAAGCTTTTCACAATTAGAGTTTGTCAAAGTCATGCAGCTCAAATTAGCCAAAGAAATATGGGACAAAATTGTTCTGAGCTACAAAGGATACTCTTAGGTAAAACATGCTAAGCTTCAAACTCTTAGAATTCAATATGAAACTCTTAAGATGCATAGTGATGAAAGTATATCTAGTTACTTCTTATGTATAGATGATGTTGTTAATTGTATGAAGAATCTGGATGAAGAAATAAAGGAAGTTACCTTAGTTGAGAAAGTTTTGAGATCCTTGTCTACTAAATTTGAATCAAAAGTGTCTGCCATAGAAGAAAAACAGGATCTACAGAATATCACTATGACACAGCTTCACAGAATCTTAACTGCCTTTGAGATGAGAGAAGGAAGGCCATCAGATATGAGAGAAGCTACATTTAAATCTCTAGCAACAGGAAAGGAAGAACACAATGAATCAGGACATATTTCAGAAGAAGAAGATGAGGTAAACTTTGTCAAGAAGCTTCAACAGGGTTCCAGAAGGTTTAGAGGTAAGCCGCCCTTCAAATTCTTTTCTTGTGGTAGAGTCGGTCATTTATGCTGCCAGATGTCCTCATAAATATAATATAAAAAAGGAAAGGAATATGAAAAAGGGAATAGAAAACAAGTTGTGAATAAAATGAGTTACTATACTCATGAAGATAGCGATGGTTTATCTAATAGTGATGAAGATGAAACTAGACAAGATTACAAACTTCTCATGGCTTATGATAGCAATGATTTTTGGGATAGTTTAGAAGAGGATAGTGATGGTTTATCTAATAATGATGATTATAGACTTCTCATGGCTTATGACGATGATAATTTTTGGGATGATTTAGAAGAGGAAGACCTTCATGAAGAAATCTCTAAACTCAAAATCTGTTTAGAAGAAAAGAATATGATTATAGATACCTTGACATACCAACTTTCTAAAAAGGAAAAACACAATGAAAAACTAGAATGTGAAATTGTGGGTCTAAGAAATGATCTTGACAAAACGAAATCTCTCAATATTAGATTTGCTAAAGGATCAAAAACTTTAAATGAAATTATCAAAGTTTAGCATTCTCCTCTGATAAAGACAGGTCTTGGATATACTGAAGATGCATCTCAATCACAGAAGCCATCAACCTCCACCAAAAGCTATCTTGATGCAGAAAAGGGCGGTGAACAGTATGACAATCGTCAACAAAGGCATAGAGATGATCACCAGGTAAATCATACTCATTTTACTCTAAGGATGAATAGAAGCCACAACCAACCTCAGGAAAATCATACTCAATTTGCTCCAAAGATGAATATCAATAGAAACTACAATCACTAGGTTAATAGATTCGATAGTCGTGGGAACTTCTTTAATGGGCAATGTTTTTCATGTCATAATTTTGGGCACAAAGCTGCTCAATGTGTTGCTTACAAAACCATCATGACTAGAGAAGCACGAAACCAAGGGAATGTAACAGGGATGAAGAGAAGTTCCTATAATAACTTTTCTCCTCTTGAAAATGTAATAGAATGCTCAATTTGTAACAACTTTGGTCATGAAGAATCTGAATGCAGGAGAAAATTTCGGCAAACATCTCAAAAGGAGCAAACACCATTAAATCCAAAGATATGGAGAAGGAAAGAATCTCAAACAGAAAGATGTGGTATAGCCTTGTATGCAGAAGGACAAGAAAATCAGTGGTACATCGATAGTGGATGCTCCAAACACATGACAGGTGACAAAGAAAAACTTCACTCATATAATGCCTTAGAAAAGGAAAAGAATGTCTCATTTGGAAATGACACTCTCGCTATCATAAAAGATAAAGGTTATGTTTTCTTGAAATAAAAGGTTAAAGATGGAAATGTTATGTATGTAGACGGTTTAAAGCATAACTTGTTGAGTGTCAATCAAATGTGTAATCAAGGAAATGAAGTGGCGTTTTGATCAAACAGATGTTTTGTTCATGAGCTTGATACAGGAGAGACCATGATCAAAGGTACAAGAACTCCAAACAACTTATACATACTCAAAGGAGGACAACAACAGTGCTATCATCTATCAACAAAGGAGTAGGAACCTGTTGATCATTACTAGGTCTCTAAAGAATTCATAATGGTGGATTTCTTTGATACTGATGTTGATTTTGATTTTGGGGTCTGGAAACTGTTTTTTGAGTTGTCCTAGGTTGAGTCTCAATATTGGAAATTATATTGGATAGATTTCTAAGAAGAGAAGTAATTTCATCTATTTTAGAATCTCTAGTTTTAGTCTTAGAGGAACTAGAAGCGTCTGGTGTCGATTTGAGTTTTCTTTGGTCCTTTTCCTCTTTAGCTTTCAAAGTAGTTGAAACAACCCTGTTTGCTTCTACCTCATTAGCATTTGTCTTCATATCTTCAAGAGTTCTTGAAGTTCTCTCTCTTAGCATAACAACAAAATCATCATCAAAGGCTTTAGAAAATCTAGACTTTGATGTTGCTACAGGGGGCTTCCAAGCATGGGGAATTTTATGATAAAGCTTATTGAATATTTTTATAAAGTTTGATACAGGTTCACCAAAATTTCATTTAAGTTCATCAAACTCAGTAAGAAAGTAAAGAGGATCCTTTTTCACACCCCACTAGTTTTTAAATATAGTTGTAAGCTCTTCCGAATTTCTAATGGTATTTGCAGGTAACTTCCTAAACCAAATTCTTACATTTCCTTCAAGTGATTGTACAAACAACCTCATGTAAACATTTTCTCGTTCAATATTCATGTTATCTGCAAAGTATAAAAATGCTTGAAGATGGTCTTCAGTAGAAGGACCGGTCTCTTCATTATATTTGGGAAGGTATTTCAAGTATCCAGCTGGGAATGCATCAATATTAGGAGGTAAGACTAAAGCTGCATATCTAGCCTATACAATAGGTTGGAAAGCCATAGTGGTAGGTGGTGTATGAGGTGTTTGTGTGGATGTAGAAGTTGAAGAAGATGAAGAAGAATTTGAAGAAGGTGATTGAGGGGTTGAAGAACTAGTTGGATGAATACCTTCCTTTATTTCAAAGAGTGGATTTGAATACACAGAGAAGTTCTCTTCGGGTTGTTAAGAAGTAGAAGCTTTAGGTTGTCCAAAAGTGGGAGGAAACAAATAAGTGGTAGGGGATATGAAATCTGTTGGTTTGTATTCTGGTAAATTAACACCCAAGTCAGATTCAGTTTTAGGTGATCCTAGTGGTAGTGAGGGTTCTAGATGAGTTTCAAATGAATGAAAGAGGAATGCTGATTTAACATCAACTCCTCTCCTCAAGAGTTCAGCAACCCTAGGTGATAGGTGAGAGTAATCTAGACTGGATGGAATGTTACTATAAGGATCAAATGATGGTAAATATTCAAAATGAAAGATTGAAGAAGAAGAAGAAGAAGAGGGTTGATGTCCCCTTTTAGAACTGGATATTCTCATAATTTTTTCAGGATTTGACAAAGGATCAACTAGGTTACCCTCTGAATGAGATCTAGTGTGCTTAAAAGGTGCCAGTTTGAGAGAGTGGAGTCGCCAGGTGAAGGATTTTAACCTTTCTAGACCTTTAATCACCTTAAAGGAATAGAATACATATCATTTCCTGTTATCAAGAAATCTAGTGTCTATGCAGAGCTGCTAGTCCCACTAAGGCTGGTAGCTACCTTAGAAACAAACAAACTAAAACCACTTTCGTTTTCCTTTATGAGAAATAGATAAGAGGGGAATGAAGGAGACCAACCTCTGTCTTGGGCTTGGTTCCTTGCTTGATTCCTCTCCCTTCTGATAGATCTTTGCCACTCACTTCCTCGTCTACCCAGCTTCAAAGATCACCTGTAGAGTCAAAGCAGCATAACACTATCCAATAACATAGATCTACTATCATAAACAATATAGGACCAGATATATATTGACCACACAAATGCATATATCATCAATCATACAAGAATGTGGAGGAAAACGTGAATGGCTTTATTAATAATCAAGAATAGCAAAGAGGATTACAACCAATTGTTCTGACCCAGAATCATCCTCTCAGCAAGAAAGCCCTTCTTCACCTCATGAAAAGATTAGATCACCCAACACTGTGATGTTACACCAAGAAACCAGCAGCACTTCCTTACAAGATACAAAATTCCAGCCTCTGGATCTCTGGGATGAGGGATCCATATATAGATGTTTGCAAGGGGGGTGAGTCACCTTTTGAGATTTGATTAGTGTTCTCTCTCTGATAGTTCTTGATTCCACTTGGAGATTGATGATCTCTTACTCATCCCTGGGCGAATGCAGAGAGGCAAGTGTCACAGCAGAAGTTTTTGGAAGATTCCATGATCCTCCACCTTGCAGATTGACCCTGCCATTTGTCCACTCTCGCCCATCGCACCCCATAAAAGGGATTTTCAGTATGCATCACACCTCCTGTGTGCATTTAGGTGGGATGCAGCGCACTTTGACCATGGAGCAGGTGAGATGGTCCAATTTTGACCAGTTCTGAGTAGTTTTTCATGGAGAACTTCTGGGAGATGATGTAATCAGCTGACCTTGTTCTTTTAGGGGTTGGAGCAACACTTTTAGGGACTTAAGAGCCCTTGGTTTATGGAAATTTATGATTAGGGTTGCAGTGCCCAAAAATGTCTATAACAGTTGCCCCCTAAAGCATGAGGTCGTTAATCTTTTGATGTCGGGTGAGATGCTTTATCATGAGGATCTGAAGTTTTTTCAAGCTAGAAGGAGACCTGTAATAAGATACAATACAATACATTATCTTCATAATATTTTCATGATCTAGCTGAGGCGGGCATTCCCATGATCAGCTTTATAAATTCATTTTCATGTACATAAGACAAACAATCGTCTGGGTGCAGACTGATGATTATGGTAGAGCCATCATCCCTTGGATTGGATGATTATCTGTGCAGTAATGATGTACATTTGATGTCTTTATTTTCCTGAATATATATCGCAGCCTGGATGGATGAAACTAGATCCGGGGTCTTCAATCTCGTTTGATCTTCACTCAAAGTACAAGTCGATCCATGTGAGAGATGTTCTGGAGTCGAACATGGAAAGACATTGCCTGATTACCAGCCAATGATGTAAGCTGTTAACAGGTGCGAGAAGAATCACCGATAATGATGATGACCCTCAAGGTACTATAGTACAATTCACGTGGTGCGAATAAGGGACATGGCATCGAACACCACAAAAAATCTTTCGGTCGAAGGCCATTGATGTGAACCTGTTGCCAGAAGTGAGAAACTTGCCATTGAGGCATGTAAGCTTCAAAGTACTGAAAGGGTTTTTCCTAGATCGACTCCTTGGATAATGAGCTGATGTCGACAAGAAGCGATCTGTCATAGGAGGGCCTTAGTGAATCCCCCATCAATGACACAGAATGGAGCAAATGATTTTAATGGAGGTGAAAACGATCTGATGATATAAGGTTCAGAGTGGCGGTCATGAAAGAATGGAGCGTAAATGTATTGCAGTGGATGAGACACAGGTGAATTCTCTGAGCGACTTCTCTTGAACATATCAGTGACACTGAAATGATGGATTGGTAGCGTTAACCCCAAATGTGGATGGTGTGATGGACCCATGGTGATATGACCAGTGAATGGAACAACCCAACCCGACTCGGATGTAGAGTGAAAGTGTCATGTTCAAGAGCGACTTGCTACCAATAAAGTTTCTTCAAGTTTTCTTCCCAATTTTTCCCTAGCCATTGCTGACCAGTACCTCTTTATTTTTGTCAAGCTTGAGGAGGATAACATATGCTTGTTCTATAATTTTCCCTTCGGGCAAACCCATCACTATGTTTTAACGAGCCTAGCGATAGTGAAACTCGTTCTTGTCTGTATGGACAAGTTTGTCGCTATTCGGTTTTAACAAGCTTAACGACAAGGATAACTCGGTCCTTTTCAATTTTAGAGAGTCTGAAAAGGGACGTAAAGAAAACTCCAATAATCCTTTTTCGTCATATAATCCCTTGAGTCCGAACAAGTATAAAACAATACAAAAGGGATGAATTTTCGGTACTTTTAACGAGCTGAACAAAACAAGCGCTTGATCGTTTTGTGTAATAATCCCTCAACTCCAAAAGATTAAAGTCTAAAGGAGGGATAGCACTTCCGGTCACTTTAACGAGCTGGAGAGGCCAATTACTTGAAAATATTTTCATATTTTATGAGTCAGTTGAAAAGAGCTTAAAGGAGACTCGTTTTTTGAGGAATGAGTGATAAATTTGGGTTGCAGCTAATTCCAGGTATGGTTTGGAATTTTCCAATCACGGCAGTGTCACGAGGATGGCTAACAGGATCACTCTTCGCAGCTGTTCCTCAAAAAGGGTAAACAATCAAATGGAGGTGAATGATCGGCCAAAATAGAGTGGAGGTGATGATGAGAACATGACCAAGGATTAAAAGGCTGATGATAATGCATTCACGATGGTTATTTACCGGAAATTGGTTCATTTTTTAATGAGCTTAAACTCTGGGGGAACATTTGCTCATTGCTTATGTTTATTTTTTAACGAGCTTGAATTCCGCGTTAAAATTGCTTGATCCAGTCGTAAAATAAGGATGTCTGATTTAAAAAATGGCATTTTTTCAAAGCTTTGCCCCACATCCTTTCTTTATGCAAGTTAGGAAACGACCAATCCTATGAGTTTAAAGGGTTAGAGGACGTACAAATTTAAAAAAATAAATGGTTTCTCTTCGCTTGCACGCCAAAAGGTTTGCATGCCCCCAGGTATAGCGAAAAATTTCCAGGTTACCAAAGATTGTTCTATCCATACTTCACGAAAAACACTTCCTCGGCGATGTCTACCAAAATAAACAAAGGTGAGTGGCGCAACTGGCTCCACTCACATAACTTTGATGAAGGAATCTTATTCTAGTCTAATTTCATTAAACTAGTCATATATCCTTCGCGGAAACCTACCCTATACCCAAGGTTTTTCTGTCGAAACAGACCAGGGTGCATGTCCCCTGGGTTTCAGCCATGTCCTCTGAATCACTCGCGCTCATCAGGTGGATGGACTGGGGATTGATGAGACATTCCTTGCGTGAAAATACCATTCAGGGATGGTATTTGACTATTTGCGATGTGTGAACCAGGGAATGAAAGCTGGTCTACGAGCTTGACCACTCTTCCTTCATGTGGAAACCACATTACTCTAAAGAGTGAGGAGACAATGGCTCCCATGCAATAAATATAGTCACATCCAAGGAGTAGATTATAATCCAGGGGTCCTTAGACTACCATTACGTTCATGTGAACGGTTTTCCTTCTCAATGTTATTGGCACATTGGGAAGGATCCCTAACGGTCGACTAGTTCCTTTGTCAAAGCCTGTTAGATTTCTCATTTCAGGCAAGAGCAATGGCGAACCAAGTGCTTTCCAAGAATTTGAGGAAAGGGTACTCACAGAAACCCCTTCATCTATGATGGTACTGGCCATGACCATTCTATATATTTGAGCAATGATTCGAAATGGTACACTAGCCGGTAAGCGGGATCTACCTAGTAGATTCCAATTGAAGGAAACAACTAGGTTTCTTGGAGGTGGGACCGAATAGACGGCCGGATATGACTGTGACGAACTTCCTTCCTGCGGTAAAGGAACGGGTAGAATGCCCCCATGTTCATCGGAGTCTGTGCTTACGAAGAGAATTTGGACGGTGTCGTTCTTGTTCTCTCCGGTGACTGTATCATCTGAAGATGGATCCTCTAAAGGCAAGACCGGGTCAACTGTCACCTTGACCTTTTGACTTTAGTCTGGTGTGGGTTCAGATGGTTGATCTTCAAAGATAGACGCTTCGGCCAACCACAATGGCGTGTCAGCCGGATTTTCAACTAGTGATGGACTCGGCAAGAGTTTCTTATATCCAGGAGGAAGTCGTAATGGTGAAACCGGACGGTCGTCCAAAACTCTTTTAGCCTCGTCTAAGAAGGGACAACGGTGGATGGTGTGATCACCTTCACACAGTTTACAAGGAAATTTACATTTTCCTTTTTGTCCAGGGGCTTCACTTTCACTAGTTGACGGTGTATTTTCAACATGATCATTAGAGGTTGACGACACCAGATTCTGCAAACGAGGAGACCAGTCCCTTAAGATCTGAGGGATGCAAGGACAATCTCGATGATAGTGGTCTCCTTTGCAAATGACACATGGCGATTTAGGCCTGGATGATGCAGTGTGTGGATTTTCGCTAGACGATGCCTGGTCGCCCCTTTTTGCCTTTAGCTCCTTCTTCTTCTTTTCTTTCTTCTTCTCAGTTACTTGATTTTTGGCTTTACCAGCTTGATCAAGCAAAGAGGAAGGAGGAGAGGGAGAACTGGACGAAGTAGAAGGTTGGGGGGTAACTTTGGTATCGTTTAGTTGCTGACTTGATTGTTTACGAATCACGGTGTTCTGAACAACGGAGGTCGAGAAGAGCCATACGGGCAAGCCAATTGTCAATCCTGGAAGCGAGAATGTGGCCATATGGGGTGCACCAACATCTCCCCAAGAGGAGAAAGGACTAGGATTTCCTCCAATGGGAAATCCTTGGTTGGTGGACTCCATTTTTCTCAACCTAAGGCCAACGTGGGAAAGGTGATGTTTATTCCGATTAAAATAAATTTTAGACGCTTTGACACAACTTGTTTTTTAAATTTTTAAGAGTTGAGAAAAAACAAAAGATGACTCTAGTCGCCTTCGATTTTTAATGAGCTTGAAGTGTCAAGTGCTCAGATGGACCTTTTCCTTTAAGGAGTCTGAAAAGGAACGAAAGAGACTACTCTGGAAATCTAGACAGAGGGATTACCAAACCAATCACAAAACTGCAGAATACTTTTTACGGTACGATAATCAATCTTCTCGAATGTTGTGTTCAGTGCATTGCGATTGATAGGGCGGCATACACGGCTTCCTATGGATAAAGGATAAAGCCTATTGTGGTCTCCCAATATATACTCGACGGTACGTGGGAGAACAAGTCTGTACTGGCACTTATCGTCTCAAAGTGGAGGAATCACCCAACCAACGATGAAAACAACAGTTACCAGGCTTTACGACGCCGAAATACGTCTCTAGCCTAGACTTCTAGATGTTGTGCGTTAGGTTCCAAAGCGTTTTTAAATTCATTAAATTTATTTTACAGTTGATCTTGCTTAAGAAATTTTCCTTTTAGGTTCACCGCGTGATGTAGATGTACAATTCATAAAATGCAATCTAAGATGATAAACAATCGTTTAATCTTCTTTTTGCAATGAAAATCCTAGCTACTAAGGAAAGAGAGATGATATTCTTTCAACATAGAGCAGAGAGCACACACTATATGCACTGTCCTAAATCAAACCAACAAACAGTCTAAATGCAAATGCACATGCATGTATTTGTTTTCAGCCTTCTTAATGTGTGAATGATAAAAAGAAAGTTAAGCACAAATCTGAATTATTTTTCAAAGCGACATTACTAACAAGTTTCTTTTCAAGACAAAATGAAGACAATGACGACACTTTGCGATTTGGAACTGAAAACTTGCTTTCAACACTTGAAAAACTACTAACTCAAATCAAATACAAGAGTAACAATGTAATCGACTATCAAGAACAATCAGATTCTCTTCTATGACTGAAAACGACACTTGTGACACTTTCAAATCAAGAAACAACAGTTCAATTACGCTACTTATTTGTAAAAGAGAACTGAAAATGGATCACAATACATAAAAACATTTACAGTTCTTTGCACAATGGAGGTGGAATAATGGTAAGGAAGGGGGTTCCAACAGAGGCATACTGACTGCAGACAACAAAACTCCTGAATAGAGTTGAAAAGAGTGAACACAGAAGCCAAAATCTAAGAGCAGAAGAGGTCTTGTCTAATCAACGCACCTGTAACATAGGGAAAGCGAGATGCAGCACACCTACTACACACAGGAAGTGCGATGCATCTAGATTCCAAAGAAGAGACAGTGCGATGGTCCAGGGACGAGACTTCAACTGGGTTCCGGGTCACAGTTTGCAGTTCAGTTCAGGGATTTAGGCCGAGCAAGTGGTAATCAGTAAATAAATCACAGGGGTAGATCTAAGGAGGTTACTAGAGCCACCACAAGGGCAATTAGAGAGTTTGTAAATCAATTTTTCAGTTCATAAGCAAAACCCGGAGATAGACTGAAGCAGCATTGATCTATTTTGCACTTGCATAGAAAATGTAGTTCGAAGGCTAGCTGGCTTGACTTCAGGCTCCGTATGTAAGTTTATAAAGAAAAAAAATATAGACAAACAAACAATCTATCCGCTCCCCAGCGGAGTCGCCATTTTGTTATCGGGAAATCTAGTGTCTATGCCGAGCTGCTAGTTCCACTAAGGCTGGTAGCTACCTTAGAAACAAACAAACTAAAACCACTTTTGTTTTCCTTTATGAGAAATAGATAAGAGGGGAATGAAGGAGACCAACCTCTGTCTTGCGCTTGGTTCCTTGCTTGATTCCTCTCCCTTCTGATAGATATTTTCCACTCGCTTCCTCGTCTACCCAGCTTCAAAGAGCACATGTAGAGTCAAAGAAGCATAACACTATCCAAGAACATAGATCTACTATCATAAACAATATAGGACCAAATATATATTGACCACACAAATGCATATATCATCAATCATACAAGAATGTGGAGGAAAACTTGAATGGCTTTATTAATAATCAAGAATAGCAAAGAGGATTACAACCAATTGTTTTGACCCAGCATCATCCTCTCAGCAAGAAATCCCTTCTTCACCTCATGAAAAGCTTAGATCACCCAACACTGTGATGTTACACCAAGAAACTAGCAGCACTTCCTTACAAGATACAAAATTCTAGCCTCTGGATCTCTGGGATGAGGGATCCATATATAGATGTTTGCAAGGGGGGTGAGTCACCTTTTGAGATTTGATTAGTGTCTTCTCTCTGATAGTTCTTGATTCCACTTGGAGATTGATGATCTCTTACTCATCCCTAGGCGAATGCAGAGTGGCAAGTGTCACAGGAGAAGTTTCTGGAAGATTCCATGATCCTCCACCTTGCAGATTGACCCTGCCATTTGTCCACTCTCGCCCATCGCACCCCATAGAAGGGATTTTCAGTATGCATTGCACCTCCCTGTGCATTTATGTGGGATGCAGTGCACTTTGACCATGGAGCAGGTGAGATGGTCCAATTTTGACCAGTTCTAAGTAGTTTTTCATGGAGAACTTCTGGGAGATGATGTAATCAGCTGACCTTTTTATTTTATGGGTTGGAACAACACTTTTAGGGACTTAAGAGCCCTTGGTTTATGGAAATTTATGATTAGGGTTGCAGTGCCCAAAAATGTCTATAACATTTCCCCAGGAAAACTTAATGAAATTTGAGTCCCCGACAATGATGCCAGTTCGATGTTGTACCTCTGAGATAATAATGGTTAGCTATTATGCCAGAGCATCTGAGATAAATGTTTTGGGGGTTTTTGTTTTGGTGTGGGAGACCAATGAATGAAATAGATATAGAACTGATATACCTAACCCTTTTAATAATATCACAATTCTCAGATAGTGGTGAGCAGAAAACAAAAAATAATATGATTATCACAATTCTCAGATAGACAATTACATAATCATAAGTGTGAAAACCTTTGACTGATGTTCAAAAGGTTCAAGAGAATATGCTTATGCTTACAACAAGATGCTGATGATTTATTGATTCAGAGGGAATTAATTAAACAGACAGTTCATTAATCCATTCTCTTTAATGATTATCACTTCAGAATCTTATAGGAATATATTGAGACACAATTATTCCTACCTATTTATCTCTGTAAAGTCATAAGAATATGAAGAAAAACAAAATGAGTAATACTAGAAAAAATTACATGAAGCACAAACTGTGAAAAACAAAATTCAAAATCCTTTGCTTCATATTTAGGTTCCAGAAAGGTCAAGTACATCAAATGTCTAGAAATGCTTCATCAAGGGTGCAACCCATGATAACTTGTGAAGAGAGTTATTTATACAATAGTAGGATGAAAAATATCCTAAACTTCTTTTACAAAAATAGATTATTTACACAATCAAAAATAAAACTGTCTAATGATCTGGCACTGCTTTAGTGCTATGCTGTTTGATGACTGTCACTGAAAAAGTTGAAAGATGGTTGAAGCTAGCTGATTGTTCCTTCAAAAGTTGAATGTTGTTCAATTATCCTTAATTAAGTAAATATGTTGATTCTTCCCAACATTTCTTATCTGGGATAGAAATGCTTGTTATCCTTTGTAAATTTCATCCATCTCAGTGTATTTAGTAAAAGAGGGCTTTACAAAAATATATGCTTGATTTCATCCGGGATGAAGAAAGAATCCCTGAGTGTTTTTATAATCATGAGAGCTATTGTCGTTGATCCTCTGTTTTAATAGTTAAGGCTCTGCATAGTTGTCTTCTTCTCTATTCCTTGTGTAATGGTCTTCTTGTCTAAATATAGACTTAGAATAAATAGGCTCTGTGATTGATATCAGAGTTATTTATCCAATGCTCAAGTCTTCGGTTAATTACCTGAAAAACACAACAATATTTAAGAAAACAAAGGTTCGGGAGGAAAAACAATTGATAGCTTTCTGGCACAGGAATGCCTGAGGAACGAGCTGTGGCAATGCTCTGAACGTAGTTGGAGGTCAAATGGCATCACAGAGGTTCAGGGTAGCACTAAAGGTTTTTATGGGTTTACAAAGTTAAACAGGCGAAAGGTGTGAAAATACATGTTTTCAAGGTTTAAAGTCTGACAGGCGACTTTTTGAAAATGGTGCGAATGTTTGAATAATTGATGGTTTATCGGGTTGGCGAGGAGGTGGTTTTAAAGGGTCGTTGCACCACTTATGAGGCGAAGGTTGTTTTGAGGAGGGCTGACCCGATATACTTTACAGCGCGACACGTAGCCTCAAGGGGGTTGTGGAAAACTGCTTTATCAGACAGGTATTGTTTGGGCATCAGGTGTGACCGATATGGATGTGGAGTGTTGGATCACATAGGAGTTGATCTAACAGCGGTTGGGTGAGGGAAGCGAGCCGGAAATAAAGAATGGGCTTAAGGAGGGGCCCAATGCTTTAGGAATTGGAAGTAAGGTATTATTGAAGTTTAATGATGGGTTTAATATTAATTGGGCAAATCTTAATGAAGTGATGTAGGGCGTAGGTAAATAGGTGTTTATCGTAATAAGGGGGAATGAATGGTATAAAGGATATGATAGGCGGATGTGGGTCCGGGTGATATAGTGAATAAAGGGATAGAATATCACATATCACATTTTCTTCAGAGCGATGTGATATTATAAGATCCTACGGTCAGGAATCTACAGTCATCCAATAGTTGACAGCATTATCGCACATCACACATCGCTCTTTTCTTCCACCCAATGGTTCATTCCGTTATGAATCATGCGATGCGATGCGATATTACATTTTAGGAAATAACCATTTGAACATTTCAAAGCTTCAATTCGTACCTACCCTTCTATTTCTAACATTTTACTTATTATTTTAGAGTGCATTTAAACTAGCAACTCAAAATTTTATTTTATGAACAATCAAACTCTATACCTTATTTCTTCCATTGGTTCAGATTAAACTGTTGATCCAAATTATTTTCTACCTATGAGAACAAATCCAATTATGATGCAACTATATAATTGGATAAAATAAGCTAGTGTGGCATCTAAACAAACTGCACACAACTACTATTTCTCAAACTAAGTTTAGAACAAAGGAGTGGCATTTAGATTTGCAACACTTTCAGAGTTTATTTCTTTTCTTCTCTGTCTAACCTAGCATTTTATTTTTCCTTTATTTTTTAGGGCATCTACCCTAACATTTTCTTTGATATGGACATATTTATTCAAAAAATTTCCTAACATTTTTTATTCAATATTCTTTTTGTCCATATCCTATCTTAACATTTTGTATATACATTTTCATTTTTTGTCTAATTTATTCTAACTTATCATAACCAAAAAATGCTACATCAGACGGTCTAAATAGAGAAACAATTCATGAGTTTCAAGCAATCTTTAAGATCAACAGTAGTGAATAAATCATCAAAATAAGTAGTTAAATGAAAGAAAAAAAATCACTATGGTATTCACAAAACAATGGTCATTCATCAATTCAATTAAGAATAAACAAAATAAAATAGATCTAATAATTAACAACAATGAAAAAATTATATTATCTTGTGCACATCAAAAATAAGTTGAAATAATAAATAACTGAGATTTTTTTCCAAATATAGCAAAAACAACTGTATGAATAATAGTACCATGCACAATTCTCCAACTGTAGAAGATTAAAATCATCGATAGGCTCTCAATTTATCAAAAATAAAGTCTTGACATGAGTGCATAAGGCTCTTTCCAAAAGATTTGAACCCTTCTTTCTCAAAAGTGTGTCACATAAATACGTTTTCAAAATAACTAAAGCAATTTTTTTCTCATGAATTTCACTAAGAAACAAATTTCAAGATAAATACTTCTCTAATAAAAGAAATATTGTTAAATGGTTACAAAGATATCATCATGTTCTGCTGATTTATCATTTTCCATATCCTCCATGATCCTGATTTAAACAGGAACACAACAAATTACATAGATAACCATAAATATAGAGATGCAATAGAAATAATGCTTCATTTCATTAATGTAAAATACTGAAATATGATTACAAACAGAAATGGAAATAAACCAGCTAGGGTGATGGTAGCTTATCTCTGAGAATAGATGTGGTGGCTACATGTCTCTAAACTGTATTACAATGAGGCTCGAAGGCCTATTTATTGTTGAGAAAGAATGGAAAACCCTAAACATCCAAAACCCTAACCCTAGGAGATGCAGCGCCAAACTATGGGCTTCGTTTTGGGTAAATTGGTACATCAACTTCTCGCGGTCGTAACTTTGGCATATTATCTCCGTTTGACGCGTACAATACCTCGTTAGAAAGATCTATCTGAGGAATACAACTTTGGGATGAAAAACATCATTCCATGGACCCATGTTTCTCCCAAATTTGCCAAAAAACGTTATTTAGGGCCTCAAAACGACTCCGAAAGTTTAGGACTAGAAAAACTGCTAAAAATAGTAAATTGTGATACAATTAAGGAAACTAAAAAACTAAATGAGACAGTTGTGGGGGTCCAAGTGGGATAGGTGGGTGGCCACCAAAATCCACTTGGATCACTCCATGTATTGCCTCCATTGAGAAAGTGTATGCATGATTTGTGAGGTTAACTATGGGGGTGAAGTATCCAAGTCAATTTCACAATCATAAACTTTTCCTTCCACATTAATAAGTTATTCTTGTAACTTAGAGGAAACATTCTTGACAAATTTGATGCAACTTTGTGGATGTACAAATAATTGATTGACAGATTGTCTCATAAATCTATTAGCCTTTTTATTACATTTTTGTTTTTTTCCTTTGATTATGTACATTAGATATACATGACTCCCTTGTTACTGTGTCTCCCAAAATCTAAGCACTAGGCATGTCAAATTAGATAATCATATCCATGGAATTGTCAATGAGAATAGAACAACCTTTAAGTGCATCAATAACCAAACTCTTGGAATGGTTAAGTTTTTGTCCCTAGTAGCAATTTGATTTTTTACTTGTCGCTTTTAGAAATCTTTTGAAGATAGTCAATTAACATGCCAACCTTTTAAACTCACCTTGACTTGATCATATTTTAGAAGTTTATTGGAAATAGAAAGGGAAAAACATTTTAGAGTATTATGATGAACTTGAATTTGGTTTAAGTTCTAGTAGAAATATTCCTAGGAAAGTCTTAGTTGCATGTTGGCTTTTAATTCCTCTTTTTTAAAGAGGTTTATATCTAAGATTTTATCTTTCAACTCCTTAACCTGTGACATTAAATGGTTTGTTTAGAGATATTTTTTTTATTTAGTTGGTATAATCCTGATGCACCTGTTGGATTTCCAATTTCCAATTTTATTCATTATTTCTTAAGCAATCATGATATTGTTGTGAGAGTGAAAAAATCCTTTGCTGGTACTTAGCCTCAATGTGATACTTTTGTTGTTGCAATTTGTTTTCAAGATCATTGATCTTGTTCTGTTGTTATTTGATTGTTTGTCTCATATTTCTTATTGGCCACTTGTTGGCATGGGAAAATACTCCAGTAGAATCAACCACTTTGTTTGTAAATTCATCTCGAGTGAGCTTGGAGGCATCCCAATACATCATTTGTCTTGTGGATGATCCTTCCTTTTGTTCCACTATATTCCTCTTGGGCCTCTCTTTAATAATGCCTTTCTTAATACTACTAAAAATTAAACTAATAAGAGGAAGATCTTCTTCCTCAATAAGTTCAATAGTATATACAAAAATAACATTTGGGAAAGTAATACCTGGATAGGAAGAAATAAGAGTCTTAGAAATAATACTTGTGGTAATAATCCATGACTTTTCCTCAGATTGATTAGTTTGAGTGTTTTTAGAGATAGGTATATGGAACTCTGTTAACGTGGGGATTTACACCTTTGTTGCACAAAAATTGTCACCATGACATTCTGAAATCGGTGTGAGTCTATCACCACTCATACTTTCCTCCTTTGCAAGTCTTAAACCTCAGTTCTTCATGTCAAGCCTTGAAAATAAGAGAAAGCCCTTAAAAGTCTCTAAAACTCTGGCTCTGCACTTTCTCTTAGCATTACTTGCGGTCTTGCACCTAATGGTGATGTCCCCTGCGCATCTGACCGCTCTGTCTCTGTGTAATGAGTGTGGACCCCTGTAAAAGTAAAAAAGGTGCAAGTACATTCTTAAAAACTCACTTTGAGTCATTTCTAGAAGCTTCTAGAAGGAACCTTGAGGTGGCAAGTTCGCTCCTTTAAGGTTCATGCATCTCATACATTAAGGAGCTAACCCGTTGATGTGAGGAGCTTATCCCTTTGAAGCAGGACTCTATCCCTTCATAGGTGGACCTGTAACCTCCTTCCTTTGCACTATAAAATGAAGCATTGGGCTGGTTATTGAGGAGGCTGAAAGCTAAATATTTTTGAGTTGAAATTCTGCTGGAACATAGTCTTCCTAATTGAGCTTTTGTGAGGAAAGATTACATACCTCTTTGATCTCATTTGGAAGAGTGTGAGGCTTGTCAAAGTAAAGGAGATTCCTATTTTGGACCCTGGGAAGAGCTTGTACAACATCAAGGCACCAAAGGTTGTAAAGTTCTTCTATTTCAAAGTTAATACAAATAAGTTTATTTTTCTCAATAAGATGTGTTTTATGGTTTATTTATGGATTCCTTGATCACCATAATGAACATGATTTATGATATTAGCTAAGCAGGTGTTATTTGATGTGTGCTTGTTTGTGATTGCAAATTCTCAAAAGGGAACTCTTTCGGACAGTTGAAGCATGGCTGCCACAAACTAGCATTGGACTTAAGGTAGGGTCTAAAACACCTCTTTAGTTTTTATTAATGAATCGCAGTATGTTTAGAGAAAGGTAGATTTGCTTGTCCTGCTTGTTGCTAGATATCTGTTGATACTAGGGAGATTGGCCTTGTCCACAAGAACAATTTATCCGGCCAACAACCTTAGTCAACAAAGGGGATGTGACCCAAACCGAGGCTCTTCAAATAGCCAAAGTTGTTTGGGAAGGTCACTCTTGATGGGTTTTAAGGCTTCGTTAGCCTTTGGATCCTTCCTCTTATGAAAAAGAAAACTTGGGGTAACCTAAGGTTAACTAATGCAATGTATGTACAAATCTACACTAGTTAATATGCCTAAAACTAATGATTAACATTTAATAAAGATAATATATAGATTACATAATTAACTAACTATAATACAAGAATCAAATTAGCATTAGTAACTAAGATACAATGAATATTGTTCCAATGATACATAAATTATAATATAACAAATAAAATACCTATAAACTTAATGTAACTGGTCAAAAGAATGATTGTATTTTAGATCTGCTATAATATAACGAAATGTAACCTAATTTTAATTTATAAATGAAATTATAAATTAAAATTAACTATAATTATTAACACAAGTAAAAGAAATATAACTACAGAAATGTAAGTTACTTATCTTTTAAAACAACATAGAGAAATCAATGTTCATTTTAAATGATTCACATCAAGAATGAATGATATATGCAGAAACTAACTAATGCTAAATATTTACTACCTTTTTGGCTAAAAAAATGGAAAGTTGACTATAATGATTTCCAAAAATTAAATGATGTATCTATTACCCATTTATGAATCAAATCAATAAATCAATAATGAAACATTAATACTCATAAGAAAAAACTGCAATATGTCAATTCTTAAATAATATCACTTACAATCCTAATTTTTGGACATAATTCAAAAGAAACCAAATTGAAATAATTTCCATACCAGTGTCACCCTCCCTTAGAAACATATGTCACCCTCCCTTAGAAACATATCATTGAAGGGTGATACAATTTATTATAAACAATTGAAATTGAAATAACAAAACTGAAAATAAATGTGAATATATTCACTGTTCGTTCATGGGTCAAAGCCACTGAACAACAATTGTTCTATCTCCCAAACATTCAGGAATCAAATCACAAAATATTATGAATATAATAAATGAAAGTGACTATGGCAAAGAGGAATAACATAAGTATCAATCGATTGAATCCAACCAAACCAACCACACTTACAAAAAGTTTTCCAATTAAAATTCCACAACAACAATAAAGTTAGTCAACATTTTGTTTCAACACTAACTTTCACTAGGATCTTCTCCCTCACTGTTGAAAGTAAAAATGTTTATATACAAGTTTGAGAGTGTTCAAAACTTAAACATAGAAAACAAAATTGTTTTATGCAAAATTACAATATTATGTTTTTTGACTTGTCAGTCATATCCTAACTATTTGCAAGAAATAAACATAAAATAACTAACAAGTGATAAATAACTAACAAGTGATCCTCGCATAAATAAAAGGAATCCACAACAACCACTTCATTAAAACCAATATCATCATTGGGACAACCCGACGAAAAATAAAAATAAAAAAAATGATCAACTTATGATGATATTAAGCGACCACTGCTACAAAATCGAGATTTCGTAATGGTCATATCAAATTTAGTAAATGTAATTTAACAAACCATACCTCTAGAGATTTTCTGAAACATAAATAAACATAAATAGTTTTTAAGTAGGATTCAAATATCGAGAAATGAAAACCTTTACATTTGAATATTTAATGACTATATGAGTCTCTCCGGACTACTTTTCTACTTCAGTTTTGGTAGACCTTTGTTTAATTTGACTTTCTCTTAATTAGTTTAGGGATTTAAGATGGTCATTTTCTTTTAACAATTGGTTAATTAAATGTTACAAGTGAGGTATTGTAACAAGGAATTGATGATGTTAGTAAATGTCCAACAAGGATGGATTAGAGCTAGAGTTGCTCTGAAGATTATTTTCTGCATTACTATTGCCATTGCACTAAAATTTATTATTTTCAGAGAAATCATAAATGTCTTTGGTCTGAGTTTTTTCTTTTCTTTGGTGAAGTCTTAGGTGGTGCTTCTGAGTCGACGAATACCTCCTTTACAGGGGTGCTTTTGCGCCTATTACACTGAGCTCTCGATATTTTTCATTTAGTTTTCTTTACCTTCACTTTAGACTGCAATTATACTCATGCTAACTAAAATGTTCTTGTTTTGAAGGTTTGAGTCAAGGAATATAGTTCAAGGGTTTAAACTATTCCTTTTCCCTACACTCTAATTCTAATTCCACATGATGGAATTCAAAATTATTGGCTATGTTCCTGGCAACATGAACTGGTGCAATTTCAGGATTTACAACTTTTTTATCATGAAAATAATCTAGTTTCTCCACATGAAATGACTCATCAGTGTCATTATCAACTTGAGAATAAAACAACAATGGTTCAACTGGTGGAGATTTAGAGGAAACCCTAGCTTTACTATTTGGTTTCTCTGCAACTTGGGGTTTATTGAACCTATTTTGGAGGAGGAAAGTATTTCACATGCCATTGTTTTTAGCCAGATAATGCTTCACTAAGATACAAATAAAGGTGTGGTGAAATAAGTACCTAGGCTACGTTCCTACGGTGGGCCTAATAAGCGTTGGCCATCTTAGCTAGGATCTTATATAAAATATATGACAAATCCAATTCATACCCCAAAAACACCATGAGGAGATTCATATGATAAATGAATACTAAGGCATAATGCCCCTCACACATGATATAACAATTCAAAAACAACAAAAAACCTTTCCACTTGGGTTTCAAATAAGAGATTGACATACCTTTGACATCATATGTGCAATTTTTGCTGGTGAGGAAATTCTTCAATGAAATTTCAAGTAGGTAGGAAATTATTTGACCATTTTTCTCCCTCTATGGGAAGGTGGGTCGCTTCGACAATAAAAATAACATCTACAGGAATATCAAGGTAACCAAAATTTTCTTTTCTACCATCAAAGGTAGAACGAAGGCTCAACCTACTTCTTCATTTAAACCCTAAAAAAGCTGAAGGAAATACCACCATCCAATCTGTCAAAAAAATGGTAAATACTCCTCATAAATCTCATTGAGGTTACCTCCAACTGGCTCTATTATGATTACAAGAGGCATGGTTGAAATACTGATAAAATTTTGACAGGAATTTGGCTTAGAAAGGAGCATAGAGCAACGAAAGGTTATGAAACCCTAATAGCCTACAGAGTAACACAAGAAGATCGAATAAAAAAATGAGATTCATTGGATTGGAAACAAAACCTTAAGTAATTAATCGATAGAACAGGAGGACAAGACATACCAAGAAAGCTCAAAAATATGAATTGGTTAACAATGAATGGTGTTAACAGGTGGCAAAAATTATATATTAATGTTTAGATGTGTTAATTCCAGGTCATCAAAAGTCAGGAATAATTTAACCAAAATAAATCTCATTGGATCCACTTACACTCGAAACATATAATTTCATCAAATGACACATCGATAAGTTTCATTACCATAGTTGATGGTTCACAAAAACAAAGATTTTCCATTGAATACATTGACAATCAAACAATATTCATAGGTCAATATATTATTCAAGAGGCTTGATAATGATCAATGGTATGACGAGGTCATGATATGAAAATATTTGAAAACAACATATATATATATATATTTTTTCAAAACAACAGACCTATATTAATATGAAATGTGAAATTAATAAAACCCATAAGATTGAAATGTCAATATCATTTCATTTTAGAATGAAACTTTTCACACATAATAAATAAACAAATGTTATGATAAGGTGTGAAACCAATATAATTCATATATCCCAGTAAAATGTAAATAGAATCATGACTTTCACGCAATGTGAAACACAATCGTCTAGTGGGTCTTGGATAGACGGTGATAGGATGTAGGAAAGTTCGCTCTGTAGACAGAGGCAACCCCTCTAGCCCTAGAGTGGGACTATTCATCACAAATATAATACCAAAGAAAATTTCCTTAAATAGTTGATGTCATGAAGGCCTACCTTCAAATCCTCATTCGATGAAGTCCCTGCTGTGTTGCTCTAACTCTCGTTCTTCCAATCACTTGTACCTAAAAACAACATACAGAGAACAACAACGAACATAATAGAATATGACAAAACGATCTACTTAAAGAGTCAAGGAGCTTCAAGCTATCAATATGAAATTCGACATAAGATATAGGAAATAAGCCATTGATTTGTATTAATATAAACTAAAGTAAAACTTACAACCAAGCCTTGATGTCGTAAGTCTCCTTGAAGGGTCCTATTAGCATGTCTCCGCAAGCATTCACTCATGAAGTGTCTCCCAAGAGGATGAATAACTCTCTCTACTACCCAAAAGGAAAAATTATGATGCTAGAAAACTCATACAATCAAGCAAAATCCACACAAAGCTATCCCAAGATAAGTTACATAAGAGGCTACTTCCAAACTCTAGAAAAACTCTCTACCTCCACTAACTGAACTCTTGAAATTTGAAGCTATTTTCCAACTCTCTGAACTAGCTGATCTCAGCCATGGAGGAGGAGCTTCCATAAGAGATGGGAGAAAGAGCTTATCCCTTTGGGAGGTTGCACAAAAGGTGGAACAACCATCCCAAAGGAGAGAGGCGAGCTCATTTGATCGAACAACCAACCTTAGGACTGCCCATGAAGTTGTTACACTTTGAAGCTTCAATAATTTGTTTTAAAAAACTCACCAAAAGTAGCTCGTCATGAGTGCAACACAGAGACATAGCGATGACATTGCTAGGGCTATTTTAATCTTGGCCATATTCATGGGTGGAAAAACTGATGACCTACTACGACCCAAAAACATAGGTAGAAAAGGGTCTACTCTAGGAGTAATGAACTGAGGTATTCTTCCTGAGACGACAAGGAAGACACTGGCACATATTTTGCAACATGACACAAAGAAGATGTCAATAACACAGACCAATAGTGTCTAGGATCAGCGAATGCGGGGTCGGTGACAAAATATTGTGTAACAGATGCCCCATAAAGCATGAAGGCTGAGAGAGTGGGAGGTGTGAAATGCTTTACAAATCCATAATTGAAAAAGAACACCATCAGGGAGAACCTGCAAACGCAAGTACAACTGATATCTCTGATACGTGAATACATAGTGAAAGGAAATACATGTGCATAAGGCATGGGCACAACCATTCGGAAGATAAACATAAATGATCTGTGGTATGGACGCAGCCATCCAATCAAAAGGACCATAGAAAAGACTCAGGTATGGTCGCAACCATCCAATCAAATGAGTCATGTATACAATCATGAACCAATCAATGCAACCTGGACTTGTGTAATCTGAGACTAGGGTCTTGAATCCCAACCCGATCAAGGTACAAATTCTAATATGCGAATAGATGTGCTGAAGTCGAGCATACTAAAAAATCGCTTGATTACTGGTCAATGATGTAAACCATTAACAAGCGTGAGAGAGACCACCAATAATGTCAATGGTTCTCAAAGTACTGCTAGTACAATCCACGAAGCATGAAGAATGACCTGAAGTCAAACGCCCGTGAAATCACCCAATCGAAGGCCAATAATGAAAGCCTGTCGTCGAATGTGAAGAACTTGCCATTAAGGCATGCAAGCTCCAAGGTACCAGAAAGGAGTCTCTAGATCAACTTCCTGGATAATGAGTTGAAGTCGATAGGAAGCAATCGGTCAAAGGAGGGCCATAACGTTTCCCACATCATCAATGCAAGACAAAGGAACAAGATGAATGTGGATGAGACAAAGATTCTAAGGAAGGTGTGTAAGGATAGAAACTGTAGAAGGGTTAAGCTCTTGAACATATCAACTACATGACTCCGAAGTTTGGCAGCGTTTTGGTACCAAGGGATCAAAAGTCATGATGATGTAGCAAGGATCAGATGGAATGAGGCAAAAGTGATAACCCAAAACTTGGAAGGCCAATGATTAAGTGAGGATATCCCAACCCGATGCGAAGTAGAAAGAGTGTCGATGTTCAAGAGCGACAAGCTGCCATAATAATTAATACAACTACTGGAATAATTCCAAATCCCCCCCCCCCATCATTCTTGGCGAGTACCCCAATTATTTTTGAAACAAAAGCATGAAGGGGATAACATATGCTTGTAATATAAGTCTCTCCTTTGAACAAATCCGACCTAGTAAATTTTAACGAGCCCTAGGAAGGAGAAGCTTGGTCTCGTCAAGATGACAAGTCCAATGTTGGTCAGGGTTTAACGAGTCTGACATAGGTAAAACTCAGTCTTTTTCATGTTTAGAGAGTTTGAAAAAGACACGTAAAAGAAAAATCCACATGGTCCCTTTTTGTACGTTTGCGTCTCTCGAATTTGAAAAGGTAGAAAACAATACCCAAGGAAACCTATTGACCATGATAGATCAACGTATACCTTTTTCGTAAGTAATCTATCCCATTCCATAAAAATGGTAAACTTATACGGGGTAGATGATGCTTGCAGCCTTTAACAAGTTCAAAGCAACAAGAGTTCGACAATCGTTTCTACAGATAGAGGCAACCCCTCTAGCCCTAGAGTGGTTCTAGTCATAGAAAAGACAATACCAAAGTAAATTTCCTTAAATAGATGATGTCATGAAGGCATACCTTTAAATCCTCGTTCGATGAAGTTTCTCCAACTCTTGTTCTTCTAATCACTTGTACCTGAAAACAACATACAGAGAACAACAACGAACGTAATAGAATACGACAAAAACGATCTACTTAAAGAGTTAAGGAGCTTCAAGTTATCACTATGCAATTCGACATAAGATATAGGAAATAAGACATTGATTTGTATTAATATAAACTGAAGTAAAAATTACAACCAAGCTTTGATGTCATAAGTCTCCTTGAAGGGTCCTGTCAGCATGTCTCCGCAAGCATTCACTCATGAAGTGTCTCCCAAGAGGATGAACAACTCTCTCTCCTACCCAAAAGGAAAAATTATGATGCTAGAAAACTCATACAATCAAGCCAAATCCACACAAAGCTATCCCAAGCTAAGTTACATAAGAGGCTACTTCCAAACTCTAGCAAAACTCTCTACCTCCACTAACTAAACTCTTGAACTCTGAAGCTATTTTCCAACTCTCTGAACTAGCTGATCTCAGCCATGGAGGAGGTATTTATAGGAGGAGGAGCTTCCATAAGAGATGGGAGAAAGAGCTTATCCCTTTGGGAGGTTGCAAAAAAGGTGGAACAACCATCCCAAAGGAGAGAGGTGAGCTCATTTGATCCAACACCAACCTTAGGACCGCCCATGAAGTTGTTACACTTCGAAGCTTCAATAATTTGTTTAAAAAAACTCACCAAAAGTAGCTCATTGTGAGTGCAACACAGAGATAGAGTGACGACGTCGCTAGGGCTAGTTTAATCTTGGCCATCTTCGTGGGTGGAACAACTGATGACCTGTGACGACCCAAAAACATAGGTAAAAAGGGTCTGCTCCAGGAGTAATGAACTAAGGTATTCTTCCTGAGATGACAAGGAAGACACTGACACATATTTTGAAACATTACACAAAGCAGATGTCAATAACATGGACTGGCAGTGTTCGGGATCAGGGAATGTGGGGTCAGTGATAAAATACTGTGTAACAGATTCCCCCTAAAGCATGAAGGCCGAGAGAGTGGGAGGGGTGAAATGATTTACGAATCCATAACTGAAATAGAACACCATCGCGGAGAACCTGCAAACACAAGTACAATTGATATCTCTGATACATGAATACATAGTGAAAGAAAATACATGTGCATAAGGCATGGGTGCAGCCATCCGAAAGATAAACATAAATGATCTATGGTATGGACGCAACTATCCAATCAAAAGGACCATAGAAAAGACTCAGGTATGGTTGCAACCATCCAATCAAAAGAGTCATGTATACAATCATGAACTAATCCACGCAACCTGGACATGTGTAATCTGAGCCCAGGGTCTTGAATCCCAACCCAATCAAGGTACAAGTTCTAATATGCAAATAGATGTGTTGAAGTCGAGCATACTAAAAAATCGCTTGATTACTGGTCAATGATGTAAACTGTTAACAAGCATGAGAGAGACCACCAATAATGTCAATGGTTCTTAAGGTACTGATAGTACAATCCACATAGTGTGAAGAATAAGATGAAGTCGAATGCCCGTGAAATCACCCGATCGAAGGCAAATAATGAAATTCTGTCATCGAATGTGAAGAACTTGCCATTAAGGCATGCAATCTCCAAGGTACCAGAAAGGAGTCTCTATATCAACTTCCGGATAATGAGTTGAAGTCGACAGGAAGTGATCGGTCGAAGGAGGGCCATAATGTTTCCCACATCATCGACGCGAGACAAAGGAACAAGATGAATGTGGATGAGACAAATATTTTGAGGAAGGTGTGTAAGGATAGAAACTGCAGATGGATTAAGCTCTTGAACATATTGGTGACATGACTCCAGAGTTTGGAAACATTTTGGTACCAAGGGATCAAAGATCATGATGATGTAGCAAGGATCAGATGGAATGAGGAAAAATGGATAACCCAAAACCTAGAAGGCCAACGATTAAGTAAGGATATCCCAACTGACGCGAAGTAGAAAGAGTGTCAATGTTCAAGAGTGACAAGCTGCCGTAATAATTAATACAACCAACGAAATACTTCCAATTTTTTACCCCACCATTTCTAGTGAGTACCCCAATTATTTTTGAAATATAATCTTGAAGGGGATAGCATATGCTTGTAATATAAGTCTGTCCTTTAGACAAATCCAACCTAGTAAATTTTAATGAGCCCTAGGAAGGATAAGCTCGGTCTCGTCATGATGACAAGTCCAAGGTCGTCAGGGTTTAACGAGTCCGACATAGGTAAAACTCGGAGTCTTTTTCATTTTTAGATATTTTGAAAAAGACACGTAAAATAAAACTCCACATGGTCCCTTTTCATACGTTTGCATCTCTCGAATTTGAAAAGGTAGAAAACAATACCCAAGGGAACCTATTGACCATGATAGATCAATGTATGTACCTTTTATGTAAGTAATCTATCCCAGTCCATAAAACGGATAAACTTATACTTAGTAGATGACACTTTTCAGCCCTTAACGAGATCAAAGCAACAAGAGCTCAATAATATTTTCATGTCTTGAGAGTCAAAAAAGAGCTTAAAGATGACTCCAAAAGTGACTTTTTTGTGTTTTTACCGAGTTCGAAAATTTATAAAATACAACTCATAAATCATCATCACCAGAGTATTTGGAACCTACCGTTGCACAAAAAACAAGCGTAAGATTTGTTTTCGACATAAATATGCATAAAATATTCAAAAATAGACGTAAACCCTAATTTGCCAAAAAGAGCTTATAAAAGGGCCAATTGATTAAAAACAATTCACTTTTTACTTTTACCTTGGATTGAGTAAATTTCACCCTCGTGCACTTGCGATTTTCGGCGATCGATTGGAGGAGATTCACGAGCTCGTTTTCAAATTCGTCAGTTCTAGGTTGGCACCACATCTTTTTCCTGCATTTTTTTAGAGAGAATGTATATACTTTTTGATGATTTTAGTCATGATTTAGAGGAATTTTATGGATGGGAATGTATACAACAGTTGTTGCGAGTTCCTCGCTCGGGACTGTGAAGAGCCGAATTTTCCAACGGAGGGAAAATAAGCTCGTCGTGAATGTACACCAAACATTCGCAAAGAGACCAAATTTCTCGAACCGTGGATTCTAGCTTGTTGCACCTGTTTTAGAAACAAGCACGATGAGCACCGAGAACAAAAATTCCTCATAAGTTAAGCAAATTCAAGGGGTTTCAAGCACAATTATGGCATTTACAGTCAAATGTTTGTGTGTTTGTAGGGATAAATCATGGTAATCGAATGGAAAGAGCAAGAACATAGCAATGATGATGAGTTAACCTTGGGGGATCCAAATTGTTTGGATGTGCTCAAGAATTGTGGGCTCCTAAAATTCTTCATGGTGCCGTACCTAAGAGCACAACTCAATCTACTCCAATGCCTTGTCAGAGCATGGGATCCAAATGAAGGGATGCCACTGATATCTATTTCTTGACATGGTTATCACGCAGGGGAGAAAGACACCGAATGGCAGGGACACGGATCACAGGAGAGATGATGGACATGCTCATCAGAAGAATGTGTCCCGAGGCTCAGAAATCAGACAAAGGAGGCAAGATGAAGATCACAATAGTAGTTGAACTGTCACTACGAGTCTCCCTATCCACTATCACCAGAGCAGCGGGTTTGCAGGCCCCGCATGAGGCCACTAAACCCAACTTCGACTGGCAGCAGACTTCTTAAACCCCACTGTATTCAACTAGGCAGAGGCGGTATCAGACAACCTCAAAAGGAAATTGACAAAATGCCAACGAGGTGATACCAAATAGTTTGGGTATGGTTCGATCCTCATACCATTCATCCTAGAATGACTTCCTATCTTTTAGAGGTAGGAAGCGGTTGTGGCCAGGCCACCACCATAGGAGCCACGAATCACTCATTGGGCTATGTTGATGCCTTGAGGAGGCGACGGTCAACACATGTCGTGGAGATCGGAGTTCTTCGAGTGGCTAGATTGCCAACTTGTTGTGGTAGAGGACTGGCCATATGTCGGGACTAACTTCAGAGGTGATCTAGACCTAATACTCCCTCCTGGGGAACACTGGGATGATAGAGGTAACAAACTTATTTTTTATTTTTAAAGAGTGTTGTAATTTTTTGTTTTTTTTGTTTTTATATATGTCCTGATCATTACGTTCAATCTTGCAGATGTTGGACTTGAAAGACCTGCAGACTTGTCTCCCATTTCTCGGAGAGTCAAGAGGGAGTTTGAGATGCCCCCTCCTGGCGGAGACATGGAGGATGAGATTGCCCATGACCTGGAGGGATTGAAAGAGGGGATTCTAGGTCATGCGAGATTCGAGGATGTCCCTCGACAGTACCAGTGACACATAGCAAGTGTGTCAAACAGGATCCACCGATTGCTGAGACGTGTTGTCCGAACAGTGGTGTGCTACAGAGAGCATCATGCAGATTAGAGTCTTAGGCTTATTTTTTGCAATTTTGAGAGACATGTTGTCTCATGATGTAATATGAACACATATTTTTTGGGCACTATGATGTGTAACACATGATATAAATATACATACCTATGTTCTGCTGTATCGACTTATTATGTCTCAATGTTTACTTTTACAAATTTCACAAATGTCGATCTAACACAATGCATCTATTAATGTATTTATTCTTCTAGGAATTTTTTGATATGTAATGTAATAAAAATTCCTTTCCAGTAAACGAACACGTAAATACAACCTCAAAATCTGAGGGTTTTTGACGGAATAACGCCCATTGAGCTGAAGAACAACGAGCTGTGAATTTAGATTTACGATCAAGGTGCGAATATTGAGGGCAACAACCTCAGTAAATAGCTCAATAACTACACTATATTCAACGACATTGTTTGCAGTACATCCTAGAAAAACACCTTGAAGATCTACCAACTCACTGTGAGGATCATAGATAACCCATTCCGTAGAGGAAAGATTTCGAGTACTGCGACAGGCACCATCAGTGAAACTGGCATAAGGTGCGACAAACATCTGCATAAGAAGCAAAAGGACACAATAAGCGAAAAATGCTTACACACCAAGTGAAAGCATATGATCGGCCAAAGAGATGGTGGCGATGGAATGAAACAACCAAGGCTCATCTAGCGCAAATCAACTGATAAAAACGGCAATCACGAGATGTAAATTGGGCATGGGTTCATTTTTACACAAGCTTGAACCATAGAGAACTCTGCTTGGATTCGGTTTCATGTTTACAAAAGCTTAAAACGAAAAACTATGCTTACTATAAGTTTGCATGCCCCCGGTATAATGACTCAAATTGAGGTACATGCCCCCCAAGCTTTATTTCATTCAACTAAGTGAATGGAATAAGGGATCACTTGCGAGATCTTGGAAAGACTCGACTGTGATTTTATGAGATCTTAATCAAAGACTCGATTTGGAAAAGGGAGTTGTTTTATTTTGTAGTGAGGTTGACACAGTAAAATAACTATCCTCACGACCCTTGTTTCATTTTTTAACGAGCTCGACACAATACAAGGAACTATGCTCAGGCTCTTTGTTTCATTTTTTAACGAGGTTGACACAAGACCAGGAACTTTCCTTAGACATATTGATTCATTTTTTAACGAGGTTGACACAAGATGAGGAACTATACTCATACCCTTTGATTCATTTTTTAATGAGGTTGACACAGGAACAAACTATCCTCGGACAACTGTTCATGGACCGACCATATGAGAACATGGCTCCCAAGAGGTCTTCACTAGATGGAAGGACCACGCTCTGGGAGGAATACATTTCATTTGGTACAAAAGAGGGATCGAGTTCCAATGCCCCTAGTACATAATGTACTATATCATCTGTGTGATCATCAATAGATGCAGAGACGAAACAAGTAGCCACATAATTGACCTGTGGTGGGGAAGGTATTGCTTGCAAACAAGAGCTGATAGGGGACGATGGTTGTAAAGGAGACACCTGGTGACCAATGAATGACAGTTGATCAATAGTCACAATTCTTCCTTCATGCGGAAAACAAACCACATGGAAAAGCGAAGAAACAAGAGCTCCCATGACATAAACATAGTCGCGTCCAAGGAGAAGATTGAAATCTAACAAACCTTGGACTACCATCACGTCTATATAGATGGTATTTCCTCCCAAAGTAATAGGGAACTGTGGAAGGATCCCTAAGGGTTGACTAGTTCCTCCGTTGAAAGCCAACAGATTCTGGGTGACAGGCACAAGCTGTGGGGAGCCCAAATCTTGCCAAGTAGTAGAAGACATGATGCTAACAGACACACCTTCATCTAATATAGTTCCAGGTACTACCATATTATAGGCTTGTACTGTGATCTAGAAAGGCACATAAGATGGGAGGTGATAAGCAGTCAAGTGACTCCAATCAAAAGAAACGACAGAACTACTTGGTGGGGGTATCATATGATTGCCCCCATGCTCTGTAGGAATAGAAGAAGGACTCTCCTAAACAACTGGGACAGGAGGGTCACTCTTCGATTCATGAGAATCTGAGGAGATGAGAAGAACATGAGTAATATGATCACCACTCTCTCCCGGAGCAGAGTGAGTAACTGGTGGCAAAACCAAGTCGATACTCTCTTCAACCAACGGTTGGTCGGGAATAGACACAAGAGAGTCGGGCTTAGGAAGAGCAGGATGGGCAAGATATGAATCCAAGTCAATCTCTTTACCAACTGGGGGAGGGTTAGAAGAATGCCTCTAATAACCAACTGGGAGTTGGGGTTGAGAGGCTGTAAGGTTTTCCAAAACTTTGGAAGCTTTATCCATAAGAGGATACAAGTGAAGAAGATGTTCTCCTTCACATAACCTATAGGGAAATCTAATCTTCCATTTCTTCTTACCATCGCTAGCCAAGAGTGTAACATCGACATGATCTCCAAAGGTCGATGGGGATGGTCGATTTTGAGACCATTCCTCTAAGACTCTGGGAATGTGAGGACAATCTCGGAGGATATGGTCACCCTTACACAACCTGCAAGGCAATTTGACCTTCTATGGAGGATTAGAAGGTTTGCCAATAGGAGGTGCATTTGGAGTCACAACCGCACGGTTAGCCTCTTTCTTAGCTAACTTCTTCTTATTCATCATCTTCTTCTTCTTAGCCTCCTGGTTACTATATTTTAAAATTTCACCAGGCGAAGTAGAAGAGGAGGTGAAGAAATAGGGGAAGAAGGTGAGGGGTCAACCTTAGAATCATCATGCCATGATTCGAATGAAGGAGATGGCGGGGCAGGAGTTGAGAAACTTGGGATCACTGAGGTTGAAAATAACCAGATAGGTAAACCAATGGTTAACCTAGGGAGCGATAACATTGCCATATAAGGAGCACCAGCATTTCCAAAGGAAGGAAAAGGACCAGGATTCCCTTCTGAGGGGAACCCTTGATTGGTAGACTCCGAAAATGTTGCCATTGAAATCGACTCTAAAGAATTACTAAGGAAGACAAATTTTACCAGGAATCTTTCGTGGGAAGTTAATTTTAGGACACTGAAACAAAACTTTGTCTTTTCATGTTTTAGGAGTCAATAAAAGGACGAAAGGTGACTCTATCGCTTTCGGTTAGAAACGAGCTCGAAAGGAAAAGTGCACAGATGATCCTTTTACTTTTAGAGAGTCAAAAAGGAACGAAAGTGACTACTCTCGAACTCTAGGCAAAAGGTTTACCAAGTAACCATGAACCTTAGAATACCTCCCGGTGAACCAAGAAGTACGAGCAGGCAATCTCCCTGAATGTTATGTTCGGTGTATCATGTCTGCAAGGTGGCCGACTAGGTTTCCTATGGATAACAGGATTGCAACCTAGTAGGGTCTCCCATCATATACACGATGGTATAGGGAGCACAAATCCATACTAGTACTTATCGAATCACAACAGGAGGAATCACCCGACCTTAGTGAAAACAACGGCCACTAGGTTTAAAGGCATCGGAACATGTCTCTAGCATAGACCTCTAGATATATGAGTGTTAAGTTCCAATGCGTTTTTAGATTAATTTGATAAATTTTAGCAGTTTATCTTGAATTAAATCTCAGTTTCAAGGCCTTATCGAATGTATCTTCAAAAGCTCCTAGAATGCAACTAAATGAGTAAAGAAACCATTTCTTTTCAATGAAAAACTAACTAAAGAAAAGTGAGAAGTTCATTTCAAAGCAAGCAAAGCAACAAGCGAGCAAATGCAAGAATGGTACTTTTCATCATTTCTCAAGCAAACCAATCAAGAAGAGAGAGCTATGCTTCTGTCTTTCATTAACTTGCAAGCAATCTAATTAAGAAAATGAAAAAATACATCCTTTGCATTTCAACTTCTAAGTGTCAATAATTTACTAATGAAAAAGATTCTTCTCATTTCCTAATGCAACATGAATACAATATTTTTATTTTTCAAATAAATGACAAGCAACCAAATGCAAAACTCAAAACAATACTAGTTTTAAGTCCTTTTCAATTGAAATCATTCAATAAGTGAAGAGAAACATTCCACTCTGAAACTGATCAAAGACTCAAAACAAAGAATATGTTTCTTTTTGCAAAACCTTGAAAGTTTTCTAATTGACAAGGAAGCAATGTGATCTATGCCAATGTGATGGAAGGAAGCCAAACAAACACTTAAAAGTTTGATAACCAAATGTCACATACCAATCAGGAAGATGAAAGAACAGTCAATAAGGAAAAGCCTCAAACAAAGCAAGGGATCGTTCCAAACACAGCTCAAAGGTCCAAATGAACAAGCAACCCAAGAAAAAGTTAATGCTTCAAGAAACCCTAAGGTGAACAGGTCTGATCCAGATTTAAACAGGAACGCAACAAATTACAGAGATAACCATATACACAAAGATGCAGCGGAAATAATACTTCATTTCATTAATGGAAAATACTGACATATGCTTACAAACATAAATGGCAATAAACTAGCTAGGGCGATGGTAGCTTATCTCTGAGAAGAGATGTGATGGCTACATGCCTCTGAACTGTTCTGAACTGTATTACAATGAGGCTCGAAGGCCTATTTATTGTTGAGAAACAATGGAAAACCCTTCACATACCGAAACCTAACCCTAGAAGATGAAACGCCAAATTGTGGGCCCCGTTTGGGTAAATTGGTACATCAATTTCCCGGGGTCGTAACTTTGGCATACGATCTCCGTTTGACGCGTACGATAGCTCGTTAGAAAGATTTATCCGAGTACTACCACTTTGGGAGGCAACATAGGGCTCGATCACCCTAGAATTCCAAAAAAACGTCGTTTAGGGCCTCAAAACGGCTCCGGAAGTTCAGGACCCGAAAAACTGCTAAAAATAGTAAACTGTGCTACAATTAAGGAAACTGAAAATGCTGAGAAAGACAATGGTGGGGGTCCAGGTGGACCTGGCAGGTGGCCACCAATATCCACCTGGATCAAGGTCACACAGTTCAAAAGGAGAAGTCTCGAGGGAATGAAACCAAGAGTCAAGTATTCTAGCAAACAATAATTTGACACACAACAAATAGGTAGACGACAATCTCAAAAGCATAGGACACACTGGCCAATCAGCAAACAAAACTTCAAAATTGAAACCTATAGGAATCTTTGCGAGCGTAAAACTGACAACATGCACCGAAAATGAAACGTCGCACCTTCCTAACTAGCCACTTTGCGACGTCGTCACAAAAGTACACTAGTTAACAGTGTTGAGCCGATTTCAGAGCTCTTCATGACTGTGAGGCGATTTAATTGCGCCAAACAGTAGAAGGCACAACTAATTATATAGCACAGACAAGACTATCTTGGCGATTGTCATAGAAAATAGTGGTGACCCTAAATCAAAGGAAAAATTTAAAAGTTCAGCTAAGAAAAGGCCAGACCTATCCCTTATGATAGAGGGAAGACTACCAGGACTAGTCAAGCAACCCACAATATGGGGAATTCAACTCAAAAAGTAAAGGAGACAATAAACAAGCTAAACATAATCAAATCAAGGGACAAAAGACAAAGGTCCCTAGTATGGTCACCAACTTGTGATGCAGGCAAGCTCCCTCTACAGACAGAGGCAACCCCTCTAGCCATAGAGTGGGTCTAGTCACAACAAAGACAATACCAATGCAACTTTCCTTGAATAGTTGATGTCATGAAGGCCTACCTTCAAATCCTTGTTCAATGAAGTCCCCGTTGTGTTGCTCCAGCTCTCATTCTTCTAATCACTTGTACTTGAAAACAACATATAGAGAACATCAACGAACATAATAGAATACCACAAAAATGATCTACTTAAAGATTCAAGAAGCTTCAAGCTATCAGTATGCAATTCGACATAAGATATAGGAAATAAGCCATTGATTTGTATTAATATAAACTGAAGTAAGACTTACAACCAAGCCTTGAAGTCGTAAGTCTCCTTGAAGGGTCCTGTCAGCATGTCTCCGCAAGCATTCACTCATGAAGTGTCTCCCAAGAGGATGAATAACTCTCTCTCCTACCCAAAAGGAAAATTTATGATGCTAGACAACTCATACAATCAAGCCAAATCTACACAAAGCTATCCCAAGCTAAGTTACTTAAGAGGCTACTTCCAAACTCTAGAAAAACTCTCTACCTCCACTAACTGAACTCTGAAGCTATTTTCCAACTCTTTGAACTAGCTAATCTCAGCCATGGAGGAGGTATTTATAGGAGGAGGAGCTTCCATAAGAGATGGGAGAAAGAGATTATCCCTTTGGGAGGTTGCACGAAAGGTGGAACAACCATCCCAAAGGAGAGAGGTGAGCTCAACTAATCAAACAACCAACCCTAGGATCACCCATGAAGCTGTTACACTTCGAAGCTTCAACAATTAGTTTAAAAAAACTCGCCAAAATTAGCTCGTTGCGAGGGAAACATAGAGACAGAGAGACGACGTTGCTAGGGCAAGTTTAATCTTGGCCATCTTCATGGGTGGAACAACTGATGACCCGCGACGACCCAAAAACATAGGTAAAAAAGGGTCTTCTCTAGGATTAATGAACTGAGGTATTCTTCCTGAGATGACAAGGAAGACACTGACTCATATTTTGCAACATGACACAAAGTAGATTTCAATAACATGGACTGGCAGTGTCCGAGATCAGGGAATGCAGGGTCGGTGACAAAATACTGTGTAATAGGTGATCAAGTGCTCTGTTAAGACACTCCTTAATGTGAAGTCACCAGTTCAATTCCCCTCCTTGATCAAGATGATATATTGGACATGATAAAGATGTAGTCCTGCCAAGCTTACAAAAAAAAGTGTGAAACACAAATCAAAATGAAAGGAATATACATAAACCATACTGGAAATTTTTATGAGAACATGTTAAATAAATCACATAAATTTATGACCCCATAAGGTGATTCAAAACACATAGGTCAAGTTGTTATTTCAACAGAAATGAATATGCAACCTTATGTAATGAAAATGACCAGTAACTAAATTCAATAAATTAAAGACAAGTATTCCATTTGATTATAACAAGATGTCTATCACAAACATAGGTGATATTCAAACCCTGATTAAAATCCATACTCAAAATTAATACTTGAACTCAAAACTAATTATGAAAATAAAAAGGAAACACAAATAAAAAGAGGGGTCCATATCATTTCAAAAATGAGAGGGGAGTCGGTTGGGTAGCCAACAAACTCCTATGTAGGATTTTGACTTTGTGACAAAATATCCTGGCAACAAACTCCTATGTAGGATTTTGACTTTGTGACAAAATATCCTCAGTTTGAGATTTATCCACTTTGGATTGCTTAGTCTACATTTGCTCAACTTTGACCTACTGAGTTTGTTCATGTGGTACTTGTGTGCTATTTTGTCCCTGTACAACTTCAATCTTTTCAGTTTGGACCTTCTTAGATCGAGGCCCTTATATTTGAAATTTCTTTTTTTGTGAATTTTAGTTAAAGGCCCATTTTTCTGTACATTCTTTGAAGGTGCATGTTCAACTTGCAATTGATTTGTTTGTATCCTACCTAACCGTTCCTTTTCTGTCTAAGCTTACTCTATTTGTGTATTATTTATGACAATGCAGGAATTGTAATTGAACTTGCTTTGTGGCCTAAAAGCTATTGTGTTTGAGCCTAAATGACAAAATGAGGTCCCAAAGATAATTTTTTTCGCCTTTGAAAGGAATTTTTTTTGCACTAGGAGGCCCTTATGGGATTTCTTGAATCCTTTGCAAAATCTCTTCATAAGTCTCAACCCTTTTAAATATTTAATAAAATGGTAAATTTTCATTATTATATACTTTAAATCCACTTTTTTTTTTACAATGCTTCTACACTATATTGAGGGGATCATACTTTTTAAATGAAATATCAAACAAATTAATCAAATCTAAAGTTGTTTCCTCCATCTTGGCGTGCTTGAAATTTACCAATGTATAAATGATCAATTTTATTGGGAATGAAGGCTGAAGTATATTGAGGCTAGAAGTTAGGTTTTTTGTTATGCCTAATTCTACTATTTTATAGGAAATTTCTCTAATGGTTATCGTATTAGGAACATATCTTGGTACAGCATGTGGAGGAGCTTGGCAACCATAGATTCCAATATAAGAAAAGGTATCATCAATGTACTGGTCCCCAATAGAATCAATTCTCTTCATATCCTCTTAGTGAATCTGGGAGGTAAACATGATCTATAAATTATCGTGGATATTTCACTGGAGAATGTGTCACGACATATATGATAGAGTTATACTTAAATCCAAAATATGCACTATAAGGATTTATTTATCCTTGTATTTCTGGATTTGTAAATTATTGTTTAATTTTTATGAATGTAAATTATAATTATGCATAAAATAGAGAATAGTGAAATAAAAATATCAAATTATAAACTAACACAAGATATAACCCAGTAAACCCTTTCGGGAGAAAACCCAACAGGAAGGTGAGCCCACTCTTTACTCTTTCTTTGAATAGAAAATGGTTACAACTAAAAATATGTAAGGACTAAGGTCCATGGGCTAATAAAATGAAAAATCCTCTTTTTCCCTCTCCTTATCCCTCTCAGCTACTTTGTTCATCTATGGAACAAATTCACTTGAAAAGAATGGGACTCGTGTTTCCTCCTAGTGGCTTGATTACAACACAACCCACTAGCCTACTAGCGGTTAGGTAGAGTCTTCTTCATCATGATCATGTTGCTACCCATTTTTCTTGAGTAATGGGAGCTGACGTGGCACCCTCTCAAATTAACGTGGCCAAAATAGGAAGGTCAACTTTTGAGTGACATAACTTTTGCATACAAACTCTAATTAAGGTGATTCATATGCCATTAGAAAGGTATTTGTGTGTAGAATGGAAAAAAAGGTTTCCTTTCTTAAGTGGTAAATTTTTACCCCCCCCCGCCCACCCCCACCCCACAAAAAAAAAAAACTTTTGATGCCTCAGACTGTTCTTAGAAGGTTTCAGACCCCAATTTTCCAAACTAGGGCTCGCTGATAAAAATGGTCATGCGAGTTGATTCCTCCAGTTTTCCAACTCTAGAAGCATCGAGATGGATGAAAAATAATATATTGATACAATATGTATCACACTTCACCCTTTTGGGATGCCTTTGGTCTCCAAAAGATTCTATTGAAAGGAGGTGAGGATTTTTTTCTTCCACCTTCACTCGGGTGTACCATTTAGCTTTTCCTAGAAGATGTCCTTTCGTTGAAATATACCGAAGGTCATGTTTCCCCTATATTTTAGTTCTATACCTATTCTACAAAATTGTATCCTTTGTCAACATTTCCTAAGCATCTAGTGCCAAATCCTCTACAAAAGGTAGGACATGTTCCTCTCCCTTATCTAGCAAGGAAGGATCACAAAGTTTCATAATATCTACATTCACCAGTGAGTAAATGTGCATGTAATGGGGTAGAATGAGTTTATAGGAATTATCTTCCACCTTTTCTAGTATTTCACAGGGAACATATTGTACATCCTTTATTTCATAACAGGCCCCTGTAGTCACTCCTTGTTCAATTTTAACCATACTTTGTCTCCCACCTTGAAGGAATTATTTGTTCTGTGATGGTCATGCTTGGCCTTACTTTTCCTCTCACTTTTCTAGTGTCTCCTATACATGTATACGGATTTTCCTAATCTTCTCAACATTTTTTTCTGCCCTAAGAGCATCCCTGGTAAGATCCTCCGTCACTCCTCCTTGTTGCCCATATGCAATATCCAAAGTTGAAGGTGGAAAATATCCAAAAAGTGTTTCAAATGGGGACTTACCAGTGAAATTGTGTGCTTCTATGTTATATGAGTGTTGCATATATACCAAATTTTCATCTCAGGTCTTTGGATGCTTCTAATTGTAACCTCTCAAAAGCTACAACAAATTCCCTTAACTACTTTTGTCTACCCATTTATCTATGGATGGAATATTGTAGACCTATTCAACTTCGAGTCCATATTCTCCCACGATGTAGTCCAAAATGTACTAAGGAATCTTGTTCCCTTTCTGAAACGACACTCTTTGGTATCCCCAAGTGCACCCAAACCTGTCCAAAGAGTAAGTTCACATGCTTATGATTATAACCTTTCAAAAGCCACACAAAAGTCCTATTGACTACTTCTATCTGCTCACCTGTAAATGGATTGAATGTTGTATACCTCTTCAACTTCATGTCCATATTATCCCACAATGTAGTCCAACATGCACTCAGAAATATTGTGTCCATGTCTTAAACGATGCTCCTTGGTATCCAAAAATGCACTGATACCTGTCCAAAGAATAAGTTCAATGCATATTTCCTGTTGATCATCTTTTTACAAGGAATAAAAACATACATCTTGTACCTATCGACTACCACAAATAGGTAGTCATGTCCCTTCATGGTTATTGGTAAACCTCCCACAAAATCCATGCAAATTATTTCCCAAGGACAAGAAAGTATAGGAAAGGGACGATATAGACCCTATTTCTACTTACTAGGATTGTTGGTACAACAAAGCATGAATCCTCTTATGAACCTAGCTACATGTTCTTGCATCTTGGGCCAATACACATACTTCTGCAAGTTGGCCACTGTCTTCTCCACACCAAATTCCCTATAACCTTGGAGGTGTGAGCCTCTCTAATCAGTAGCAGTGAGTCACATTTAGGAACAAAACTTATCCAACCTATAGAGTAACCCATCCTGGAGATGATAGTCAACTATGGTCACCATCGTGGACATGAATCTAGCTTTGCAACAAATGAAACACCTCCTTGAAGTCATCATCCTCTGAATATGCCTCTATATATGCATCATGGTTGAATGGATTCATGTGCATTAGATTTCCCAAAGCTATGATATTTGATGTGGATGGCCTTGAAAGCATGTTAATGAACTTTTTTGTGTTTCCATTCTTATACTTGATCACTAACTGAAACTACTATAGAAACCCCATCCACTTTATAATTCCTAGTTTTCTATAGCTTACTCTAGGCTTGCAAGTATTATAGTGGCTAATGATTTGTGTGGATTACTGTCAACTTTCCCATCAGATAGTTCTGTAGTGTTTTTGGAGAACAAGTGTACCAAAAAACACCCCCTTAGTAGTGGATTTTTACTTGCAGAGGATCACAGCCAAATTTTGTGCTTTTAGTGGATAGACTTCAATAAACACAACATTATAAATAATGGATACAATGCATACAGAAACATAAACTTAAACAAAGAGGTGCATGAACATAACAATTCTCAAATGGAGCAAACACATCAATAATATATGGAAAATCTCCCTTTATTGATTACTGGTGGTAGAGGTTGAATACAATCAAAAACTAGAAAACTTGAAGATAATTCCTTGAGCTAGCAAGCTCAATAATACTCAACAAGTATGTTTCTTTTCCTCAATCTCTTTGAAAGTTTCTCCTCTCTCTCAAAGAAGTGTGAAGACTCTCCAAAGGGTGGATTTTTCTTCACTCTCTAATATGTTGCGTTGCTTAGAAGGAATTTGGCCAACATTCTAGTGCTCTTCACTTCCTTGGTTCAATAATGAAATGGTGGTTTGCTTACAAGAAATTTGGCTAGCATAACAATGTTTTTTTTTTTGGCTCTCCCATGGATTGTTTATATATAGTTTTTTGAATCCCGCTTCCTTCTCTTGGTACATGTATGATAAATACACATGAGTAGGACAAGAGGATTCCATTGAGGGTTGCACTTCTCTAAGGCGACTCAAATTTGGTTGTACTAGGTTGACCTCGTATCAAGAAATTGGCTCCAAGTGTGTGCAGTGGTCCCAGAATGCTAAGTCACCTTTTCTGAAACCACGTGGCTTTTTTGATGATATGTCTTGCATGCGTGTTTATCAAAGAAATATATGCACGACCTTAATTGATTTCCTTTATAAACTTTGGACCTTAGGAGAACCTTTGATTTTTTGAATCTTTGTAATGTATTCGGCTGGAAAATTGTCCACCTATTCATTATGTTGGAAACTTTTAATATATTTTGGATTGTACTAGTAGGTGTACGATTTTCCAGTGTTAACATATAGTGTTTCCACTTCTTCACAACTTGCACTAGGCCATAGAGTTCCTTGTCGTAGGTAGGGTATTTTAGAACCGCCCCATGAAATACTTTAGAATGATGACATACATGCCTTCCTCTTTGCAACAAGATCACTTCCATAACATACCCACTCTCATATATATCCACTTCGAAGGGATGGTGCAAGTTCAGTAATTCCAAAACCAATGCTTGAATGATCTTCTTATTTAACTCCTAAAAGACTCTTTGTTGACTCTTTACCCTCTAGAAACTCTTGTTGCTCACAGTTATGGCATAGAGTGGTGTTACTACTATTGAAAATGAGGTTATGAATTTCCTCAACTATTGTCTTGACCCAATGAAACTCCTGTTAGGTTCTTATACCAATAGGAGTCATAATTTTTGAATGGCTGAGATTAAACCTGTAATATGTACATACCTTTGCTTTTTGAAAATGTTTTCCATATTCAAAAAATTAAAACATGTAAAGAGGGTATGTCCTAAAAGAAAAATCAAAGGACAAAAATAATAAAAAGGTCAAAAAAGCTAAAAATATGAACCCCAAGAAAAGAAAATACCATGGAAGTGTGAAAGTCAAAATGCCACTACTATCTACTTTTTATGTAGAATAAATGATTGTGGGTAGTTTGTAACCTATGCCATAATCCATGATAGTCAAAATGTTTAAACCTGGCTATTTCATGTTTATAGATAGAGAATAAAAATCTGACCAAACAATGTAATCTTGGCAGATAAGTAGATTAGGTAGAGTAAATACAAAAGAGCTCAAATGTTTAATCTGAGCCCTTGGATGTAATAAGGTTATATTTAGCTAGATTACCATTGTAAATAAAAGAAAATATTTGATAAGGGTTTTCTAGTTCAAATTCACCCTAATAAAGAGAAGTAAAAATGGTAGGATGAGTAGATGGGTAAGTAGGAGAAAGGTTGAAGAATTATGATGATTGTTAGATAAAAGCATATTGATCACCCTCATCATGAAAGTTCTAAGTATGAATGAGAAATTGGACTGGCATAAAGTTCACAAAGTCAAATTAACTAATTTCCCCTCACTCATTTCAACCTTTACTTAACTAATTTCCCACAATAAGATTGAAGTACCCAAAATCTTAAGTCAAAGGGGCTCAGAGCATTTCTCTGACTTCTGGAGGGACCAGACCCTTGGCCCAATGACTTATAGATCTTAAGTACTAAAATCCCCTCATAAAAATTCATCCGCTTCAATTCATTCATTTGCCCCTGATAAATCCCTTTTCCTAAGGTTAAAACACCATTTTCCTAAGGGAAAGCAATCACCCCCATGGATACCCCTTTTTTATGAAAAACCCACAAAAATGCACTTAGCCTAAGTTATAATGTTCTATGTAAAAAGCAATGGAATTACAAAAACACATTATGCTTAGCGCCACTTCATTTATCCCCCGCAATTTTCATATTAACTCTTAACATTATTTATACGTTAATTCCCGAAAAAACCCCTTTCCCATATATTTTATTAAACCCTTTTAGTACTAATATCCCTACCCCTAAGTTTGAAATATAAACTTTATATTACCCAACCCTGACAAATGACATAATTAATCGGTCTGCAATTAATTAAAGTCAAAAAATTAACCAATCAAATCTCGTCTAATATTTTAATCCCCACCCTAACCCCTCATTAAACTAAAACCACAGTGTTTAATTGCCCGCCAGGCCCCTCCATTACTGTCCGTGCAACTCCCGCACCCAACCATGGCATGATCTCTCCCTTCCCAATCTAACGACTCACGTTGATTTCGGAAGGGCCTGAAGTCTGAACGATACTTGCCTGAAATGGGTTGTTTTCCGCCAGGCACCCGAGGTGACGTGGCGCATGATGAGTGGAATCAGGCGGCCTGCCCGCAATACCGCCAAGTGCCCAAAGGCTATGTGAAGTAAACCACTTTCCACCAACTTGCTACCCACGAAAACTGTCACTGTTCATCCAGCTATGCGACAAACGGTCACTGTTCACTCGTACCCCGCCAAATTGACTTTTTGCGCATAAATCCAAAAAAGCCCCAAACCATTGTTTTTATTGTTTTAACTGTAATTTTCCACACACATGCATTTGAACGTTGAAAAGCCATCAACCCACGTACACCTGCACTTTGAAGATGCCAAAAGCTTGCAAATTGCCTTCCGGCCTGATTGCAGCCTTTTCAAGCATTTAGAGTTACCTGGTTCACACACCGTTTTCATCAATTCCAGGTATTTAAGCCAGAATCCATTGAAAGCCCTGTTAATTTCTGAACCAGTCTTTAAAGCTTTCTTAATTGAAATTAAAGAAAACTTTAATAGCATAAAACCCTCCTGGAATTGAACCCCTATTACCTAAAAAAACTTTAAATCTACTTTCCCCCATTCTTAAATCCACAAGAACTAAGAATGGCTACCCCAATTTCCATGGATGTCAGGCCAATTACTACTCCTCACCTAGACCTGAACCACCTTCCTCTTGCTGATAAAGACTTCCATTCAAGGACACCTCTGTCCATGAATCCCCTTTAAAATTGTACTGTCGATATAGAGACCAATACTTCAACCAAGCTGATAAAATAGGTCCGTGGGAATCTAATTTGCCCAAATACCAATTCCCTAAGATGCACATCTTTCCAGAGATTGTCCATTATTGTCATGCAAACTACATTCCCAGTCAAAGAGTAGTGGTGTCCCCTGGCCACACCATACTTTTCACCATCACTGCCGAGTCAATCAACGAAATGCTGCAACTACAACCAAGGCAAAACTTAACCCCTATTTCAATTGGAGACCTGCTAGACAAATTTCCCAAGCTTACCACTGCCAAGCTTGCTCAAATGTTCCAAACTTTTATTGTAGAAGAAAAGCATACCCCACAAGAACCTCCCCCATATATATATATATATACCATATTTTCTCAATTTGGCCAAGACATTGTGTCAATGATATCCAGTATCTTAGGCTATACAACTAGTGAATACATAGATGAAATCATCTTAGCCTTCATGTCCATTTTTACTCCAGGACAGCCCCCTACTGTCATGTATGATTATGCCAAGTACATAGCTGATAGGATGCATGAATAATTTTTTAGAATGAGTAATGAAAGAGTGTTTAAATATTCTTTAGTTTTATATCACCTTTTCTTATACTACCAAGCTGACAAGTTCCCCTTCACTCTCCAAAAGCTTGACACTAAAGGTCATCCTAGGTCAATAATTTTTTGGACTCCTTTGATACATAAGTATGATTCCCCATATCCATACACAGATTTCATTGATCTTTTTGTACATCCAGTAGTGACCATGCTGCTAGGAAGTCCTCCTCCAAGAATCAGTTCAGATATCAGGAGGATCCTGCAGCTGTCAAAACAACACAAAGTGGGAGATTGGTACTTGTACCAAAATCACACAGAAATTACGATCTATGGCTGTGATTTGGCCCCATATAAACTGCCTAGATACCTCCCAATGAGGTTATTTTCTCTAGAGTACTACAGGAAAATAATAAACTCAGATGAGGTACATTTTGTTAAGGCAAAAAAGAAGGCCCAGCTCAAAATCAAGGATCAACTAGGCCCCTTTGTATGTAATAGCAGAGAAGCTGGAAGAGAAGTAGAAGAAATCCTTCAGAGACTCAAACTAAAACAAAGCTTCATGTGGAGATATGACCCCTATGACTTCATTTGCAATAGGAGACAGAAAAACAAGATGGATCCCTATATTCAACACCGAATCCCTAAGATAGAGAAATATGCAAACCAATTAGAATGGGTGGAGAATACTTTAGTAGATAAGGAAAACACTGAATTAGCAGTTCAAAATGCTCTAATTGATTTAGAGAAAAGTCTTGATGAAGGTTCTTTCCTGCAGGTGCCAGGAGAATCTCAAGTCCAAACAGAATCACAAGCACAAACAGAATCATAGGTACAAAGTGAATCTCATATATAAGAAGAGTCCTAGGTGCAAGAAGAATTAGAGTAGCTAGACCTATCAGAGGAATTAGGTCAAACAGGTATGCAACAGCCCACTATGAGTACTCCCCCTAACTTACAAACTCCTCTAAATGAGGAGAAAAGCCTCAAAAGGAATAGGGAGGAGGCCACTACATCAGGCAGAGCAACTACACAAACATATGCAGAGACCAACCTGGTCAAAAGGCAGAGGTTGAATCCTATTTCAGAGCAACAATTCACAGAAGAAATAGTGGGGGCCACTAGCACAAAGAAAGAAAGAAGTAAGCCTGCCACTCCTTCTGGGGGCACACTAGAACCTTCCACATCAAACACTCAGATGTTGGAAAGGCAACAACGTGTTGAGGTGTCCTCCTTTAGGATGCCTACTGACAAAGATCAAGACATTAGAGAGAGGCACAAAGATATAAAGGCCAAGAGTGAGAGGCTAAACGCCCAGACTTATGCACAGTACCTTAAGATGGCACCTACAAACTAGACAAGGATAATGTCAGCCTATGATGTGAAAGAGGGAAAAATGGAGATGACATTTATGAAGCCCACTACTCAACAACCAAGGACAGTAACTGACTTCCAGAAGATAGATTTTGAAGTGCTGGAAAAGGACATACATCCTATTGACCAGATTGAGTTACACAAATACACAGGGCAGATGACTTACTCCACCTTGACAGGGAAAGCCATCGCAGCTCACCAACTGCAAAATTCCCTAAATAACATATCAGCTCAATTTCAATTATAAAAGGCCTCTTCACAAGCAAAGGACACCAGAATCAAGTCCTTGGAGGACTTAATCATTGAGTTGGGACATGATCCCAAAGATGTGAAGTCCACTAAAAAACTGATCAAGAAGAAAAATGATGACATAGATGCTTTGAAGAAGAAGCTGAAGATTCCACCACTGCATCACCCATAGACAGCAGAGGTCCTGGAGACCCAAAAGGGACAAGAGGAGCTTATGGACTTGGTCCTCAAGCTAAATGACTAGTTGAAAGAAATAGAAAAAGAATTGGACACATTGATTCAGTCCAAACAAAGTGAACTGGCCACCACTTCCACAGCTGCCATTCCCACAGTAACAACTGCAGTTCCCTCAACACTGGCAGCATCCTTGGCACCAACAGCTCCACCTGCCACAGCACTGCCAGTCACAACTAAGTCAACAACAGCAGGTACTTCAATAGAAAAGATAGCAGAGTTAGTGAAATCCATGGAGGAAATGTCCATCTAGGAAATAGAACTTAAGAGGCTTAAAGAGAAAGTGGCAAGCTTAGAAACTAATTGCAAGCTTGCCCAAATACAACAGAGAGAAGAAACACAGAAAGCCCTAATGATGGGTGAGAAGATAAAGGTCTTAGAGAAAGATATAACATTACAAAAGCCACTAGGACAGACTAAAGAGATGCTTTGGGCCAATATCATTGACTCTCTGTCAATGATATTTGGCCATTAATTCAAGTAATATTTGAGCAAACAGAACTGGTGAAAGTGGCCATCGAAGTAATACAAAAGGTAAAGGAAGACCTAGGAGACCAGCTTGAGGATGCTAATAGACTCATCCATTTTTTGAACAGCAAAAACAGGCACGAACTAAATGAGCTTGGTGTGGAGGATAGAACTGAAGCCATCATTGAATTCAAAAAGGTTCTTTCTAAAAGAAACCTTATGCTTAGCCTGGAGGAAAAATGCCATGACATGCAGGTTGGCATTGATAGATTCATGGCAAAGTTTCAAGTTTTGAGGGATAAAGGCCTTCCCAGTCCCACGGTAATCAATGACAAACTTATGACCCAATTGGACTATGTTGACAGATTAAAGAAATTGTTCAAGGAATAGGCAAGCACTTTAGGAATCAAAGCATCACCAACAGGGAAAGTATTATATAATACTTTAGAAAATATATTCTTCCTAGAGCATGAGGTGAAACATCTATTTGTCACCAAGCCAAATTTTGCCAAATACACTGAGGAAGATGAGATATATAGAAGGATGCTCAAAGAAAAATTACCTGAAGATGAATGGTGGGAAAAGATAACAAATTTACTATAATTTACGACAGTGAATCTAAATAGCAGCCAGAAAAGACCAAAGACAAAGATGATTCCAGCGTACACATATCATCCAGCCTAAAAGGGCTCAAGTTCAACTGCAGTAGCCAGTACTACCACAATAAGAGGGACAACATGATGTAGTTTTCCATTTGTCTCTATCTTCATGCTTGAAGATATTTTTATTTCCTTAATTAAATCTCAAAATTGTTATGAGATATTTTGTAATATTTTTTGTATAAATACTTCCCATTTCGAAGTATTTAGTGTGGATTCAAAGACATTTTTGTAGACTTGTATCTAAAATCAAAGTGCTATTGTATCAAGATTGGATTGGCTTGCTGGATCATGGAATAAAGTTTAGATGTTTTACAGGATTCTTGTGTTAAGCAAAAATCAAATAAGTATTCTCTCATGTGTATTATTGTTTTCCTTTATGTTTATTAATAATCATATGGGTTTCTATGAAATCTGAATGGTAAACTAGGAATTATATTTTAGAATTTTCTTTAATGCACTCTGTTTTGATTGTTTACCTTCTTAATGTTTTCTGCTAAAATATCTTAGTTAGGGAAATCTTAGATGCTCTGTTACTTCTGTAGTTTCTCCCTGTGGTCTATGTAGCCAAGAATTCTTAGTTTCTCTTTGTTGATGATCACCCCCTGTTCCTCATTTTGATCCCGGTCTAAGGATTCTTCATTGCCCTTTTACCCTGGTTAGAATCATTCCATCCATCATCTCTTTGAATATTTTCCTTTTGCTTTGCTAGCCTGCCCTGTAAACAACCCCTTTAATGATCTGGTCTAGTTAAGCTATTCTTTGATTAACTCCATAGCCCAATGTCTTAAAAACCTAGCTCTATCCATCTGTTCCAAGAATTCCATCACCCAACTTTCAATCAAAATCAAAATCCTCATGAACACTAAGAACTAGCCTAAAATCTAATAAAACAAAGTTAAATTATAAAGAGAGCCCTCTCTAGACTTAGGTTGGGTAGAACCCGAGTCTAAAAGATTTTGTTTGTGGTTACCTCAGATTATTCCTTCTTTTAATAACTTCTAGGGAAAACTTATGAGTGATAACATAGTGACGAACATACTAGGGAATCAAATCCTTAGTCTTAATAAACCTTTTAGAAATTTCAAATCTTTATTTCAAGCCTCTTGAAGGGTTTATTAGAATTTATTTATAAAAATTTCACAAAAAGAAAGTAGCTAGAAAAGTTTGAAATTCTGGCTTTAGGTAGAACTCACTATACTAGGGCCAACCCAGATCCAAATCCCCCCTAATTATTTGATAATCCTAATCTGATTTCAAGAATATCTAGAAGACAAGAAAGTTCAGTCAGTCCTACACCTTCAATTAAAGTAGATTCCTGCCCGGATGAGTGTTTGTTTTTAGAATACCTCCCCTTTGATGAGTCATTTTACCTTTCCCTATTTAGAACCAGGTCTGAAATTGCACTTGATGACATAGTTATAGATCGAGAATTTACAGTAGAACTTGAAGTCCAAAGGGAAAATTTGTCAATTGATCGATACATTCTAAATTCCCCTCAGTTATCCCTCACTACTGTTAAGATCCCTGAGCTTTCTGAAACAGTTTCAACTCCCTTTAGTTCACCATTATTCCCTTCCATCTCTGAAGTTCATTCCACACCTCCATTTATACCTTCACTTCCCCACCAACCTACCATTACACAACAATCACCCATTACTCCCAGTTCTCCATCACCCACTGTATCGTCTCCTGGTACCCAAACTCCACCTCTCAGTCCTGCCCAATTTAGAGCCATGGAAAATATATATGCTCTTCTTGTGTTGCTTGCTTCATGAGGTGGCATGCCACAAGATTACCAGAACAAAATTGTCCAATTTGATGGCATAGGAACTTACACAACGCAATATCACACAAACAAAATGACAGATTTATTTGAAGTACATGAAATTGATATTGGAGAAGTCCAAATGAGATTGTTTGCTTAGACTCTAGATGGTGATGTAAGAACATGGTTTAGATCTTTACCTGCTAATAGCATAGACACTTTAGAAGTATTTTACCAGCAATTTTTAAATAGATGGGAAAAGAAAAATAATCCTTTGCAGATCCTTTCAAAATATGAAAACATCAAGAGAGGACCAAATGAAACATTCCGGGATTACTGTACTAGATTCAACAAAATATATAATGCAATACCAGTCAATCTCAGACCCCCACCTAGCTTAGCTCTGATAAATTTTCCTGATGGGTTTGATACTGATATGGCCTTCCAACTTAGAGAGAGAAATACTCCAACTTTAGAAGACATGCAGAATGTAGCAGTTAGTGTAGAAGCTAATTTGTTAACAAAAAGAGCTAGGGTTAGGAATGAAAAGAGAGGACCCTTGAAAGATGAAGCCTCATCCTGTGACCTTCAAATAGATGCCCTAGCCAAAGGAATGGAAAAACTGATGGATAGGATAGAGAACATTGAAAGAAAACCTCATTGGGATAATCAATAGACACCTCCAGTGAGAAATCCAAACTTTAGAAAAAATCAAAATCAGAACACTGGAAAAAATGGACCTGATTAGAATATTAGGCCTCCTTTTCAAGAAAACTATGTTGAAACTTCCCATTCAGAAGACCCTGAACAAGACACACAAATTAACTTAATGGGATTAGATGAGGAGGAAACTGTCTTTTTGACTCAAGATGATCAGGAATTACACATGCTTCAGCAGTTGCAGACCCAATCAGGAGAATCATTTGATTACAAGCAAGGGTATGATTCTGCTATCTTCAAAGTGCACAAACAGTACAATTTGAGGAGTAAAAAGAACACTGATACTCCTGACCAAAACAAGAAAGCAATACCAAATCAACCTAAGAAAATTAAAGCAGTTCCAGTTACAAAAACTCTCCAAATCCTCTCTAGACCAAATCAGAATCCTTCTGGTCCCACCATTGTAGATATAACCAATGACCAACCCCTTGATAATCAACCATCCACTTCAATCCCCTCTAAGGAGACAACGGAAGAAACTCCAAATATCACCTTAGAAAATCCACATAAAAAGACTTCAAATGTAGAAAAAGAAGACCAACCTACTCCAAATCCTGCCATGAAAATTCTAAATCCTCAGACAGAAAAATCCCCTTTGCCTTTCAATTTGGGAGCAGAGGTGGCAAAGATAAAAATTTCAGTCCCCTTAACAGAATTGATTAAAAATAAGACTTACAAGTCTCAAATAAGCAAATCTTTAAACTTCGTTGAGAATGAAGACTCTGTTAACTTATTTGATGATTAGCCTGAGCTTATTTTCGGTCCTGATGTTAATGGCAAACCATTAGAAGGAGGGATACCACCCTTTTATATTAGCCTTAACATTCATGATAAGATCTTACACAATGCAATGTTAGATTCTGGGGCTTCACATAATTTAATGCCTAAATTTGTTATGGAAAAGTTGAACTTAGACATCACTAGGCCTTACAAAGACCTATTTTCATTTGATTCAAGTCAAGTAAAGTGCCTGGGGCTGATCAAAGACCTGTGTGTTTCCCTAGTACAATACCCTGCTAAGACTATTCTTATGGACATAGTTGTTGCTGATATACCACCTAAATATGGCATGCTATTGTCTAGATCATGGGGGGCTAAAATCCAAGGATCTTTGCAACTTGACATGCCATATGCCACAATTTCAGTCTTTGGACATCCTAAAAAACTATACAGAGAGACCCTAATGAAATATGTAGTGAGTAGCCAGGCTAGGCCTCAAAAATTTCCTATATATTCCATGCATTCTGACATCGATTCTTTTATTCTATGCAATGATGAACAAACACAAGAAACTGCTTCAAACAACATTATTTCAAAACCAAAAGAAATTGCAGTTACAATTCCAAATGAAATTGTCCAAATTCAAGAGTTTTTAGATAGAAAAGATGATCAAGATTCCTTAATCAAAGAATATTTTTTCCCCCAGACAGTAAGAATTATGAACATGAAATACTATGGAATCTTGAATTTGATGGATCAGTGAACAAATTAGGAGCAGGAGCAGGAGTGTGGATTTACAATTTAGAAAATGATTATTCAGAGGGCCATGCCTATAGGCTGAATTTCAAATGCACCAACAACATGGCTGAGTATGAAGCACTTCTTTTAGGTCTCAAATTGGTTAAAAAGTTACGAGCTATAAGAGTTTCTTTTATGGGAGATTCTGAGTTGGTTATCAAACAAATTAATGCTGTATATATGACCAAAGACCCTAGATTAAGTTTTTATAAAGGAACATTTGTAGAAATATTGAATACTTTTCTAGAAACTAAGATTGCAGTCATTCCAAGGAAACATAATATGCAGGCTCATAGCTTAGCAATGTTTGCCAGCACTTGTAAGTTACCATTTCAACCTACTATCCCAGACAACTTGAAAAAATGGCAAGTGTTTGCTAATGACCAACAAATAAACAATTTTTTAACTTTAGAGGAAGAATTTGTAAATAGCAGCATAGAAACTGACATAACATTAGATCTTGATTTTACAGATAAAATAGAAATTAACAAATTAGAAGATGAAGAGATAGATAGATTCCATCCCACAAAGTTTACAAAATCAGATATCCAAAACCTAAATCAAATTGAAATTGAAGAGATAATTAATGAAGATTATGAAATCATTAATCTCATAGACAACTTTTTGCCCAAAGGATTAATCCCTTTAGAAGACTTGTTTGATTCAAATGATGTCCCTAGAAAACTGAAGATGGAACTCTTAAAATCTGATATATAGGAGTGCAACATAGGGACTGAGGAAAATCCAAAATTGATAAAACTTTGAAAGCCTTTACCTCCTACTGAAAAAGTGAAATACGTAGAACTGTTGAAGGAATTCAAAGATGTCTTTGCTTGGAGTTATGAGGACCTCAAGTCCTATGACACCAACATAATACAACACACTATCCCCATAAAAGAAAACTAGAAACCTTTTAGACAGAAGCTTAGGAGGATTAATCATATTCTATTCCCTTCTATTGAAAAGGAAATCAAAAGAATGTATGAAGCCAAGATAATAGCACCAATTAGATTCTCTAATTGGGTTTCAAATTTGGTTCCCACAAGGAAAAATACTGGTGATATTAGAGTATGTGTTGATCTCAGGTGTCAACGGGAAAAGTGTCTACTCAGAACACCCCTATCCCACTAAGGTGTGACAGTACCTTAGAAACAAACAGAGAAAACTACTTTCGTATTCTTCTTTATGAACTATAAACGAAGAGGAACAGGATGAACCAACCTGTGTCTTGCGTTAGTCCTTTGATCCAATCTCTCTCCTCTTTGACAGCTTCCAGCTACCTGCTCCCTTACTTTCCCAGCTTCACCAAGTTCCTGCAAGATCACAGAAGAGGAAAACTACACAAAGACATGGATTTATATTCATAAATAGCTTAGGATCAGATTTAAGCTAAACATGCAAATATAACAAAACATCATTGGTACACAAGCATGTAGGAGAAACTCAAATAGTTTTATTGATATAACAAGAAGATCCAGGAGGAGTTACAACCGATGATTCCTGATCCAGCATCAACCCCCCAGCAAAGGAATCCCCTCTTCACCTCCAACAAAGCATAAATCACCCAATACTCTGATCTCTATCTCAAAACCAACAGCAATTCTCTGCAATGTACAAAATTCCAGCCTCTCACCTCTAGATCTCTGGGATGAGAGATCTATATATAGATATTTGCAGAGGTGTGAGTTAGCTATGGGTTTTTGATTAGTGTCTTCTCTCTGATAGTTCTTGATGCCACTTGGAGATCTCATTGATCTCTTACTCATCCTTGGGCGATTTTGAGAGGCAAGTGTCCCATGAGAAGTTTCTGGAAGATTCCATGATCATCCACCTCGCAAACTGTCTCCGCCACTTGTCTTTTCCCATCCATCGCACCCTCACAGTGTATTTAGGTGCACTAAAACGCACTTCCCGTGTGTACAAGGTGCGCTGCATAGCACCCTGGCCATGGAGCAAGTGCGCTGATCCAGTTTTGACCAATTTTGAGTAGTTTCTGGTGGAGAACTTCTGGGAGAAGCTGTAATTTGTTGACCTTGTTCTTTTAGGAGTTAGAACAACACTTTAGGGACTTAGGAGCCCTTGGTTTATGGACATTTCATGCTTAGAGCTGTAAGGCACAAAAATGTCTATAACAGTTTCCCCCTAAAGTATGAGGCCGTTTATCGGGTGAAATGCTTTATTAGGAGGATCCGAAGTTCTTTCAATGCTGGGAGGAGACCTATAATAAGATACAATACAATACATTATCTTCATACTGTTTTCATGATCTAGCTGAGGCGGGCATTCCCATGCTCAGCTTTATAAATTCATTTTCATGTACATAGGACAGACAACCTTCTGATGGTAGACTGATGATTCTGATAGAGCCATCATCCTTTTGGTAGGATGATTATCTGTGCTGCAATGCTATACATTTCAATGTCTTTATTTTCCTGAATATATATCGCAGCCCGGATGGATGAAACTAGATCCGGGGTCTTCAATCTCATCCGATCTTCACTCGAAGTACAAGTCGATCCATGTGAGAAATGTTTTGAAGTCGAACATGGAAAGACATCGCTTGATTACCAGTGAATGATGAAAACTGTTAACAAGCACGAGAGGAATCACCGATAATGATGATGACCCTCAAGGTGCTGCAGTACAATTCACGTGGTGTGAATAAAGGACTTGGCGTCGAACTCCACGCAAAATCTTTCGGTCGAGGGTCATTGATGTATACCTGTCGCCGGAAGTGAGAAACTTGCCATTGAGGCATGCAAGCTTCAAAGTACTTAATGGGGTGTTCCTAGATCAACTTCTTGGATAATGAGCTGGTGTCGACAAGAAGCAATCCATCAAAGGAGGGCCTTAATGAATCCCACATCAATGACACAGAACGGAGCAAATGATTTTGATGGAGGTGAAAACAATATGATGATATATGGTTCAGGATGGCGGTCATGAAAGAATGAAGTATAATGTATGGTAGTGGATGGGACACGGGTGACTTCTCTGGATGACTTCTCTTGAACATGTCGGCGACGCTTATGTGATGGATTGGTAGCATTTACCCCAAATGTGGATGGTATGGCGTGACCATGGTGATGTGACCGGTGAATGAAACAACCCAACCCGAATCAGGCACGGAGTGGAAGTGTCATGTTCAAGAGCGACTTGCTACCAATAAAGATTCTTTGAGTTTCTTCCCAATTTTTCCCCAGTCATTGCTGACCAGTACCTCTTTATTATTGTCAAGCTTGAGGAGGATAACATATGCTTGTTCTATAATTTTCCCTTCGGGCAAACCCATCGCTATGTTTTAACGAGCCTAGCGATAGTGAAACTCGTTCTCGTCTAAAGACAAGTTTGTCGCTATTAATCTTTTTAACGAGTTTAACGACAAAGATAACTCGGTCCTTTTCATTTTTAGAGAGTATGAAAAGGTACGTAAAGGTAACTCCAAAATTCCTTTTTTGTCACCTAATCCCTTAAGTCCGAAAAAGTATAAAACAATACAGAAGGGATGAATTTTCTATAGTTTTAACGAGCCGAACGAAACAAGCGCTCGATATTTTTGTGCAATAATCCCTCAGGTCCAAAAAGATTAAAATCTAGAGGAGGGATAGCACTTCCGATCGCTTTAACGAGCTGGAAGGCCAAAACTCAGCAATCTTTTCATATTTTACGAGTCAATTGAAAAGAGCTTAAAGAAGACTCATCTTTTGAGGAACGAGTGATAAAATGGGTAGTAGTTGATTCCAGGTAAGGGTTGGAATTTTCCAATTACGGCAGTGTCACAAGGATGGCTAGTGAAATCACTCTTCGCAGCTGTTCCTCAAAATGGGTAAACAATCAAATGGAGGTGAATGATCGGCCAATGGAAAAGTGGAGGTGACGGTGCAAACACGACCAAGGCTTTAATGGCTGAAATGCTTCATTCACAGTGGTTATTTACCGGGGAATAGTTCATTTTTTAACGAGCTTAAACGCGGGTGGAAACATTTGCTCATGTCTTATGTTTATTTTTTAACGAGCTTGAACTATGTGCTAAAACTACTCGATGCGGGTTTATTTTTTAACGAGCTTGAACCTTGCGGTAACACTGCTCGATAAGTTTGCATGCCCCCAGCATAATAACTCAAATCGAGGTGCATGCCACCCAAGCTTCATTGCATTCAACTCGGTGGTTGGAATGAAGGTTTACCTTTGAGACTTGGAAAGGGGATTTGTTTCATTTTTTAATGAGGTTGACACAGTAAAAGAACTATCCTCATAGCTCCTTTCATTTTTTAACGAGGTTGACACGAGATAAGAACCATCCTTGAAATCCACTGTATTTACAGTATTTGATAGAAAATAAAAAACTGAAGGATGATTAAGGTCACTGGAACTATCTTCCTTACAATTCGGAAGATGGGAGTGATGGTGGTAATCTTCCCATGGTGCCTCTCCTATCATCATTGATTGAATGATTCCTTGGTCTGTAGAATATACATGCGACCAAGGACCTGAAGAGGTGCCATATTCCTTAGACCTATCTATCCAAACACTCAATGAGCGTTGATTTTCCCCCCAAGCCAAGAAAATTGATTGCTACAATATTTCTATTAGGGCGATGATCCATGTTGTCAAAATGTTTAGGAAACTTTTGAATCTAGAAGATATAGAAGATTTCATATTGCAGGTTTCCACTGTGGCCACTTCCGCCAGATTACTTGGAGGCGATAGGGCAAAAGTACGCATTAAGGCAGGGTCTTTTAGGAGACCTACTCCGATATTTTGAAGTGAATGATTGCTTCCATGGATCATTGGAATGCTTCCCGTAACTTGTGAACTGTTGGGGAGAAATGTTTGTTGGTCGACGATTGTAATTCCTCCTTGGAAGGGAAATGCAATCTTCCTAAAATAGGTCGACACAACAGCAGCCATAGCATATATCCATGGTCTTCCCAATAGGATGTTGTAATCGAGGTTTCCGTCGATTACTTCAACATCAATTTCTACCATTTTGCCCCCCAGTTCAACTTGCAAGTTACTTAAAATCCTGTATGGAGTGTATGATCGTCCATCAAATGCTTTTAACGTCGTTGACGATCTCGACAAGGGTGGTGAGCCTAAATTTTTCCAGCAACTCATCGACATAATACATGTAGATTCCCCCCCATCAATAATTGTTCGATGAACAGTTTTGTTGAGGGCTTTCACTTGAATAAGGAAAGCTAGTTGAGCTGGTAACTGAGGGTCATATCCTTTATGATCAAAGGCCACAAGATTGGAATCCATTGGGTCAATCCCACCCATTGCTGATAATAAAGCTTGCTCTTGGGAGAGGAAATTTTGCGGTACTTCAAGTGTCGACATAGCGGACGGTGATTGGGCCAGGTCCTCTACTATATTATAATTCTGTGCTACTTTGGCACGAGGATTAAATGTCGATTTGTGTACTACTCCCTTTGGCAGATTTATTATTGGCTCAGGAATGATGGGCGACACAACTTCGGTCAAAGTTGTTGTCGAACTACTAGGTTGTTCATTAGCCTTGTTATTCGATGGCTGTGGATTCCCGTAATCTTTATTCCTTGTCAAAGCATCATTTTCCTGCTTTGAGATAGACAACATAAGCACATGGGATCGCGAAGCATTTTGATTAGCAACCAGTTTGGTTCCCGGGTTTGGAAACAGATCAGTCAATACTGCTGAGGTTTTTGAACTCTTAAAGAGTTTCTTAACTTCAGCTTTATGTGGACACTCTCTCGTCCAATGATCCTCATCGCATATATGACACCCCGCAGGGGGTTTCCTGTGCCCGGAAGGGTTTATAGAAGGTTTTTTAGGAGATGCCTCATCCTGCTTCCTTTTTCTCCCTTTCTTTTTCTTCTTGCCCCCTGGTTGCTTCAGTTGTTTTCCTTTGTCGGTCGACACGGCATTTACTTCTGAGGCAAGAAGTTCCTCATTTGCATTTTGACTAGAAATCGTACGGGCCTTTTTAGATGTAGCCTTTGTCAATTTCGTGTCTGTTGCGCCAATCACGCCATCGCCAGCATGAGAGTCATTGTTTGATTTAGGAGGAGGAGGAACTAAGAATTCCGGTCTAGGGGCGTCAAGTATTTTATCGTAGAGCGTGCCGGACTGAGTGTAAATCAAGTCCAAATATTGCGCACGAGCGATAACTTGCTCTTCTGTGACGACTCCCCCTTTTGCCACATCTTCCGTAATGGAAGGAAGTAATGACTTAATAAACCATTCAGCTAATAGCTGATCGGGGACGTACGTTTTTACCATCCTATGACGACGTCGCCACTCATGTATATGATCAGATATGTGAGTGGCCGTTGTCTGTTTGAAGTTGGTAAGGAGTTCCGTTCCCGTTTCGTACCTTATCGGTAACTGAAAATGGGTTAAAAAGGTTGTGGCTAGGGTACTGAAGTTGTCGAATGAAGCTCTAGGCAATTCGATATACCATTTTGCTGTTGGACCAATTAACGTCCTCTGAAAAAGGCGAAGCCTAATCGAATCATCATTTAGGGTGTTTGATGAACACCACAGATGAAATGTCATCACATGATTCGACGGATCTTCACCCGGATTTCCATTAAATTTAGGAATATCTGACGGAAGTTTATGCGGAATCGATGGCCACCAAGGGGCATAAGCAATTGGATCATTCGTCAGCCGGTTTAGATCTGGTAATTCTAGAGTTGCTACAAAGGGCAACTGTTGATTTAGGTTAGGTGAAGCATACCCAGGATAAGATGGAATCGCCTGAGCAATGGGTCTTTGCATACCAGCATAATGTATTTGATGCTGGAAACTTTGACAAGGTTGATGGGCATAACCATTATAATATGGTTGTTGATAACCGCTTTGGAAATGCGATTGCCCATTACTTACAAAGACTTGTTGCTTAGGTCCTTGATATGATTTCTGGAATGGGGGTTGTTGAGTTTGAACCAGCTCTGGTTGTTGGACCATTTGTTGTTGACCAATACTGGATGATTGACCAAGATGAGGAGTCACAGTACTTGTTTGAGCCTGAGTCGCTCCAGATAAGGAGGCACTAACCTGAGGTTGTGATTGAGTCGTTGAGACAAGAGGCTGTTGTATTGCAACCTGAGGCTGTTGGGGTTGACATACAACAGGTAGCGCTTGTACTTGTGACGCAGTCACCATAGCAGGTATAGCGGGAATATTCGACACAGGGTGGACTGGTTGTATTGAATATACAACCCTTGGTTGCTGAGGCAGTATTGGTACCCAACCGCTGGATGTAATTCCAGTTTGACCTGAACTTTGTTGTAAACTCCCATATGGTTTTTCTCCGGGGGGGACAATGAAAAGGCATATTGTCCTCCATATGGTGGCAATCCAGTTCTTAAAGGGTAGATTGGCCTTTGAAGACACATTGGATCAATTTGTTGAGTTTCAACATAAGAAATACCAGATGATAATCCGGATGAAGAAATAGGAACTAACCATGTCGTCGAAACAGTCCCTGATTGGACTCCGGCTTGTTGTTGACAACTTGCCGGGACAGATGGTATACCGGCGAACATCGTTGGAGTAGCAGTAGGAGGCTCTGCCGCTGCTGCGTCGGATGACACATTCCTGGATGTCGACGGTTGTTCAGACATATCTAGTCTATCCAAAAGATTTTCTAGCGATTTCGATTGACTTTCTTCCACGATCGCGGATTACTCGATCAACTAAAAATGAAGGGGAAATATGTTTCCGAATTAAATGAATTTTAGACGCTTTGACACAACTTGTTTTTTCAATTTTTAAGAGTCGAGAAAAAACAAAAGATGACTCTAGTCTCCTTCGATTTTTAATGAGCCTGAAGTGACAAGTGCTCAGATGGACCTTTTCCGTTAAGGAGTCTGAAAAGGAACGAAAGGGACTGCTCTGGAGATCTAGGTAGAGGGAATACCAAACCAATCGCAAAACTGCAGAATACTTTTTACGGTACGGCAGTCAATCTTCCCGAATGCTGTGTTCGGTGCATTGTGATCAGTAGGGCGGCTGACACGGCTTCCTATGGATAAAAGGTTTTAAGCCTATATGGGTCTCCCAATATATACTCGACGGTACGTGGGAGCACAAGTCCGTACTGGCACTTATCGTCTCAAAGTGGAGGAATCACCCAACCATCAGTGAGGACAATAGTTACCAGGCTTTACGAAGCCGGAATACGTCTCTAGCCTAGACCTCTAAATGTTGTGCGTTAAGTTCCAAAGCGTTGTTAGATTCATTCAATTTATTTTAAGTTGATCTTTCTTAGAATTTTTCCTTTTGGGATCACCACGAGATGTAGATGTAGTTCCTAAAATGCAATCTAAAGATGATAAGCAAACTTTTATCTCTTTTCAGCAATGAAAATCCTAGCTACAAGGGGAAAAGAAAGACACAATCTTTTCTCAAAGAGCAAAGAGCACACTGTAAATGCACTTTTCCCAAATCAAGCCAAACAGACTATCAATATGCAAATGCACATATGCATGTATTTGTTTTCACTTTCTTAATATTGATGCCTAAAAAGAAAGTTGATGTATAAATCTGAATTTTCTTTCAAGTGACAAACACAAACAAGCTTCTTTTCGAAATCAAAAGGTAGAGATGATTACGACACTTTATGATTTTGAAACAAACACTCGTTTCGACACTAGAAAGTCTCAAATTCAAACCAAAGGCAAAAGTAAAAGCATAATCGACTGTCAACAACAAATAAACTTTCTCCTAAGATCAAAATCGACACTTACGACAGATCTAAATCCAAGGACGACAGTGTGACTATTCTACTCTTTCAATGGAAAACTGTAAATGATGTAACAAACACACAAAGAACATCTACAGTCTTTTTGTACAAAGGAGGTGGAATTAAGGCAAAGAAAAGGGGTTTTTAAACAGACACACACTGATCACAGGTTGCAAAATCAGAGACAAAACTGAAAAAATGAAGCAAAGAACCTCAGCTGCACAGGGCTAGGCTGATCAGCGCACCTGTTACACAGAGAAACTGAATTGCAGCGCAGGTAGCCCTCTCGGGAACTGCGTTGAAATGCAGAATCTCTTCACAGAGCCTGCGCTGGGGCAGAAACGAGAATTCTATCCGGGTTCTGGGTCACGGTTTGCAGTTTAATCTATGGTTTTTGGCCGAGTGAAAGCAATCAGTAATGCACAATCAGAGGGTGGATTTAAAGGAGGTCTAAGAGCTATCACAAAGGGTAATCAGATCATTTGTGAATCAGCTATTCAAATCATAAACAAATCCAGTGAATGGATTGAAGTAGCAGGTGTCTACTTTGCATTTGATAATGGCAAATGCAGTTCGATTGCTACTTTTTTGTTTATGAAACAAACAACAAGAGAAACACAAACAAACTAACTAGATACGATCCCCAGCGGAGTCTCCATTTGTCATTTCCCGCTCAGCGCACCCTGGTAGTGCATTTAGGTGCGTTACAACACACCTAGCTAGTGTACTTGGGTGCTATGCAACGCAGCTAGCTAGTGGAGCAGCTGAAATGATCCTGATTTGACTGATTCGAGTAGTTTCTGGTGGAGAACTTCTGGGAGAAGCTGTAATTTGTTGACCTTGTTCTTTTAGGAGTTAGAACAACAATTTTAGGGACTTAGGAGCCCTTGGTTTATGGACATTTCATGCTTAGAGCTGTAAGGCACAAAAATGTCTATAACATCAGGAACCTCAATAAAGTTTCTCTTAAAGACAATTACCCTCTCCCTAAAATGGATCATATATTACGAAGGGTAGTAGGGTCAACTAGGATCTCATTATTGGATGGATTTTCTGGTTACAATCAGATTTTAGTTCACCCAGATGACCAGGAAAAAACTACATTCACTACTCCTTGGGGCACATTCATGTATGTGAAGATGCCTTTTGGGCTAAAGAATGCAGGGGCCACCTTTCAAAGAGATATGGATATAGCTTTTGCTAAGGAAATCCATGAATTCCTAGTAATATACTTAGATGATATCACTGTATTCTCAAAATCTGATAAACAACACCTAGATCATCTAAGGTAGGTTTTCATTAAATGTAGGAAGTATGGAATTTCTTTGAACCCTAAAAAATCTTTATTTGGGTTAGAGGAGGGTAAATTGTTAGGTCACATAATCTCTAAAGAGGGTATCCGAATAGACCCTGCAAGAATTTAAGCCATCTTACAGATACAACATCCTAGGAGAATCAGAGAATTACAAGCCTTTTTAGGAAAAATAAACTTTCTTAAGAGATTTATTTCTAACTTAGCAGAATTAATTAGATTATTGAATAACATGCTGAAAAAAGATTCGACCATAAAATGGATAGTTGAGGCTAAGAAGTCCTTTGAAGATATTAAACTAGCCTTAACAAAAACACCAATTTTGATCAGTCCAAAGTTTGATAGGGATTTCATTATATTCTCTTTTTCCTCAGAACACACAATTGTCATAGTCTTACTGCAAAAGAATGATGAGGGTTATGAACAACCTATTGCCTTTTTTAGCAAAGCCCTAAGAGATGCCTCTTTAAAATACAATATAATTGAAAAGAAAGCTTTTTCTTTGGTCAAAGCTATCAAAGATTTTAGAGTTTACATTTTATATTCTCATATAATAGCCTATGTCCCCAATGTAGTAGTCAAGGATATACTAACACAGGATGGTCCAGATGGGATGGAAATGGATTGCTACTATATTAGAATATGACCTATAAATAAATCCAACAAAGTTAATCAAAGGCTAAGGTTTAGCCAAGCTCATGGCTGAATCAAACTGTCAGGCCTTAGAAATAAATTTTAATACAGAAATGGATAATGGAGAGGAGATGGCGACTCCACCAATCAGCCAGGAATTTATTGAATCACCATGGTATGATGACATCATATATGTTTTACAAAATTTACAAGCTCCTCTTGAATTATCTAGGACCAAAAGCAAGCTTTTAAAAATGAAATCTTTAAAGTTTTGCATAATTGACAATGCTCTGTTTTGAAGGTATCCTTCTTAACTGTTTATTAAAAGAAGAATCTGACAAGGTGTTACAAGAGTTTCATGCAGGTGACTGTGGGGGACATCTTTATTGGAAAACCACTGTTGACAAGATTCTTAGAGTCGTTTTTATTGGCCCACTTTTTTTTCTGATGTAAAGAAATTTGTAACCTCATGTCATAAATGCCAAATTTTTGAAGGAAAGAAAAAGATTTTACCCCTCCCTCTAAAACCAATATCTGCTGAAGCACCTTTTCAACAATGGGGTCTTGACTTCATTGGTGAAATTCACCCACCTTCCTCTGCCCAACACAAATGGATTCTCACTGCTATAGATTACTTTACCAAATGGATATAAGCCATACCATCAAGGCAAGCCACTGATACTATTATAATAACCTTCCTTGAATCCAACATCCTATCTAGATTTGGGGGCCCAACCAAGATCATCACTGATAATGCAGAAACCTTCAAATCTAAGAAAATTATTGATTTATGTAATAAGTACCATATAACATTGGGCCATTCCATAGCTTATTACCCACAAGGAAATGGACTAGAAAAGTCCCCAAATAAAAGTTTGGTAAACATCATCAAAAAACTGTTAGAAGACAACAACAAAACATGGAACAAGAAGCTAGTGAATGCCTTATGGGAAAATAGGCTAACCAAAAAGAAATCCATTGGTACAAGTCCTTATCAATTATTTTATGGAATGGAAGTTTTTTTCCCATCTTCCTTGGGAACATCAGTGATGAAGTTGCTCCAAGAGTTTCAAGTTGAACCAATTGACATCCAAAGGAGAATCAACCAAAAAATTCATTTATAGCAAACCAGGGAAGATGTGTATATCAGATCTCAAGTTGTGCAGGAAAGGATCAAAAAGGCTTTTGACAAAAGGACTAAGGCAGAAGATTTTTAACTAGGGGAAAAAGTTTTGAAATGGGACTCAAGAAGAGAGGATAAAGGTAAACATGGGAAGTTTGATTTCCTATGGAAAGGCCCATATATCATCTATGCATTTAGAGGTAATAATGCTTTCTTCCTGAGAGAAATGGATGGCACAGAAGTAGAAGGAGGACCAGTTAATGGTCAAATAATTAAACATTACATTGAACCTAGTTACTGATTCCACTAATCATTTGTACATATTCTGTTTTTCAAAGTCTAGAGTTGATTGGATAGTGAATTTTTGGAGTTGACGCCCGAAGAGAAGGCCCTAAGCTTCAAAGGCTTTACTGTCATAAATAGCAATAAGGCAGAAAAGTGAAAGGGAAAAAAGTTGTAGAGTAACATCACAACAATCCAGAAGGCCATTAATCTACAAGTTCTTGGCATTTCACCAGGAAATGCCATCCCCAAGTGTCATAATTTTTTAATGGCTGAGATTAAACCTATAATATGTACATACCTTTGCTTTTGCAAATGTTTTCCATATTCAAAAAATTAAAAAATATAAAGAGGGTATGTCCTAAAAGAAAAATCAAAGGACAAAAAGAATAAAAAGGTAAAAATAGATGAAAATATGAACCCCAAGAAAAGAAAAGACCATGAAAGTGTGCAAGTCAAAATGCCACTACTATCTACTTTTTATGTAGAATAAATGATTGTGGGTAGTTTGTAACCTATGCCACAATCCATGATAGTCAAAATGTTTAAACTTGGCTATTTCATGTTTCAATTTTATGTTTATAGATAGAGAATAAAAATATGACCAAACAGTGTAATCTTGGCAGATAAGTAGATTAGGTAGAGTAAATAAAAAGGATCTCAATTGTTTAATATGAGCCCTTGGATGTAATAAGGTTATATTTAGCTAGATTACCATTGTAAAGAAAAGAAAATATTTGATAAGGGTTTTCTAGTTCAAATTCACCCTAATAAAGAGAAGTAAAAATGGTAGGATGAGTAGATGGGTAAGTAGGAGAAAGGTTGCAGAATTATGATGATTGTTAGATAAAAGCATATTGATCACCCTCATCATGAAAGTTCTAAGTATGAATGAGAAATTGGACTAGCATAAAGTTCACAAAGTCAAATTAACTAATTTCCCCTCACTCATTTCACCCTTTACTTAACTAATTTCCCACAATAAGGTTGAAGTACCCAAAATCTTAAGTCAAAGGGGCTCAGAGCATTTCTCTGACTTCTGGAGGGACCGGACCCTCGACCCAATGACTTATAGATCTTAAGTACTAAAATCCCCTCATAAACATTCATCCCCTTCAATTCATTCATTTTCCCCTAATAAATCCCTTTTCCTAAGGTTAAAACACCATTTTCCTAAGGAAAAGCAATCACCCCCATGGATACCCCTTTTTATGAAAAACCCACAAAAATGCACTTAGCCTAAGTTATAATGTTCTATGTAAAAAGCAATGGAATTACAAAAACACATTATGCTTAGCGCCACTTCATTTATCCCCCACAATTTTCATATTAACTCTTAACATTATTTATACGTTAATTCCCGAAAAAACCCCTTTCCCGTATATTTTATTAAACCCTTTTAGTACTAATATCCCTATCCCTAAGTTTGAAATATAAACTTTATATTACCCAACCCTGAAAAATGACATAATTAATTGGTCTATGATTAATTAAAGTGAAACCATTAACCAATCAAATCTGATCGGATATTTTAATCCCCGCCCTAACCCCTCATTAAACTAAAACCACTGTGTTCAACTGCTCGCCAGGCCCCTCCATTACCGTCTGTGCAACTCCCGCGCCCGACCACTATACGATCTCCCCCTTCCCCATCCAAAGACTCACGTTGATTTTGGAAGGGCCCAAAGTCCAAACGATACCTGCCTGAAATGGGTTGTTTTCTACCAGGCCCCCAAAGCGACGTGGCACACGATGAGTGGAATCGGGCGGCCTCCCCCCAATACCGCCAAGCACCCAAAGGCTGTGCGAAGTAAACTTCTTATTGTCGCTACTCGCCAAAATTCTCACTGTTCATCCCGCTACGCGACAAACGGTCATTGTTCACTCATACCCGCCAAATTGACTTTTTGCGCATAAATCCAAAAAATCCCCAAATCATTGTTTTTACTGTTTTAACTGTAATTTTCCATGCACACACCTATGAACGTTGAAAAGTTGTCAACCCATGTACACCTACACTTTGAAGACACCATAAGCTCCCAGATTGCCTTCCAGCCTTTTCAACCATTCAGAATTGTCAGTTACCTAGTTTACACCCCGTTTTCATCAATTCCAGGTATTTAAGCTAGAATCCATTGAAAGCCCTGTTAATTTCTGAACCAGTCTCTAAATATTTCTTAATTGAAATTAAAGGGAACTTTAATAGCATAAAACCCTCCTGGAATTGAACCCCTATTACCTAAAAAAACTGAAAATCTACTTTCCCCCATTCTTAAAGCCACAAGAACTAAGAATGGTTGCCCCAATTGCCATGGATGTTAGGCCAATTACTACTCCTCACCTGGAGCGGGACCACCTTCCTCTTGCTGATATAGACTTCCAAATTAAGGATACCTCTATCCATGAATCCCCTTTAAAACTGTACTGTCGATATAGAGACCAATACCTCAACCAAGCCGATAAAATAGGTTTGTGGGAATCTAATTTACCTAAATACCAATTCCCTGAGATGCACATATTTCCAAAGATTGTCCATTATTGCCATGCAAACTACATTACCAGTCAAATAGCAGTGATGTCCCTTGACCACACCATACTTTTCACCAACAATTGGAGACCTGCTAGACAAATTTCCCAAGCTTACCATTGCCAGTCTTGCTCAAATGTTCCAAACTTTTATTGTAGAAGAAAAGCATACCCCACAAGAACCTTCCCCATATATATATACCATATTTTCTCAGTTTGGCCAAGACATTGTGTCAATGATATCTAGTATCTTAGGCTATACAACCAATGAATACATAGATGAAATCATCTTAGCCTTCATGTCCATTTTTTCTCCAGGACAACCCCCTACTATTAGGTATGATTATGCCTAGTACCTAGCTGATAGGATGCATGAACAATTTTTTAGAATGAGTAATGAAAGAGTGTTTAAGTATTCTTCAGTTTTGTACCACCTTTTCTTATACTACCAAGCTGACAAGTTCCCATTCACTCTCTAAAAGCTTGACACTAAAGGTCATCCTAGGTAAGTAATTTTTTGGGCTCCTTTGATACATAAGTAGATTCCCCATATCCATACACAGATTTCATTGATATTTTTGTACATCCAGTAGTGACCATGCTGCTAGGAAGTCCTCCTCCAAGAATTAGTTCAGATATCAGGAGGATCCTGTAGCTATCAAAACAACACAAAGTGGGAGATTGGTACCTGTATCAAAATCACACAGAAATTAGGATCTATGGCCGTGATTTGGCCCCATATAAATTGCCTAGATACGTCCCACTGAGGTTATTTGCTCTGGAGTACTACAAGCAAATAATCAACTCAAATGAGGTACATTTTGTTAAGGCCAAAAAGAAGGCCCAGCTCAGAATCAAGGATCAACTAGGCCCCTTTGTATGTAATAGCAGAGAAGCTGGAAGAGAAGAAGAAGAAATCCTTTAGAGACTCAAACTAAAACAAAGCTTCATGTGGGGATATGACCCTGTGACTATATTTGCAACAGGAGACAGAATAACAAGATGGCTCCCTATATTCACCACAGAATCCCTGAGATAGAGAAATATGCAAACCAACTGGAATGGGTGGAGAATACTTTAGTAGATAGGGACAACACTGAAGGAGCAATTGAAAATGCTCTAATTGATTTAGAGAAAAGGCTTGATGAAGGTTCTTTTTGCAGGTGCCAGGAGAATCTCAAGTCCAAACAGAATCACAAGCAAAAACAGAATCACAGGTATAAAGTGAATCTCATATAGAAGAAGAGTCCTAGGTGCAAGAAGAATTAGAGCAGCCAGACCTATCAGAGGAATTGGGTCAAATAGCAGCCCACTATGAGTACTCCCCCTAACTTGAAAACTCCTCTAAATGAGGATAAAAGGCTCAAAATGAATAGGGAGGAGGCCACTACATCAGGCAGAGAAACTACATAAGCATATGCAGAGACTAGCCTGGTCAAAAGGCAGAGGTTGAATCCTGTTTCGGAGCAAAAATTCACAGAAGAAACAATGGGGGCCACCAATGCAGAGAAAGAAAGAAGTAGGCCTGCCACTCCTTCTGGGGGCACACTAGAACATTCCACATCAAATACTCAGATGTTGGAAAGGCAACAGAGTGTTGAGGTGTCCTACTTTAGGATGCTTGCTGACAGAGATCAAGACATTAGAGAGAGGTACAAAGATATAAAGGCTAGGAATGAGAGGCTAAAAGCCCAGAATTATGCACAGTACCTTAAGATGGAACCTACAAACCAGACAAAGCTAATGTTTTCCTATGATGTGAAAGAGGGCAAAATGCAGATGAAATTTATGAAGCCCACTACTCAGCAACCAAGTACAACAGCTGACTTCCAGAAGATAGAGTTTGAAGTGCTAGCAAAGGACATACATCCTATTGACCAGATTGAGCTGTAAAAACAGATAGGGGAGATGATTTACTCCACCTTGACATGGAAAACCATCGCAGCTCACCAACTGTAGAATTCCCTAAATAACATATCAGCTCAATTTCAATTAAAAAAGACCTCTTCACAAGCAAAGGACACCAGAATCAAGTCCTTGGAGGACTTAATCATTGAGTTGGGACATGATCCCAAAGATGTGAAGGCCACTGAAAAACTGATCAAGAAGAAAAACGATGACATAGATGCTTCGAAGAAGCAACTGAAGATTCCACCACTGCATCACCCACAGACAACAGAGGTCCTGGATTTAAATGACTAGTTGAAAGAAACATAAAAATAATTGGACACATTGATTCAGTCCAAACAAAGTGAACTGGACACCACTTCCACTGTTGCCATTCCCACAGTAGCAACTGCAGTTCCCTCAACACTGGCAGCATCCTTGGCACCAATAGCTTCACCTGCAACAACACTGCTAGTCACAACTGAGTCAACAACAGCAGGTACTTCAACAGAAAAGACAATAGAGTTAATGAAAGCCATGGAGGAAATGCCCATCTAGGGAACAGAACTTAAGAGGCTTAAAGAGAAGTGACAAGCTTAGAAACTGACTGCAAGCTTGCCCAAATACAACAGAGAGAAGAAACACAGAAAGCCCTAAGGATGGGTGGGAAGATTAAGGTCCTAGAGAAGGATCTAACATTACAAAAGCCACTAGGACAGACTAAAGAGATGCTCTAGGCCAATATCATTGACTCTGTCAATGATATTTGGCCATCAATTCAAGTAATATTTAAGGAAACAGAACTGGTCAAAATGGCCACCAAAGCAATACAAAAGGTAAAAGAAGACCTAGGAGACTAGCCTGAGTATGCTAATTGACTCATCCATTTTTTGAACAACAAAAACATGCACGAACTAAATGATCTTGGTGTGGAGGACAAAACTGAAGCCATCATTGAAGTCAAAAAGTTTCTTTCTAAAAGAAACCTTATACTTAACCTGGAGAAAAAATTCCATAACATGCAGGTTGGCATTGACAGATTCATGGCAAAGTTTCAAATTTTGATGGATAAAGGCCTTCCCAATCCCATGGTAATCAATTACAAACTTATGACCCAATTGGACTATGTTGAAAGATTAAAGAAATTGTCCAAGGAACAAGCAAGCACTTCAAGAATCAAAGCATCGCCAACAGGGAAAGTATTATATGATACTTGAGAAACTTTATTCTTCCTAGAGCATGAGGTGAAACATCTATTTGTCACCAAGAAAAATTTTTCCAAATACATTGAGGCAAACGAGATATATAAAAGGATGCTCAAAGTAAAATTACCTGAAGATGAATGGTGGGAAAAGATGACAGATTTACTATAAGTTACCACACTAAATCTAAATAGCAGCCAGATGAAACAGGTAAATAGGGTCAAAGAGAAACAGGGTCAAAGAGTAACAGGTTAAAGAGTATCAGTTAAAGACCAAAGACAAAGATGATTCCAGTGTACACATATCAGCCAGCCTAAAAGGGCTCAAGTTCAACTACAACAACCAACACTACGACAATAAGAGGGACAGCATGATGTAGTTTTCCATCTGTCTCTATCTTCATTCTTGAAGATATTTTTATTTCCTTAATTAAATCTCAAAACTGTTATGAGATATTTTGTAATATTTTTTGTATAAATACTTCCCATTTTGAAGTATTTAGTGTGGATTCAAAGACATTTTTGTAGACTTGTATCTAAAATCAAAGTGATATTGTATCAAGACTAGATTGGCTTGCTAGATCATGGAATAAAGTTCAGATATTTTACAGGATTCTTGTGTCAAGCGAAAATCAAATAAGTATTCTCTCATGTGTATTATTGTTTTTCCTTATGTTTATTAATAATCATATGTGTTTCTATGAAATTTGAATGGTAAACTAGGAATGATATTTCAGAACTTGCTTTAATGCACTCTGTTTTGTTTGTTTACCTTCTTAATGTTTTCTGCTAAACTATCTTAGTTAGGGAAATCTTAAATGCTCCCTTACTTCCGTAGTTTCTCCCTGTGGTCTATGTAGCAAATAATTCTTAATTTATCCTTGTTGATGATCATCCCCTATTCCTCATTTTGATATTGGTCTAAGGACTCTTCATTTCCCTTTTACCCTTGTTAGAATCATTCCATGCATTAGCCCTTTGAAGATTTGCCTTTTGCTTTGCTAGCCTACCCTGTAAACAATCCCTTTAATGATCTGGAGTAGTTAAACTATCCTTTGATTTACTCCATAGCCCAATGGCTTAAAAACCTAGCTCTATCCATCTGTTCCAAGAATTCCACCACCCAACTTTCAATCAAAATAAAAATCCTAATGAACACTAAGAACTAGCCTAAAATCTAATAAAACAAAGTTAAATTATAAAGAGAGATCCCTCTCTGGACTTAGGTTGACTAGAACCTAAGTCTAAAAGATTTGGTTTGTGGTTACCTTGGATTATTCCTTCTTTTAATAACTTCTAGGGAAAACTTCTAAGTGATAACAACTCCTAATGTCAAATACATTAGTAGGAACTAACCACTTCATGATGGCCTCCACCTTGGTGGGATCTATCTTCATCTCTCCTCCACCTATCACATATCGCAAATACACCAACATTGTTGTGCAAACTCATACTTCTTGCGATTTTCTAGTAGTTGGTTCTTCTTTAAGGTCTCTAGCACTTAAGTCAAATGTGAGATATGCTCCTCCCAGGTAACACTGTATACCAATATATCATCCAAATAGATGATAACAAATGAATCTATAAAAAGGTTAAATAAATCAAATAAATCATTCATAAACATCATAAATGTAGTTCGTGCATTTCATAGGCAAAATAGCATGACTAACCACTCATAAAAACCTTGCTTAGTTTTGAAGGTGTTCTTTTAGGTGTCTTCTTCTTTGACTCAAATATCCCCTAGGAATGATAGTCAACTTCGTGAGAACATCATGAATAGATTAACAAATCCATATTAAATAACACACACACACACACACACATATATATCCAAGTCACGATTCATTGGGTACAACAAACACGTATAAATAAACATGGTGGATGATAGGTTATGTCTTTTGGAAAGGGAATTACTTGTCATTATTACACATAATTATTAATAACTATTATCTCAATGATTATTATTTATTACATACTAATTTCTATATTATAGCCCTATTTGTAATATACCTTTGGTATATTACAAGTCCCCCCTCCTCCCCCCTAAAAATATTGTCTTCAAAGCATATTTATAGAAGGGATTTATTTTTTTTCTTTGGCTTGTAATGTCTTTGCATTATTCTCTATTATTTATACTATCATGGTTAAGAATATGATATGGTGTAATAACCCCAAATAATACACCCATTTTTTTTAATCCAAATAGATAATAGTTTGTTATGACAACATTGTTAATATTGTAATACATCTTAATAATAAATTCAATGAATATTCATCATAGTTTCCATACACCATGTAAAATTTATTGGAAATTCATATTCTTGTATATTCAAGCCCTTACTAGACTTTCTTATTCTTTGTATTTGTTCCCTTGTCTAAGCTTCACCTATATGTGATCTTATTCACATCTTCTAATTTTAATTCCCAAAATAAAACCTTCAAAATGTTTTATTAAAAATATATTATTATTGTATTATTTTTAGTATTCAAACCCATAACTAAGAATTTAACATATTTCACATGGTTTTCCTTCTTGTTAAAGGATCGACACCCTTTATATCAACTCGGGCTTACATCCGATTCGGAAGGATGGCGAAGACAGAGTTGGTGCGACCACGTCCTGACACGGGGTAGGCAATCCACAATACACCTAGGTCCAGGCTGTAGACTAGGTCTGTTTCCGCCGTAGCTTGCCCGTAACTAGATGACGACGACCCCCGTTTCTTCATTTCCTACTTACCACTTGAAATGGTGACTCGAGCTAGCATTTTCGGTTTAGCATTGTAGGGTTTGGTCTTCACCTATGTCAGTTCCTCCGATTTACGATGGTAGTTGGCGTAACCCCCAAAGCAACAATGGAAGGTGACCTTATAGATTACTCGGAGGACCCCCTTGAGGGCATCTCCATTTTCAGCAGACGGACTAGAAACGAAGCATATTTTGTGTTCAGTAGGGAGCTCACTGAAGTTATCACTCCGCTCCCGTCACTATCGGGACAACCCAACGCTGTTATTGACCTCCCGGAGGTTCCTATGACTTGGCGGGCTTCCACTGTGTCTCACCTAATGCTGATCCCCCATCATTTCGGCCCTAGGACTACTAACTCTGTACAGGCGATAGGATCTTCCGGCTTATCCTCCCTCCACCCCTCAGTGGCCTCACATTGCCCATCTCAATCCCCGCATAGAGAAGCTCTGCCCATTTCTACTCACTCTTCCCCACCCTTGGAGCCTGCTTAGCCATCTGGCAGCTATACTACCATCCCTCCTCTCCTGAACACCTTCCCTTCTATCTCTGCACCGTTACCTCCAAACCCTAACCCTAACCCTACCCCTCCAAACCCTAATCTCGAAGAAACCCTTGAGGGATCTGAGGAAGCGGAGCCTGCCCATGGGAAGAAGAAAAGGTGTGTCAATACTAGGGCACAGGAAGTCTTCATTGATTGAGAAGAATACTTTCAGTGGCAAGACACCATGGATATGGCAATGACGGTCCTGGTTGGTAGGGTCAGAGGTAGGAACTACACCGCAGCTAGACTCAAACAGTGGGTTGCGGAAATTTGGGGCCATCACCTAGAAGATCCACCTATCGTACAAACCTTTGTTCATGGTTGGTTTTCCCTTTGTTTCACTCGAGTTGAACATACTAACTAGGTCCTATCCTCCTTCTGGCACATCGAACAAGCCCCGGTCATGCTAAGGAGATGGATTCCACTGTTTGATCCAAACATAGAACAACTTGGGGCGGGGCCAATATGGGTTCGGCTTCTTGGCTTGCCTCTTCACTTCTGGACAGAGGATATATTCAGAAGAATTGGTAATTCTCTAGAGAAATACCTGGATTATGACAGATCCTATCTCTCAACAGGGGTCATGGCCTATGCAAGACTATTGGTTCACCTGGACATTAAAGGTGGTTTGCAAGAAAATGTCACGCTTCGCTAGCAGAATTACAACCAGATCCAGATATTGGACTATGAAGGGGTCCCCTTTCACTGTAGACACTTCCCTAAGGTTGGACACCTCTTCAAGGATTTCCCTCTCCTCACGAAATCAAAGATGGGAAACAAAGGGAAGACCTCATCAGCAGGGGGAGAACAGACATAGGAGGAACACTTGGATGGGGCTGATATGATGGACACTGGTGCAGATGGATCCAGGCTTGCCTCATTGACTCCGAAGAAGCGCGGGAATGCACCCCTTCGGCCACCTTCACCTCCACTGACCAAGTCTAAGGTGGATGCTAGAGTCACGCTATCTTTGGGTATGTCCAAACCTAACCCTTACTCTACATTCATTATTTTTTCATCTGCACATAAGGCTATCTTTAAGAAACGCGGGTCGAATCTAGACAATCCTCATCTCTATTTAAGCCACCCAGTTAGCCCCCACATTCCTCATATGCCTGACCCCCCACCAACTATGCCCATGATCATACCGGAGCCACCAAAGGTATCAATCCTTGGATCTGACCCCGCTCCTCATCAATATCATCTCCGATCACATTCACGCGCACTAATGTCGGATGCTATTGGAATTGGTCTTACTCCTTCCTCCTCCTCTCCAAAGCGCCCCTGTGGCAGACCTTCCTCCCTGTCAAAAGCTAACAGAAGGTAGGAATGGAGGTGGCCTCCGGGAAACTGCTTTCACTTGATAGGGTCCTTAGAGCACTAAGCCCTCCTCAGGTGACTCCCCCATGAAGGTTCTCTCCTTCAACTGCAGAGGGATTGTTAGTCTTGAGAAAAAACTAAAGCTGAGGAGGCTTCTCCAGAAGAAGCCGAGTGATTTGGTCTTTCTACAGGAAACCTTGGGTGTGGCAACTATCATTTCTCCTCTACTGGAATCTATGCTTCTAGGATAGCATTTCCAAGCCATTGATGTTAATGGATGCTCGAGGGGCACTGCCCTGGGATACAACCCCCGCAAAATTAATATTTTTGGTTCTTGGGGGGGTATAGGGTTCATAGGGGTGAAATTATACTTGACTGAGCTGGGAGCTAAGATTAGAATGATAAGTATACAGGCCTTGCCATCATAGAGAGAACTTCTGGGAAAGGATTTTGGCAGCCAATATTTTTTAGTCTAATAATATCATTCTAGGAGGAGACCTAAATTTCTCCCTAGGCTACTCAAAATCTTGGGGTCACCATGCACAAGATGACCCCTTAGCAGGTTTATTTGAGTAGCTCCTCGACCTTCACAGGCTCATAGATATCCCATTTGCCAGAATAGCCCCTACTTGGAGGAATAAAAGAAGCGGGGAGGCCAGCCTTGCCAGGAGACTGGACTGATTCCTCATCAAGGAACAATTTGTAGAGCAGGGTTATACTTATTGCTAATGGGTGGGATCTAGTGGACTCTCAGACCATCTACAAATTCACCTTGAAATCCATGGCAATATTAGCAAACCTAGAGCTCCTTTCAAATTCAACTCCACATGGTTGAAAGATAACTCCTACATCCACCTAGTCACAGAATTTTGGAAGGCTCACCCACTGGCAAGAGGTTGGAACATCACTGAAGGATTCGTGGCTAATTTGAAGGAATTGAAGAAGCTATCCAAGATTTGGGCTCACAACAAGAGGTGTGCTAAATAGCATCGATTAAATGAGATTGAACATGAGATAGCCAACCCAGAGGATAACAATGGAGGCACCTTCCCTTCAAATGAGATTAGGGACAAGCTCATTGAATTAATAGTCTTAAGAGGAAACATTCTCAAGGATAAAGAGGAAACTTGGAGACTGAGGATCAGAGCTATATGGCTGAGGGAAGGGGATGATAATTCCAATTTTTTCCACAAATTTGGAAATGGAAGGAGGGTCATTAATACCATATGGAAACTGACAAATGAGCAGGGAGCAGAGGTTGATAACTTCCCTCACCTGGCCTCCTTGGCCACTTCACACTTCAAGTAGGTCTATCATGCCCCCCCAACACTACCCTAGCAGAGGTCATTAGAGTAACGCAACTGTTTCCTCGGTTCATTGATAATGAGGAAGCCAAGAAGCTTAACAGAGAGGTCACTTTTGGGGAGCTTGAGGCAACACTAAAATTGTTTAAAAAGGATAAGAGCCCTGGTCTAGATGGATGGTCTGTAGAGTTCTACCTAGCCTTTATTAACATACTTGGAAATGACCTACTCAAGGTCATCGAGGAATGCAGGAAGACTGGGCGTATGCATGGTGCTATTAACTCCACCTTCATTGCCCTCATCCCCAAATCAGATAATCCATCATCCTTCAATGACTTTCAACCCATTTCCCTCTACAATTTCCTATACAAAATCATATCCAAAATCATTGCAAATCACCTTCACCCCATCCTATCCAACCACATATCATCAAAGCAATTTGCCTTCCTACAAGATCGACAGATTCATGAAGCCATAGGCACTGCCCAGGAAGTACTGCACTCCATCCAAACCAGGAAGATCAAGGGAATGATCCTCAAAGCTGATCTCTCGAAAGCCTTCGACAGGGTAAGCTAGCTTTACCTCAGAATGCTACTTACTCATTTAGGATTTCCAGTGGGAGTTATTAGATGGATCATGTGCTGCATCACCAATATATCCTTTAGTGTACTAATTAATGGGGCTGCGTCACCCTTCTTCGGCTCTAAAATAGGTCTCAGGCAGGGGTGTCCACTATCTCCTCTACTCTCTCTCCTAGTCATGGAAGGGCTAAGCAGACTGATCAAGGACATGCACCATAGAGGCAGACTCTCTAAAATCAGAATATTGGAGGATTGTACTATAACTCACCTCCTTTTCATGGACAATGTACTAATGTTTCTAAATGGAGGAATCAATGACCTCTCTACCATACAGAACACCATCAATATTTTTAAAACCACTACTGACATGACCATTAACAACTCTAAGTCCACTATAACAGTATTAGAATGCTCCCCCCATGAGATACACTTTGCGATTCAAAGGTTCCCTTTCACTCTGACCTAGATAGATGGAGGCCTTCGCTACCTGGGTTACAGACTGAAACCACTTGGATATAAAATTCTAGACTGGATATGGTTGATCTCCAAGCTTGAGAAAAGACTCAACATATGGTACCATAGACATCTTCCAGAGCCGGAAGATTGGTTTTCATCAAGGCGGTATTGGAGGCCACCTTGGTATATTAGATGTCCCTCGCTTGGATCCCAAGAGGCATTCTCAATCAAATACAAAACCTTTGTTGCAAATTCCTATGGAAAGGAAATCAAACAGGAAGGATATTTTCATGGGCAAGATGGGATCTTCTGTCTATCCGAAAGAAATGAGGGGGGTGGGGTATTAAAAAATTGGGGGATTTTTCCTCTGCACTAGTGGCCAATTTAGGGTGGCAATTAACGACCTCCAACAGTCTCTGTACCAAAATCACAGTCGCTAAGTATATTGCTCCATTAAGGCCGATGGATTGGTTGAGACTAACAAGTTGGAACAAATCGGGGATCTCAAATATCTGGAAAGTGGTTCTGAGCTTGACACCTCTTATTCAGGATGGTCTAACTTGGAGAATATCTGATGGGACATCCATCCGAATAGGTCGAGACCCTTGGATAGTATCTGCGAATGCACATCAACTACCTTAGGGCTTGCTCCAGAATCTCAACAAGAAAGGTATCACCCACATAGTGCACATTGCAGATCTGGAGAGATCAACCTTTCTCCACCAAGCTTGGAAGATAACCCACAGCTTGCTCCTTCCTATACAATGGCACCAAGCTTGGAGTACCTACACTGCTTCTCTCATGGAATCCCACATTCGACTAAGAGAAGGGGAAGATGAGATCACATGGGCCATCACCAAAAATGGTCGATACTCCCCAAAAGAGGGGTATCTACAATTGGCCAATAGACACAAGCCACAACACACTGAAACATGGTGGAAGAATATGTGGAATTTTAAATCACCTCCCCGAGCTAGGTTACTTATGTGGTCTATATTGAAAAATAAGGTGTCGACGGGTGATAACTTGTCTAGAAGAGGGCTATATGGACCTTACTGGTGCTGCTTGTGTAAGGAAAACACTGAATCTTTGGATCACCTCTTCCTCTTCTGTCCTATTACAATTGATCTTTGGACCTCCATTCTTACACACACTCTCTCACCTATCAATTGGAGGGGTCAGACTACCAAGGAAGTATGGGAAAATTGGTGGTCATCTGTAACACCGCCCAAAGCCAGAAACCTCCCCCTTCTCATTAGTTGGGAAATCTGGATAGCAAGGAACCGCTCTATTTTACGGGACACCACCCCTCATTGGCCATCCATCACAGCTATAATTATAGCCGATTACAGTTCACTTCCTGAGGACTTGGCTGCCTCTCCACCCAGGAACATCATTCCCGAGTCCATCGATCACTCACAACCCTGGGCACACTTTGATGGATCCACACAAGAAACAGGAAGTGGAGGTGGGGATATCCTATATATATCAGATACACATCATTATCATATTCAAATGGTACTTGGAAATGGTACAAACAATTTTGTTGAACTCTCCACGACCAAATACCTCATCCAATTTGCAATTGAAAAAGACTGTCATAATCTACAAGTATTTGGTGACTCAAAAATTGTATGTGACTGGATTAACAAAACCACAACATGTCATGCATTCACATTACGACATATATTGGATGAAGTGCATAGATACATCACATACTTTGACAATTTTGTTTGTCACCACATATATAGGGAACGGAACTCCATCGCTGACAAACTTTCCAAAGAGGTAGCGATTAGGCCATGCAACATCTGGATGATCCAGGAGCAGCGGGGAGGTGAACAGTACCAGTACTACCACCGCCCATATATGGACCAGGCAGATCAGGCTCAACAGGAGCTTGAAATCATTTGATATTCGACTGTTTTATTTCTATTTATATTTACTATGTTTATATATATTTCAGTACATGTCCTCAGGAATACTCTCTGCGTAGAGTAGAATTTTTTGAAGTATTTTAAACAGTACTATTAAATGACTGTCTCCTTGCATGGAGAACATATTTTTGGCTCTTTAAATTTTGAACTAGCACACAGCCACTACATTTTTCATATGCTCATAGCATCTACAGCATTTAATTTTCCTATTAATGAAAATTACGATTTTTCCAAGGGGAAATCAACTCGGGCTTTGGCACTAACAATTATATTTCTCTTAGGTTATGTATTCACGAACACTTCTATTACAATTACTTGAATGATTCATACATTTATAAAAACACTTAATCCATTGGATAGCATTACAAATCAGTTTTTTCATTGCCTAGGTTCATGTGAATATCCCTCAATGGTCCTTGCTATAAATGTTTCTAAACTTGATCATTCAAATCCATGTAGTATATTACACATTGATTTCTAGACTATTCCTATAGGTTTTAACCCCATACATAAATTGCCTGCATACGAATTCTAAAACACAGAAAATAAACAATGTGAGAGCATAACACATAAAACACATATACACAGAGATTTTCCCCTAGATCCCAAAACTGGGACTACCAGCTTGATTTTTCATTATGTTCCTTTCAATGTTATAAGACATATTTATGCATGCCGAAGCATCCAATACCATGGACCGAAAAACCATCACGTCCAATACCATGGACCGAAAACCATCGCGTCCAAAAACATGTGTGAAAATCATGCAAAAAACCATAGGTGGGCCCGCCCAACCTAACATAGACTCCAAAACAAAAAAATTCTGGGGTGTTGCCCCAGACCCCATAAAGTGGGGTTACGAGTACCTCTCAAACCCCATGTGACTCTCCCCCTATTACAAAATCAGCGCAGCGAAGGGGGGGCTCTGCCCCCCCTCTAACCCCCCAATTAACTACGTGGGCTAGTCGTGGAAAGAATATAACACAACCCAACATTCTCCCACTTGTTGTTTTCTTTCCATAGGGGCCCACAAGAGAGCTTAGTCATTCTTCCAGCCCTGAAATGCCCATTTTTTCTCTACACCAAGAGAACTTCTCAGAGCTCACATATTTTGTCAATGCATCTGCAGTATTCTTCAAAGTGTCCACCTTTACCAGCAACACCTTTTTGTCTTCTATCATTTCCCTCACAAAGTGATATTGAACATCAATGTGCTTTGTCTTTGAATGATATGTGGGGTTCTTTGCCAAGAAAATTGCACTTCAGCTGTCACAGTCTATCCTTATGGCTCCCTGTACTAACCCCATACTTGAACACAATCTCTGCAACCAAACTACTTCCTTGCTTGCATGAGTGGCTGCCATGTATTTTGCCTCTGTAGTTGATAGTGCCACTACAGATTGTTTCTTACTCATCCAACTGATTGCACCTCCAAATAGGTTAAACACATACCCACTTGTAGATCTTCTCTGATCCAGATCTCCAGCCCAGTCTGCATCAACAAAGCCACGAATATCCAACATTCTGTCCAATCCTGGTCTTCCTTGGTAGCACAAACCATAGTCACTAGTGCCACGCAAATACCTGAAAACCCACTTCACTGCTGTCCAGTGCTCCTTCCCTGGATTTGACATAAACCTGCTCAATACTCCCATTGCATGTGCAATGTCTGGTCTAGTACAGAACATTACATACATCAGGCTACCAACTGCACTTGCATATGGAACACGGGACATGTCCTCTTCCTCTTCTTGTGTCTTGGGACACTGTTCAGTGGATAACCTCACACCTACAGAAATAGGAACCTTCACCGGTTTACTATCTTGCATATTAAACCTCTGCAGTATTGTATCGACATACTTCCTCTAGTTTAACTAGAGCTTCCTTTTTTCCCAATCTCTTTTAATTTCCATGCCCAAAATATATTTTGCAGCACCAAGATCTTTCATGTCAAATTTGGAGGACAATTGGGTCTTCAAATCCTGGATAATTTCTTTGTCATTTCCAACCATCAACATATCATCCACGTACAAGACCAGATAAATAACACGATCACCAATTAATTTAAAATACACACAGTAATCTGCTTTGCTTCTAGTGAAGCCAAGTCCCCGTATAAATGTATCAAATTTCTAATACCACATCCTTGGAGACTGTTTTAACCCATACAGAGACTTCTTTAACTTGCATACTAGTTCTTTCTTACCCTTCACCACAAAGCCTTTAGGTTTCTTCATGTATATTTCCTCTTCTAGATCCCCGTGAAGAAATGTTGTCTTCACATCCATTTGTTCTACCTCAAAATCAAAAGCAGCAGTAATAGATAGAAGTAATCTAATAGAAGTTACCTTGGCAACAGGAGAAAAAATATCACCAAAATCAATTCTTGGCACTTGGGAATAACCTTTTGCTACCAACCGAGCTTTGTATTTCTTCACCTTTCCTTCTGCATTTGTCTTCTTCTTGAACACCCATTTGCTACCAATGGGTTTCCTTCCAGCCAGCAACTCCACCAGATCCCAATCCTCATTTTTGTGCAAAGATGCCACTTCATCAACCATGGCCTCTTCCAGAGTTTGCCATCCTCTGAATCTACTGCTTCCTTCACAGTTCTGGGATCATCGTCAGTAATAGATAAAGCAAAATTTGAACATAAAGTAGATGGACTATACCTTTCTAGCTGCCTTTTTTCTCGAACTGATCTTCTCACACACGAAGTTTGTGGCTCTTCATCTTCTGATTCCTCCTCTACTGTAGAGTCTGATTCTTCCTCCTTAAGCTAAAACTCTATCTTCTTAGGTTCCTTTGGTTGGAATTCATGTTTAATAACATTTTTTACCTCTCTGAACACCACATCTTGGCTGTACACAACCTTCTGTGTGATTGGGTTCCAAAGCTTATAATTCTTTAAACCATCCTTATACCCAATAAAGATGCACTTTTCAGATTTACTATCCAACTTGGTTCATTTCTCCTTTGGAACATCTACATATGCATCACATCCAAATACCCTCAGATGTGAAAGAGAAGGTTTCTTACCAGTCCATACCTCTTGTGGAGTCTTATCCTCCAACGCTGATGAAGGTGACCTGTTGACCAGGTAACATGCAGTATCCACCACCTCTACCCAGAATTCCTATCCTAACCCGGCACCACTAAGCATGCTTCTTGCCCTTTCCATCAATGTCTTATTCATTCTTTCTGCAACTCCATTTTGCTGAGGTGTATATGGAGTAGTCTTTTGTCATGCTATACCACACTTCTTACATAATTCTTCAAATTCCTTGCTGCAAAACTCTCCACCATTATCTGTCCTCAACACCTTTATCTTCTTCTCTATCTGGTTTTCCACCAGAGCCTTAAATTCTCTAAACCTGTCAAAGACTTCAGATTTCTTCTTAAGGAAATATATCCATGTATTCCTTGAGAAGTCATCTATAAATGATACATAGTACACAGACTTACCTAGTGATGGAACCTTCACAGGTCCAAACACATCATTGTGCACAAGCTCTAATATCTATTTTGCCCTCTTACCAACAGAGGGGAAACTCACCCGATTATGCTTCCCATATACACAATTTTCACAGAAATCAAAATCCAGAGAGCTATTACTCATACCTTCTACCATACCTTTACCATGAAGTATCTGAAGGCCCTTCTCTCCAATATGTCCAAGCCTTTGATGCCACAACATGGTCTTCTCTCCAGAGACCACTAGATTTTCTGCTCCACTTTTAGGAACCACATAACTATTGCACCCATCAATAACAGTGCTACCTTGCAGCTTGTACAGAGTTCCAAACCGAACTCCCCACATCAATACCAGTGCTCCCCAAACCATCTTGCAGGTATCCTTCTCAAACACTATTTTTACACCTACATCATCCAGCTTGCTTACAGAAATCATATTTCTAGCCAATGCAAGAATATGCAGAACACCCGGAAGTGTTCTAACCCTTCCACCTTGCAACTTCAACTTTACTTTTCTATGAACAATGATTCTAGCCTTCCTGTCATCCCCCAAGAAGACATCACCACCATCATATTTCTCAGACTCGTAGAACCACTCTCTATGGGGAGTGAAGTGAAAGGATGCACTTGAGTCAATCAACCATGCTTCATGATCTACATGTGTACTTGAAGAAGCCAAGTACACATCCCCACCTTCATCTGAGGTGGTTTTTGCCTCTGCAGAAGGAGCCTTATCAGATCCATTTCCTTTGTCAAGAGCTTTAGTTTTACAGTCCCTTTTGAAGTGGCCTTCCTTTCCGCATTTCCAGCACACCAGCTTTACAGGTTTTCCTGGAGATTTAGATCTCCCTTTAGATTTACTTATTTTTTTTTCTATTCTGGGACCGTCCTTGTACAGACAAGGCATCACCATTTTGGCTCTCCATATTTTTTCGTCTCATCTTCTCCGTCAGCAAGGCTGAGACTATTTCATCAAACTGCAAGGCAGTTGCATTGCTACCTATTGTAATAACCAGACTATCCCACGAATCTGGTAGAGAACACAATAAACTGATGCACTTTCTTTGTCTGAAATTTTAATATCAATAGATGCTAACTGATTTAGCACAGTATTAAATGTGTTCATATGCTCTGTCACTGAGTCTCCATCTTTCATCCTTAGGTTATACAACTTTTTCCGTAACAACAATTTATTCACCAGAGACTTAGATTGGTATAACATCCCTAACTTGTCCCACAAAGCCTTCGTTGTAGCTTCCCCTGATACATTCAACAATACTGAATCTGAGACACACAATCGTATTGTGCTCTTTGCCTTCCGATCCAACTTCTTCCATTCTTCATCGGACACTCCTGTTGGTTTAGTACTTGGATCTACCGCAATCCACTGATCTTTATCCACCAACAGATCCTCCATCTTGAGTTTCCACAACTCAAAACTCTGACCATTAAATTTATCGATCTCTATCTTTCCACTGCTCGCCATCTTCTTTCACCACTAGAATCGATCTCGCAAATCTCCCACTGAACAGGGTCTACCATAGGCCAAAGCGAAACCCCTCAGCAACAAAGGTGTCCCCTTGAAGCCAAAACAGCTCTGATACCAAATGTAGGTTTTAACCCCGTACAGAAATTACCTACAAACGAATTCTAAAACACAGAAAATAAACAATGCGAGAGCATAACACATAAAACACATATACACAGAGATTTTCCCCTGGATCCCAAAACCGGGACTACCAGCTTGATTTTTCATTATGTTCCTTTCAATGTTATAATACATATTTATACATGTTGAAGCATCCAATACCATGGACCGAAAAACCATCGCGTCCAATACCATGGACCGAAAACCATCGCGTCCAAAAACATGTGTGAAAATCATGCACAAAACCATAGGTGGGTCTGCCCAACCTAAAATAGAGTCCAAAACAAAAATTTTCCAGGGCGCTACCCCGAACCCAATAAAGTGGGGTTACGAGTACCTCTGAAACCCCCTGTGAGCCCCCCCCCCCCACAATCAGCGCAACGAAGGGGGTTTATGCCCCCCCTCTAACCCCCTGATTAACTACGTGGGCTAGTCGTGGAAAGAATATAACACAACCCAACAATTCCAAGAATATGACAAACATATCCATGAACACCTATCTCTCTATGGTTTTGACACAGGGGCTCTAAAGAACCCTACCACCAACGATTTAGATATGACCTTAAGAGATATATGATGCATATCAATTAGGGTTTTTCATTATTTCTAATGATTACTTTTACCATTGTTTCAACCATTCGTTCATTCCTTTGCGCTTGAATAGAGATCTACTAGCTCTGTGACTAACCTCTAAACAACTCTTACACCATTGTTATTCATGTACTAATAAAATGTTTGAATTTACATTAATCTCATTCCTTTGTTCAATGGAAGAAGACACATCCTTGGTAACCCTTCCTCCACATTGGTGGTTTGAGTTGTAAATATTATTCTGCAGGGTTTTCATTTTATTTTTTACCCAACATAATATACTTGTTGTTATTAAATATGGTACCTTATTTTTGTTGGTTATTTTTCTATCAATTTGTTCTTTTCTTACTCCAGGTTTTAAGATTAAATTTCTTGTCTTAATTCCAAACTTATTTTTGGACATGGTCTTGGCTAGGGTTACTACATCAGTCATTATATAGTTATTTGTATTAATCTTTTTGGAATCTATCTTTACATTTTCATTGGTATTTCTCCTCGTATATTTAAATGGATACATGTTTTTACTTTTTGATCATTTGTGGTAGGATACTAAAAGGTTTACGAGTCTTTTACTGCAAGGGTTTTCGATTCGTCGGGTGAAAAATTCATATGATTGAAGTTTAGTACTTAGGGATGTTTCCTTTTTTCTCTCTCCCTTGACATGTAATTTTTAATAAATTCCTTTAAATTTTGTTTTTTGAGATTTCCATAACTATTATACAGTCTATACTGTTATTTGTTTTTTATAACAAAAAACCCTAACCTTGCCTAAGTTTTTCTACAAATATGGTTGGGTAATATTATGTATTCCATTATGACCTCTTGTATTCTTATAGGAGGGTAGCCATAATGTATTTTTTTTAATCAAAATATTTTAACCATAACCTTTGTGGATTCTTTCTTATGGTTTTAACCCTACAAAAGTATTTTATGTACATTATTTCATTTTTTTGTTCCTTTTCGATTTTGGTATAATGTTTTTACAAAATTATAATCTTAAATGACTTCCAATTAACTTTTCTCAAAGGCCTTTTTTTTTGCGTTTAACCTGAATTTATGAATTTCAAATACTTTCTCATATAAAATTATTTCAATTTGTAGGGTTATAGCAAAGCATTCAGTTAAAGGAGAACACTTCCAAGAAAATACCCTTCAGGTCTCTTTCTTTACTTCATACAATGTTTTAATTCATTTATAATTTTAATTCATACTTAACAACCATCGTTTAATATGTGTTTGTAGGTAATTACATCTCCAAGATTAATTTTGGAACCTTTTCCTTTGATGAAGCAGCTTGTGGTCTTCACAAAATTTTGGTTCATCCTTCTAGATCAGATGCTTCCAAACCCCTGGATTATTTCTCTACATGTGTGTGTCTCTATGTTCAAGGAAAATTACCAGAGTCTCCTATCTTCTGTTTTCTATTTGTGTACTAAATTTTCAGCTTTATTTCCCTTTTTGGGAGACTTTAATCTACAAGTTTTTTATGCCTGGTAATGTATCTTGCTTAAAGGTAAATGCTACCTGAGAATTTGAATAAGTTTAACTATTGTTTACCATTATTATGGTCATTTTTAGACCATCACTATGATTTTATCTCTGTGATGTATATACCGTGGAAGACACTATATATTAATAAAGTTGTTGTATATATTTCTCACTTGTTCTTTTCTTCTATTCTTGTATTAAGCATTTATAAATTCTATTGTTCTTATTTTAGGAATTTAATTAATGCTTTTGTATGGTTATTTTATTCACTCTTACCAAAATTAACTGCAAATACTTTCTATAATCAGGTTTAGTTTTCCTGGATTCCCATTTACCGAGAATGTTTAACTTTACTCTTTTACAATATTCCAAACTATTATGCAACCATTTCACAAAATAGAATAAAAGATAGAGCAATGACTTCAAATCAGCCTCTTCGAGGGGTCAACCTCCTTTACATTACACAAATGAAAAATTCTGATTAATACAAATGAAAAAACCTCCTTTCTATATATAGGAGTCTAAGGGGTCACAATATAATCAAAGACAACATAACAATAATAATATAAGGGCACAACAATAACAATAGTGCGCTTCTATGGGGCACAATAATAACAATATGGGGACAATAGGGGCACAACAATAGCAATAAGGGTTACAATGACAATAGTAATGGGGGAATCACTAGTATTATAGGGACCTATCATGCCCCTCTCCTTCAAAAAAGTGTTTTCCTCAACGCTTGAGTAGTTATGGATGATTCTATATAAAATTCTCATCCTCCCATGTAGAATCTTCAGCGAGTAAGTTCTTTAACTTGATGAGATACTCCAAAATTGATCAATTTCATAGCTATCAAGTTCTTGTTTCTATGACTGCTTTAGGTTCCAATATGATTTCTCCTTCCTCATCAAGTTTTGGAAATATTTTTTGGACTAGGAGCTTGTCACCTATAACCTTATTTATGCATGAAACATGGAAAACTAGGTGCACTCGGGAAGCTACGAGAAGCTCCAATTTCTATGCCATAGTACCAATCTTTTGCAACACCTTGTACAGACCATAATACTTTGGTGATAATTTATTATCCTTCTTAGCTTGCTTGAGGGACAATTGTTTATATGGTTGTAGTCATTGGAATACCCAGTCAACTACATCAAAACTTCTTTCGCTGCAATGTTGATCTTCCTATTGTTTCATTCTATTCTACGCCAAAGTGAGGTTATCCTTGGAGATTTGTAGAACTTGTTGTTGATGCTCGATGTGATCTTCCATTGCTTGAACCTTAGAATTTTCTCGTAAATATGATGTGATGGATGGTGGATGATATCCATAAAGTTCCATAAATGGGGTTATTTTTGATGCAGTATGGAAGGAAGTGTTATACCACCATTCAACTAGAGGCAACCATTTGACCCATTGTATCTGTTTATCATATACAAAGCAACGAAGATATCCTTCCAAACATTTTTTTACTATCTCAGTTTTCCCATCAGATTGAGGATGATAAGATGAGTTATGAGCTAACTGAGTACCAACACAAGAAATAATTTTGTCCAAAAATTTCCAATGAAAATGGGATCTCTATCACTTACAATAATATTTGGGTTTCCATGTCGCTTTTGAATTGTTTCCATAAATGCAATAGAAACTGTATTGGATTTAAATGGATGAGATAATGCACAAAAGTGTGAATACTTGGTAATTTTGTCAACTACGACCATGATGACACTCTTTCCTTCGGACTTGGGTAAACCTATGATAAAATCCATTGGAACATCCTCCAAATGTTGGCTTGGAATGGATAAAGGTTGTAATAGACTCAAGGTCTTAATTGTTTCAACTTTATTTTGTTGGAAAACCAAACATTCTGCCACAAACTTTTGAATATTTGATCTAAGGCCATCCCAAAAAAATTCCTTCTTAACCCTATGGTAAGTTTTTAAAAATCCTGAGTTCCCTCCTAAGGAAGAGGTGTGCAATTCCATAAGAATCTTTTGTTTTAGTTGGGAATTCTTACATAGGTATAAGTGATCTTTGTACCATAACAAATCATTTTTCCAGCTAAATGGATAAGATGTACTGGGATATTGTTGTAAATTTTGAATGAGTGCCCACACTTCTTCGTCATTCTTCCATTCATCCCTTGCTTCGTTTATCCAATTTGGTTGGATAATAGAAATGGTGCAAAGCAATGCTTCCACATCCTCATCCTTTGTTGAGAGTGCATCTGCTGCAACATTTTTCTTCCCTTTTTTGTAGATGATTTCAAAGTCATAACCCAACATCTTTGTGACCCATTTTTGCAACTCTTCTGAAGATAATATTTCTTCTAAAGAGTATTTAAGACTATCATGATCCATTTTTACCTTGAAGTATTGCAAAAATTTCCTTCTCATAAATAGCTTTGTGTAAATACTTCCTTTGATTGGACTAATTTCAAAAGCAATGGGTCTTTCTTCTTGCATTAAAACAATGCCAATTCCATTTCCCGAGTCATCACATTCCAAAATAAAGATTTTTGTGAAGTCCGATGTAGCTAAGACCATTGCTTGGCACGTTTCCTCTTTAAGATGTTCAAAGGCCTTCATTGCTTCTGGAGTCCATGAAAATGCATGTTTCTTCAATAATGTTGTTAGAGGTGTTGATGTTCTCCCATAATTCTTTGTTGGCATTATGACACCGGTTTGGCGCTATGAAACAGGTGTTGTCCTTGATGGCAACTCACTTAGATCACAGAATGAAAGAAAAAGAAGTATACGTAGGTTCCCCTTGACCAAGATGTGTATACACGTGGGCTAGCAAACAAAGAAGTATACACAGGTTCCCCTTGACCAAGTCGCGTATACACGCGGGCTAGCAGACCAAAAGGCGTGTATGCGTATACACACACTTTCACGCAAGGAAAAGCATGTACATGTTGAAAAACTTGGTTTTGGTCCGAGGTATTTGGTCCCTTGTATTTTGACCCATGGTATTGATCCAAGGTATCTTCACCGAAGTGTTGACCCCAGGTATTTTGTCTTAGGTATTACTTCGAAGTGGTTTTGGACCATGGTATTGAGTAAGGCCTAGACTATAAAAGGAGAAGGAAATCATTAGGAAAAAGCACTCAAGCATTGAATATCTAATGAAAAGCAAGATCTAGACTACTAGTCATTGGGTTATGCTGGATCTAAATCAAGGAGGAACCTGAGCGCTTGAAGAAGGATAAAGTCCTATTGATCGGTCAAGATCTTTAGGCTTGAAGAGAAGTATCTTTGTGTGGTTTTGATATTTTATTGGCGCATGTCGTAATCTGTAAATCTGATGATCTGGGTATAACTGATGTCTGAATAGTTGTAAAGGTTAAATCATCTTTTATGGATCTGCCTTCAGATAACAGCGTATGAACGCAGGCACACCGTACAAAAGGTGCGGACACGCAGGAATGTCTTAGATAAAGTGCGTACATACCCGCAGGTATCCCGTGTAAAAGGTGCGGACCCTAGTTCACGCACTTTCATGCAGTGAAAAAGTATTCTCACGTGGGAATCCAATGGTGGACCATAGTATTTAGCCCGGCGTATTTGATCATATGGTTTGGTCAGTGGTATTGTTTTATATTATTATTATTATTATTGAGCCCCATGTTTTTGGGCCCCTTGTTTTGGTTATCTATGGTATTGATCCATGATTTTAGGAAGAGCTTGCCTATATAAAGCAAAGGAGATCATTTGGCTAGACACTTGTGAAAAAGAAGAAGATCTTAAGAGAAGCTAGATCTGAAATTCTAGTGATGGGTTTGTGAGAGAGAGTTGAATCAATATCAAGGAGAAACATGAGAATTACAAGTCGGATCTACTAATGGGTTGATATCTCCTCGGCGCATGTTCAGATCTGTAGATCTGAGAGTCTGGGTTATCCTTGAAGTCTGAAAATTGTCTATGCCCGCGGGACCGCAAGTGCAGTGAAAGAAAAGTGTGGAGATATGCAGGCGCAGAAGCGTTGCAGGTGCGCAGATACGCAGGCGCAGAAGCGCTGCAGGTGCGAAGATACGCAGGCCTAGAAGCACTGCAGATGCGGAGGTACGCAGGAAGCCCGTGAGGCACAATGCGTGGGTGCGCAGGAAAGCAGTTGGACACAGTGCGGATGTACGCAGGTGTTCTATGGGTGAAGCTGCGGACTTTTCATGAAATCTATTTAGCTGCCCCTGTTTTATTATTGTTGTGTTCTGGGTTTTGAAGTGATGTATGATATTATGTTCTGATGACAACAGTGATTGATTGAATGATTATGATTAGCTTCAGTATTGATAGATGAATGGATTAGGTTCATAATGACTTATCCTTATATGATCTGGTGGACTAGATCTGGTTGATAACTCTCATTGTATATGTATTGATCTGGTGATTAGGTGATTCAGAAGGTTGTTTGATTATGAGCTTCAATGTTGTTGTTGGGTCCGGTATGAAAATTGGATGAAATGTGGCCTTTCAGATTATGTGTTGTGTTTCAGTGTATCCAGTCTGAAAATTGATGAAACGTGGTACCTGGAGGAGAAAAGATTGTAGGCCAGCACCTACGTACTAGTATCTAAGCTAGTACAAGAGCTAAAGGAAATCTTTGGAGCATTGTAGCAGGTGGCAGCCTGCGTACTAGTAAATGGATCGGCTAGTACAAGAGCAAAGGGGGTTGTAGCTCCCGTACTGGTATAAGACTGCACCAGTACAAAATATTGTAAAAGGATTTTCTTATTAAGAAGAAGATTGAGATGACTTGCAGCAGGTGGTTTTCTCCCGCATTGGGTTTCCACCTTATATCATGGTGTTCATGTGTGTGCCTTATGTGTGATGATCTATTCTATGTTACTGCATCTGTTAACTGATAATATGGTTGATAATGTTCTAATGCACTCATTGAAGATCAATTAACTTAATCATAAGAAGTTGTGAAAGTAGAATATATGAATCAGAGTTTGGAAATGAAAAGTTTTATTGACTTGATAATACTGATTCACCCCCCCTCTTAGTATTATTTCCAAAAATTGGTATCAGAGCAGGTCCTTTGATAGAATCTTGATCGCTTGAAGGAGATCCGTGGAACAATGGGAAAGAAGCTTAAGAAGAAAGCACTTAAGAAGAAGAAGTCATCTCAAAAGAACTATGACAATGGGAGAATCGATTGGGGATTAGGTATAAGAAGCTCTTCAGATTCAGAATCAGATTCAGAATCATTATCAGGTATGAATGTATTATCCTCTGATGTTCCAGCTATCTTTCCTTTTGGAAGAGATGAAAGTGATAGCGAATTTTCTCTTATGGGTGAACAAGAAAGATATCAAATAGAGGCAGAATTTAAAAGGCTGAGAGACAAAATTTGAGATCAACAAGATCTATTGAACAAAAGGGAATGTGACTTCAAAGAAGAAGCTACCAAACTAAAGGCCCAACTAGAAGAAGGAAACAAGGTAAGCAAACTACTCAAGGACAAGGAAGACCAATGTCAAAAACTGCAACATGAAGCGACATCATTAATAAAAGAAGTCAACGAAAGAAGCACAACCATCAAGAAACTCAAAGATAGATCCAGCTACTATGAAAATCTTGAAGCTACAATCCTCTCACTAAAAGGAGATCTTGAAGAATCAAAGAAGCAGAATGAAGATTTGCATCAAGCAATTGAAAAACAAGACAACGAAGTCATCAGCTTAAAATCTCAGCTGGAATGTGCATTCAGAATTCGTCAAATGCAGCAGGATCTGAATGAAGAACAAGAAAAGGAGATTCTCAAACTAAGGGAACAAATGGAGGAAGGAAGGAAAGCTGAAGAAGATTTGAAAAAGCAATCTCTTGAAAAGGAAGAACAGCTTCAGGTTGAGGTAAATATCTTGAAAGGTAAATTAGAAGAAAAGGATAAGCTTTTACGATTTCAAGATAGTTCTAAAGTCTTGGATGATATTCTTAGTAGTCAAAGGTCTCCTGCTATAAAGACTGGTCTTGGTTTCCATGAATCTATTGAAGGTGAATCTAGTTCACAAGGTGAGGCAAGGAACTCTAAAGAGAAATCTAAAGTGATCAACGAAGAAATGAAAGATCAATCTCATCATCAACCAAGGAAAGAGATTCCTCAAAGAAAATCCTTTACTCCTCCTATGAATAATGTTGAATTTTATGTATGTCATAATCTTGGACATGTTGCAGCTAGATGTAGAAGAAGAAGGGTTCAAGACCATTATGCAGAAAGATCATCACATTCAAGGTACTTTAATGGATATTGCTTTACTTGCAATATGTATGGTCATAAAGCTGCTAACTGTTACAGGAGGAATATGAAACATGTAAGATGTTATTCATGTAAAAAGCTTGGACATATAGCTAAGGAATGCAGGAACAAAGTGAGGGCACCATATCAAAAGGAGAAAATATCATCATCACGCTTGAAGATATGGAAGAAAAAGGAAGTACAGTCAGAAAAAGGCGGCACAGCACAACGTACAAACATACCAGAATTAGAGGGAGTTGAAAGTACAAAACTTTAGTGTCCTGAATCTCATATGAAAACTCCATAAAGGGAAGTCGCGTATATACGCGAGTTGGATACTGCACAATTGCGTATATGATTGTTTGAAGAAAGGCAGTAGGGAAAGTGAAGTTGGAAGTGAGTCTATGAAGTATGATCTCTCGAGCACAAGATCAGATCTGTGTATCTGACTGTCAGAGGCACCTTGGAGGACCATTTAATTGGGTCCTAATCAGAGGTACGCAGACGATTCTCTGTGAAAGTGCGGGCGTACGCAGCAGAGCGGAAGTTCCTTTGCGGAGGAACGCAGGTGATACACAGTGAAAGTGCGAGGATACGCAGCGAAGGCACAGTCCCAGTGCGGAGGTACGCGGCGTGACAGAGGTTCAGGTGCGGAGGCACAGTGAAAGTACGCGGCGCTACAGAAGCCGCAGGTGCGTAGATACGCGGCGCGATAGCATCTGAGGGTGCGTGGCCACAGTAGTAGTACGCGGCGTGATTGAAGAAACAGGTGCGTAGGTACGCGCTGTAGTAAAAGGCTCTCTGCAGGTATACGCAGAAACACAGAAAGTCAAGTGCGGGGATACGCAGAGGAGCGGAAGGTGAAGTGTGGAGCCACGTAGGCCATATAATGAGAAACTGCGGATCTGCCTTAAGGCATTTATTGGCTGACTTTTCTTGTTGATAAGATCTGACAGAAGGCACAAGTTTAGGGGGAGCATATGCTTTTAATGCATTGTTGGCATTATGGTTAATAGTCCTTGGTGATGAAGATTATATGGCTAAATGATATATCTTGCTATGATGTGGTTATGAGTTGTCCATCTCATATGATTCTTGGATTTACATAGTTGATTTTCAGATCAGATTTATGGTTGATTCTCTGATGCTACATATCTAGTGCTTACATGGTGATCTTCATAAGGATAAGAAGAATTATGATGCAAGATTCGTATTGTTCTTGGCACATATAAGGATGAGGATTATTGGCTGGATTCATGGTTGACTATACAAAGTTTCATTAATGCAGATATTTCAAATTGATGATACTTGTTTCATAATGGCTATGAATGAGTTGATGCAGACATACCTTGATGATTCATGCACTAATGCAAGTTGCTGATCTAGTTGCTGTTGACAGATACTATGGAGCAGATCATACAGTGTTGTTGTTGATGTTTATCTTAGGTGATTGGTCTCTGTTATAAATGTCATATAACGACTTATGATGTAATAGTATGTCTCTATCTATTGCAGTCATCTCTTCAGGTCATGTAACGACCTATGTTGGTTTCCCCACTATGCCTGGGATGAAGATGTAATGTATTTAGTTCCTGATGTATCCCCACTTGGTTGGGTGATGGATGTATGTCTTTTGGTGATAGGAAGGTCATTTATGATATATAGAGTCATGTTCTTCTTGTAGAACATCTTTTTGCAGACCTTGCTTTCAGTCAGGGGGAGCTTGAGCATGAACAGCACTATACAGCAGAGCAGATATTTCAGCTTGTTCTCAGAAAGAGCATTATCAGATTGGTGCACCATGGCATATACAAAGGGGGAGCTCATTCAGAGAATTCAGCAGATCTGGTTTATAGTCAAGGGGAGCATGTTCTTAGGGGGAGCAAAACCCTTTGCCCTTGATGTCAAAGGGGGAGAGTGATTTGGTGTTGTTGCCATCAAGTCCAAAGGGGGAGATTGTTAGCATTATGATGCATGTGTTGTACTTGATGGCAACCCTCTCATAGAAGATCATCTCACTTGTATACATTCAGATGAATCTACAGAAGAGATATCAGATGTGACATAATACATGGGATGCAGGACAGCTTAAAGGAATCAAATGACAAGTCCTTAGTATGACAAGTAAGCCTTGCCATCAAGTCCAAAGGGGGAGATTGTTGGCATTATGCCTAAAGTGTTGTCCTTGATGGCAACCGATACAGGTGATAGATCACAGTACTTCAGGTCAGTAGTAGAGATTGATGATCAGCTCTCAAATATTGAAGAAAATAAGGGGTACGCAGGCACACCGTACAAAAGGTGCGGACACGTAGGAATGTCTTAGATAAAGTGCGTACATACCCGCAGGTATCCCGTGTAAAAGGTGCGGACCCTAGTTCACGCACTTTCATGCAGTGAAAAAGTATTCTCACGTGGGAATCCAATGGTGGACCATAGTATTTAGCCCGACGTATTTGATCCTATGGTTTGGTCAGTGGTATTGTTTTATATTATTATTATTATTATTGAGCCCCATGTTTTTGGGCCCCTTGTTTTGGTTATCTATGGTATTGATCCATGATTTTAGGAAGAGCTTGCCTATATAAAGCAAAGGAGATCATTTGGCTAGACACTTGTGAAAAAGAAAATCTTAAGAGAAGCTAGATCTGAAATTCTAGTGATGGGTTTGTGAGAGAGAGTTGAATCAATATCAAGGAGAAACATGAGAATTACAAGTCGGATCTACTAATGGGTTGATATCTCCTCGGCGCATGTTCAGATCTGTAGATCTGAGAGTCTGGGTTATCCTTGAAGTCTGAAAATTGTCTATACCCGCAGGACCGCAAGTGTAGTGAAAGAAAGGTGCGGAGATATGCAGGCGCAAAAGCGTTGCAGGTGCATAGATACGCAGGCGCAGAAGCTCTACAGGTGCAAAGATACGCAGGCCCAGAAGCACTGCAGATGCGGAGGTACGCAGGAAGCCCGTGAGGCACAGTGCATGGTTGCGCAGGAAAGCAGTTGGACACAGTGCGGATGTACGCAGGTGTTCTATGGGTGAAGCTGCAGACTTTTCATGAAATCTATTTAGTTGCCCCTGTTTTATTATTGTTGTGTTCTGGGTTTTGAAGTGATGTCTGATATTATGTTCTGATAACAGCAGTGATTGATTGAATGATTATGATTAGCTTCAGTATTGATAGATGAATGGATCAGGTTCATAATGACTTATCCTTATATGATCTGGTGGACTAGATCTGGTTGATAACTCTCATTGTATATGTATTGATCTGGTGATTGGGTGATTCAGAAGGTTGTTTGATTATGAGCTTCAATGTTGTTGTTGGGTCCGGTATGAAAATTGGATGAAATGTGGCCTTCGGATTATGTGTTGTGTTTCAGTGTATCTAGTCTGAAAATTGATGAAACGTGGTACCTGGAGGAGAAAAGATTGTAGGCCAGCACCTACGTACTAGTATCTAAGCTAGTACAAGAGCTAAAGGAAATCTTTGGAGCATTGTAGCAGGTAGCAGCCTGCGTACTAGTAAATGGATCGGCTAGTACAAGAGCAAAGGGGGTTGTAGCTCCCGTACTGGTATAAGACTGCACCAGTACAAAATATTGTAAAAGGATTTTCTTATTAAGAAGAAGATTGAGATGACTTGCAGCAGGTGGTTTTCTCCCGCATTGGGTTTCCACCTTATATCATGGTGTTCATGTGTGTGCCTTATGTGTGATGATCTATTCTATGTTACTACATCTGTTAACTGATAATATGGTTGATAATGTTCTAATGCACTCATTGAAGATCAATTAACTTAATCATAAGAAGTTGTGAAAGTAGAATATATGAATCAGAGTTTGGAAATGAAAAGTTTTATTGACTTGATAATACTGATTCACCCCCCCCCTCTCAGTATTATTTCCAACACATGAATAGGTGGGATGCCTTTGAGAGTCTCAAATACCTTGAAATGATTGTCCAAGACCTTTTGGGGGTCTGGAGAAATAGATGATTTCTATGTGGGAACCTCTAGCGAACATAATTGTGCAATTATGCCTCATTGTTCTTTCTTTAGAATCTTTTTCATTCCGTTAGAGTTGGTTATCTTTTCCAGTTTCCCTGCGATACCCCTTAATTCAACTTCCTTTTCTTTTGAAACAAATTTTATGAAAAGTTCTTGAAAATTAAAAGCTATTGTACCCAAGTATTGTAGCCATTGGACTCCTAGTACAACATCAGCACCACCCATTGAAATGGAAAGAATTGGGATATTCAATACATATTCTCCCATGGATAGCTTGATATTATGGCACTTTCTAGAGCAATTTATGGTTCCTCCACTTGCAACCATCACTTGACACTCTGGTGCTAGATATATGAATAAATTCAATTCCTTGGCAATCTTACAATGAGTAAAATTATGGGTACTGCCCAAATCAATCAATACTATTACCTTTTTCTTCTTGATATATCCTTTTATCTTTATAGTTTGAGGAGTGGTAATTCTAGCCAACGCATTACAAGATATGGTCAGATTCATTTCTTCTTTGTCTAGGGTTTGTTCCTAGTGTATATCTTCTTCTTTTGACGTTTCTTGTTAGTTTTCTTCCTCCTCTTCACAATATATGTAAAATAATTTCTTCTCAACACACTTATGACCTTTAGTGTATTTTCTATCACAACTGTAACAAAGCCCTTTTGCACTTTTTTCGTGGTGTCAACCTTGTAGGTTGTGGAAGGCTAGGGGAAACAACACTTCCATATTTATAGTTGTGAGTGGTAGGATTCCTTGTTGCCATAATTTTTCTTTCCATTTTTCTTGCTAACCTGAATGCCTTCTCCAATGAATCAGGTTCCCAAAGGCAAACCTCATGTTGGATGTTATCCTTTAAAGTCCCTATGAACACATCAATCCTATGCTCCTCTGGAATATATTTTACCCTTATATTCAATTTTTGGAAGTCCTCAATGTGATCCTTCGTTGAACCATTTTTTTTGAGATTTATCAATTGGCTAAAAAAGGTGTTTCTTTTTGTATCCTCATAATGTGCTATCATTTCTTCCGTAAAACTTACCCAAGTGACAATTTGTTTATGAGAGAAAATCCATTGATACCATTATAGAAAATTTTAGGGGCGAATGTTCGCCCTTTGGCGAAATTAAGGGGTTTTAAATTTTTAGTGGGCGAATATTTTGTATCATAGTACATTTTTACAAATCACCTCAAATAGCCCACCTTACTTTAAGGGAGAGGGTAAAAAAGGTAAATTTATCCCTTGAAATTAGGAGTTACAACCTTCCATTCGCCCATTTTCAAGAATAGGTTTTATTTAAGTGAATCCATTCGCCCATTTTCAAGAATAGGTTTTATTTAAGTGAATCCTATGGGCCAAAGGCCCAAATACCATATTTATAAAAAAGTATGGTAAATTAATAAAAATATAAATAAATGAGAGGTATGGTAAATAAATAAAACATTTTTTATATTTACTCCATAAGTCACCTTATATAAATGCAAGGGTGTAAACAAATAAAAATATAAGTAAAGTGGAGGTATGGTAAATAAATAAAACGTCTTTTTATACTTACTCAAAAGGTATGGTAAAGAAATAAAAATATAAATAAACTAGATGCATGGTAAATAGATAAAACCCCTTCTTATATTTAGTCCATAATCCTCGTTCTATTTATGAAGGCTCAAGAAAGAGGTTTTATTTAAGTGAGTCCTATGGGCCAAATACCATATTTGTAAAAGAGGTATGGTAAATTAATAAAAATATAAATAAACGAGAGGTATGGTAAAAAAATAAAACATTTTTTTTATATTTACTCCATAAGTCACCTTATATTTATATTTACGAACAATCAAAAAATGTGTTATATTTAGGTGAAACCTATGGGAAAAATACTATGGGACAAATACCATAGACTAGATTGTTATTAATACCATGCAAAAAAACATTATTAACCCTAATATTAGTATTAATAAAAATAAAAATGGCACATGGTATTGACCCATAGTATTCACCAAAATGGCACATGTTATTGACCCATGGTATTCACCTGGAATGTAGCCTCTTTAAATGGGGGAATTAAACCAGCATAGATCCATCTTTACTCTGGATCTACGAGAGGTATCAAATATCATGATGTGAAAACTAGCATAGAGTGAAAAAATATTTGATCCGATCAAGAGTAAAAATGCATGTTGTAATTTAATGTATGTTAAACATTTTAGCTTGGTTAAAATAAAAAATAAAATAAAAATCAACTATTAGTTTTAATAATTTTTGTAAATTACTAATAGTAATTTTTAAGCTTCAGGTTTATGATAACCCATGGTATTGACCCATGGTAATACCATGGTATTCATGTGAGCATAGACTATTTAAAGGGGAAATTCTATCATCTTAGATCCATCTTAATTCTGGGTCTACCAAGTGCTCAGAGGGATAAATAGATTTCATCCCCCTAAGAGTGGTAAATGTGGAGTTAAGATGGATATAGGTTGGTTTTTATGATAATGAAGATATTAAATCGACTTAGGAAATTATATTGTAAAAACATCTTAAGGTGAATGGTTAAAGCATAGACATTGGACAAGTATATTTGTATACTTCTGTTTTAAACTGAAACAAATCCAGGGCTAAAAGGAATGGATTGATTGCACTAGTCATCCTTCTATAACTTTCCAACATATGCTGGAGTAAACAGATTGTAATTTAGGTAATTTTTCTAATTGCAAATAGGAACATACTTATGTATTGGTAGGGTGGTTACGAGGTCCCTAGAAGTGATGAATTTGAATATTTCTTGGTTTTATATATAGTATTAGGTTTTTTCTCATGCTTTCTGTGAATGGCACGGGTGAATTTTATCCTACACCCACTAGGTTATCGATATGTAATTTTGGTAATTTTGATTTCAAAATATATTTTAAAGAAATGCAATGATTTCATTTGTGTATTCAATAAACACAAGATTTTATAATTGAGTAAAATATTCGCCATGCCTGGTGAGAGATTCGCCAAAAATTTATATATACATATCATATTATTCATAAAATCGCCTTCCATTTTTCCTATATACCATGGAGATTCGCCCATTTATTATACATGTAAATTTAGGGGGGGTTCTTAAAATTTTCCCTGGATACCATACAAACTGATTTGGTTCCAAATATAAAGTTTCAATGCATACCTTTTATGTGTTTTTCACATTATGGAAATCAGAATATTGCTCCATCTATAGTATCCATGTTACGGGATCCTTGCCATCAAACTTCCTCATATCTGTATTTGGAACATGGTGGGTCTTCGATCCAATATCAGAGTTTATGAAATCATGATTAACATTTCTTTTGCTCTCATCATGATTTTCATTTACTACCCTTTCACCATTAATAAGCATTTCTTGTAGCAAATTTGTCAAATCTGTCTTCAAATCTTCCATGTTGCCTTTAAGTTTGTATTTTATACCATCCATCTTAGCTTCCACACCTTTATTTAAACCATCCATCTTAGCTTCCACATCTTTCTTTAAACCATCCATCTTAGCTTCCACGCCATCCATCTTAGCTTCCATTCCTTTCTTTAAACCATCCATCTTAGCTTCTGTTAATTTTTGTGAGAGTGAATTTTGTTGCACTTGGTCTCGTAATTTTGATATATCATGTTGCATTTCTTCATCTTCTTTATGAGTCATGCTAGAGATTTCAGGTTGCTTACAAGGTGTTTCCATTTTCTTTCTTCGGGGCATTGATTAATGATAATAATGCTTCACCATTCCCTTTGAATTCCTTCAAAATAATTTTTCAACCAAACTTATGCAAAATTAAAAAAAAAAAACTACACACCTTTTTTTCACTTTGTAAGAGCTCGATAATTAATCTATCATATCTTTGTGATTGTAGATATCCAAGGTCTCAAATTAGGTCTTGCGGTATCCCTCTGAGTCCTCTTTCCAACCTCGCAAGTCTGGTCAAGATTGGATTCTCCAAGGAAGCTTTATGCCAAATCTCCCACAATGACCTGATTATAAACTTGTTCAGTATAGCGGACTTGTACGAAGTTCCACGTGTCATTTTTTTGACCTTAGGACCTGGGACCAATACAAAGAAAATTATAAGCCATCCTCTTTCTGTAACTTTTTACAAAATTTCAATCTGATGCTCAGAGAGAAATTTATGATGATTTTCCCCAGGTCACCTATTTGGGATATAATTCAGGAGCCTGCAAAAACCCTAACTTCCTTGAATCCTATCTCCGCAAATATAGCGATACAAGATCTGAATTTCGGACCCGAGGTTCATTGAGATTTCAGTTCAAATGGGTTTTAATTTCAGCTTCTGAAATTACGTGGTGAATTATTGCATTTGTTTCTTGGAATTATATATATTTATGGTCAATGATGAAATTGAGTTGTGCATCTAAATAGATCGACTTGTAAACTCTAGATTCAATGGAAGGGAGGGGGGGATGGTAATTTTATAGAATCAAGGGAAGTATTGCAAAATATACAAATTCATTGAAGATTGTTGAATTCTTTTTTCATTAGAGAAGGGAATAAATTCTAGAATCCACACATGGGCAATCGTTGTTACTAACACTTATGTACTTATTGCGCTTTCTTTTTCAATGTTTCTTCTCTTTGAGCATCTGTTAGCTTACAAGAATCCTAAGTTGAATCATTTTCCTCGTTAGTGAAACCTGCGGTTGATGTTGATGTCGAAATCCAGCAGAAATGCTATGATTCTTTGCTATGTATTGTTTTTGAAGATATCTCATATTTTTCTTGCGTGGGGAGGAAAGAACTATTAATTTCATGAAGAGGCAGTGGCATTCAAATTCCATAACACCCCTATTGGAACCTTTCTGTGAAGGGATTTGTAAAGCAATCCTTCCCTTTGAATTATTTCTTTAAGCCATGGAGGCTTTGGTAGTGGTTCTTCCAAGTTGTTAAATTTGGCATTGTTCAATATATGATAATAAAGCCTCTTTATGCAATTATAGAAGTGATTATTGAATCATTTGGTATTTATGGGGAAGGAGAGTTCAAGTGGTATTACAGGTACAACTGAAGGCATCACTAGGGACTTTGACAGATACCTCACAAATTCAAGGCTAATAAAACATATCAGAAATTTTCCTTTTCGCATTGGCATTTTTGTATAGTTGGTACATTCACAACAAGTTAGTATCTAATAAAACATATTAGAAATTTGTTATCTTTTGCATTGTCAGATTTGTATTCTTGGTACATTGATAGAGTTGTATAGTTGGTAATTTGGTATTTTGAAGACATCCAAGAGCATGAATTTATGTTTGCATGAAGAAAAGAATATTAAAAAATAAAATTTCGTTATGTATTCCATTGATAGATTTGTACTATTGGTATAATGAAGATCTCTCAATACCTAATACATGAATATGGCCTTATGTTTGAGCTCATAAGTTTGTAAGCTAAAATAAAATTTAACAGTGATGAAGAACTATGTAGATGGTATAGTGAAGATCTCTCATGGAAATGGCCAAAAAATTGAGCTCAGAGCTTTGCGAACTAGTAATCTATGTTTCAGCTCAAATATTTGTGAGCTAAAAATCAATTTAGCAGTGATAAATCTCTAAACAAAACTTTTAAAAGGAAAACAAAGAAATTATGGAATAGAAGACACATGAAAAGCCAATAAGGTCATATTCATTATGGTAAAAACCATTCATAGAAATCAGATTAGCCAATTTTGTCATCAACAAAGTACAAGGCCATTTCCTTAGTGGTAAAGAGAACTACTACATCACCACCATTATGACACACAAGAGATATTGAATATCCTCTCCCAACATATGGTGGTCTAAAGAGAACAAGTTGAAAAGATCCTAAAATAAAAAAGAAAAGAAACACAACTGAAACTGTTGTATTTCTTAGAGCTTCTACTACAATCTATATGGATATATATTTTTACTTTTGTATAGAGTACATCACAATATATACAAAGAATTAAGTCAAAGAATGCACACCCATTACTGCTTCTGACACTAGGTTTCCACTCACATTTGTTCAAATGGAGATGGGTCTTTACTAAGAGCAACCTTTATCATAAACATCACAATAGCCTAGTTAAAAACATTATAGTTAGCTAAATTTGTAACATTGCTTACTAGAATTCACTCTAGTTGTAGCTTCCCTGTTGGGATAGTCTAAGGCATTCTTCATGTCTAAATCAATTTATAAGACGATCATTATTCAGGCTTGCAACTTGCATGAAGGAGTACATGATTGTCGGGTCAATAGATCAGAAAGTTTGCTTCACTAGGCCCTTGCTAATAGTTTCTACTTTGGATGAATTCATAGGAATGGTCCTTGCATACCTATCTTTGTTCACAATGGGCTTGAAATTCACGAAGTCCCATGTGTATATGTCAAATTATTCGAATTCATGTTCAATCTGAACAAAGCCAAAATAAAACATGTCAAACTACAAAACTTAGAGAAAACTGAACCTTAGGAAACAATGTTAAGAAATAAAACAAAATCAATTAGAAGAAGAAAATGTTTTTTTGAATGAAAGATCTCCAAGGAGGGAGAGTAAAATGAAAGTTTATGTGGAAAAAAAACAAACAACATAAAGGGGATATCTAAATGCGAGTTCTGAAAAGATATAAAAAACCATGGAAGGCTAATGTAGATGGAATTTTATAGGAAAATAAGTCAAACAATGCAAAGAGGATGTCTAATGTCATTCCCCAAAATATGTAAGAAACCATAAGAGATTACAGAGATTTATAATATGGACATACATTGATAATTGCAATACCTTAATAACCCTACAATACCAACTTCTCTCTTTTCAAAAGCAGGAAACAATCTTGAGCTAGAGGTAAGAGTTACCTCAAGAATGTGTTTGGAATTCTCAACTATCCCTCTGATTTTTGCTACATCCATGATATCATGTTGTGCACTGATTGATGCAATTTTCCTCTCATTGAAGGTTTCCACAATGGTGGGATCAAACCCAGTGAATGCATATCTAACAAATTTGTTCGAACTGAGATGAACAAGAAAAACAGTTCAAGAAGGTAATTTTCATCAATAAAGCAGCTTGGGATAGTGCTAAAGAATTATAATTAACCAACGAATAAAGATCTCTGACAATTAAGAATAAACATTGATTACTAATCCCACGATCTGGTGAAAGAGAAATGGTTCTGTGAGACAGAATCTATGGGCACTATGGGAAAACCAACGCTACACTCAACAACCATCTAGTGAATCCACAAGTCAAAGAAAAAGGTAAGAAGTTGTGGGTAATTGAATTGTGAATGGATAAAGTGCAATTGAAAGTTGCCATATGTGAATGACACCATGCACAAAAATTATTGTGCTCAACGATCCAAGTCACTGGAAATTGGCTTCAAAACCCACACCAACACTCCACAAACAAAGATTCTATTGATAATGTAGTTTAACTCTTATAATCCACACTAGCAAATACTAAATGGTTATCATAGCTAGAAATTAATTAAATCATAACAACAGATTAAACCAAAATTGTCACAAGCATACAGAGGAATAATTGAAGCATTCACACGATCACAAAAGATATTTTTACACTATAAACTAAAATGGGTAAAACCAATTTCGAATAGTATAGCCTAGGCTTGATTTCTCAGCGATTTGTAAAATTACAATAGGCTTAAAAGAAAGACTAACGATACATTACTCACTAAACTTCTCATGATTACCTTTTGATCCAGGTGGATGTTGGTGGCCACCCACCTATCCCACTTGGACCCCCACAATTGTCTCTTTTAGTTTTTCAGTTTCCATAATTGCAACACAATTTACTATTTTTAGCAATTTTTCGGGTCCTGAACTTCCGGAGCCGTTTTGAGGCCCTAAACGACCTTTTTTAGGAAATCTGGGAGCAACATGGGTCCATGGACCAATTTTTCTATTCCCAAAGTTGTATTGCTCAGATATATATTTTTAACGAGCTATTGTACGTGTCAAACGAAGATCGGGTGCCAAAGTTACGACCCCGGGAAGTTGATGTACCAACTTACCCAAAACGGGGCCCACAATTCGGTGTTTCATCTTCTAGGGTTAGGTTTTGGGATGTTAAAGGTTTTCCATTGTTTCTCAACAATAAATAGGCCTTTGAGCCTCATTGCAACACATTTCAGAGGCATGTAGTTTCCACATCTCTTCTCAGAGATAAGCTACCATCGCCCTAGCTAGTTTATTTCCATTTCTGTTTGTAAGCATATTTCAGTATTTTACATTAATGAAATGAAGTATTATTTCCACTGCATCTTTTTGTTTATAGTTATCTCTGTAATTTGTTGCATTCCTGTTTAAATCCAGACAATGGTATCAAAGCGGTCTTCTTTTTCTTTTTTTTTCTTTGCATGTTCCCAATGAGGTCAGGATATAAGAAGCTAGGGCTCAATCTGGTTGAACCTTTGCAAGATCAGCCTTGCAAATCCCAATGGCCTCCCATGGCAGATGAAAATAAAGATGAGGGGGCAAGAGTTCCTATCAAAGTCTTGCTCGAAGAAGCTCTCGAGTGACAAAGGAATGCGATGATGGACAACTTTGCGCAGATCCTTCAGCGGCTACCCAGAGGCGACGCATCGACTTCCAACAGCTACTCTGGAAATACCACACCCTTTAAGGTACAAGTTAATTTTGAAATCCCCATCTTCGAGGGTCAGATAGACACAAATGTCGTAGATAAATGGTTAAATCTGCTAGAGGGTTATTTTTTTGTTCATGAATTTTCGAGTCGGGAAAAGATTGTTTTCGCTCTTCTCAAAACAGCCCCCCACATTAAGGACTTGTGGGAAACCTACTGCAAGTAGAAGGATGAAAGCACGAGCTCACTATTTTTAGTTGCACCCACTTGGGATTCATTCTGAGATGCCATCAAGGAGCACTACTACCCTGTAAAAACCTATGAGGACAAATACATAAAGTGGACCACGTTGCGGTAGGGATGGGACCAAGATGTGCCGGAGTTCACAAACATTTTTCATACCCTTCGCACACAGTTGGGTATCAAAGATTCTAAGCTACATTTGGTACTCAAATACCGTGGCTACCTACACAGATACATCTAGGAAGAGATGGAGTTCCTGAACTTCTCCTCCCTCGGCACGACGTACCGATACACTGTCAAAATCAAGCAAAAGTTCAAACTAAAGAAGCAAGACTTTGGATTTGCGAATCCGAAGACCAAAGGGAAAAGCCAAGGCGGGGTGACCCAAGACAACCCGTCGAAGCTGCAAGAAAAGAACAACACCATGAAGTCGAAGAAGGACACAAGAAAGTGGTGTGAGTTCCACAAGAGCCCCACTCACAACACAAGTGAGTGTTGGACCAAGCAGACGCTGGTGGCCGAGTTGAAGGCTTCAGAATCAGATGCATGTTCCGACCCTGAGTCAGAACCCAACAAGGGGAATGAAAAAGGGAAGTAGATCATTGATGCGGATCCCACCGTCATTGTTGCCACCACTAAGATCCAGAAGAATTAGCCTGAAGACCCAGAGGAGGGAGAGAATCTTTTCTACTAAAAAATGTGGGTGAAGTGTTCACCGTTGCAATTCATTGTTGACAATGGGAGCCAGACGAACCTCATTTCAGTAGGGGTCGTGAAGCGGTTGGGCCTACCGACTACACCACACCCGCAGTCGTACAGTATCAAGTGGCTTCACCAAGGACGAGATCTTCAAGTTCGCTAGTAGTGTCGCCTTCCCTACAGCATCAAGCCCTTCCTATATGAGGTATTGTGTGATGTTGCACCTCTGGATGTTTTTGATGTACTATTTGGCCAGCCATACTTGTGGAGGCGACATGCTGTGTATGAGTCAAGGCCTCGCGCTATTATTATTACTTTGGGTAATTCATTATACAGGTTACCGGAGGTAGCCCCACCTACTGCCACTTCCTTGATCTCTGCTAAGAAAAGCAGCAAGATCGTCTCCCAGACTAGGAAATTCATTTTCTGTCTGGTTCGCTCCCAAAGTAAGGGGAAGATCGTCACCACATCCATGACCCCCACGAAGGGTTCCTCCATGCAGCAGCAGTAGCAGTAGAGGGATACAGTCATGAAAGAACAAAGGAACAACTTCTCCTCACCCATAGGGGTACCACACAAGCTTCAGGTGGGCAACAAAGTCTGGTTGCATCTGCATAAAGAACACCTTACAAGAGCCCATTAGAAGCTCTGACCACACCGAAATGGTCCTTACACCATTACCAAGGCTGTGGAAAATAATGCTTTTGAGCACAGCATTCCTCCATTCCTTCACCTCCACCAAATGTTCAATGTGTACCACCCTTGACCATGCTTCCCACCATTACTAGACACATCCGAGATTACAGAACAACTCACCAGGGACCAAGTTCAGCAGATGGAGGAACTCAACGCAATGGGGACCATTGCTTCTAAAGGGCGGAGGAATGATCCAGGTGGATTTTGGTGGCCACCCACCTATCCCACTTGGACCCCCACAACTATCTCTTTTAGTTTTTCAGTTTCTATAATTGCAGCACAATTTACTATTTTTAGCTGTTTTTCAAGTCCTGAACTTCTGGAGCCATTGTAGTGCTCGGATAGATATTTCTAATGAGCTATTGTACACGTCAAACGAAGATCGGGTGCCAAAGTTATGACCCCGAGAAGTTGATGTACCAACTTACCCAAAATGGGGCCCACAATTTGGTGTTTCATCTTCTAGGGTTAGGTTTTGGGATGTTAAGGGTTTTCCATTGTTTCTCAACAATAAATAAGCCTTTGAGCCTCATTGTAACACAGTTCAGAGGCATGTAGCTGCCACATCTCTTCTCAGAGATAAGCTACCATCGCCCTAGCTGGTTTATTTCCATTTATGTTTGTAAACATATTTTGGTATTTTACATTAATGAAATGAAGTATTATTTCTGTTGCATCTTTGTGTTTATGGTTATCTTTGTAATTTGTTGCGTTCCTGTTTAAATCCGGATCACCTTTGTAGTTAATTATTATAATATGGGTTGAACAAGGTCTTTGAAATGAATAGAATTAGAGAGGTGTATACCTCAATCCTAACCATAGGTCGTTTGGGTAACCACACAAAAATCATTAATAATAGAATCAACCTAAGTAGCTCACTGCACTACACATACAATTTTTGTGAGATCCTTCTAAAAAAGTTGTTTCACACTGAAACCTTTTTCTTTACTCTATCTAATTTCCACACAAGGAACTCTCACAAATTTGACTTGTGGGTTGATAGGAACCTCATGTATTGATAATAATTTACAATTAAAAATAACTATCCACTCTAGCTCATATCACCTACCTTCCTATGCAAGAGGAACTCCAATCTAGCTCATATCACATAAATTCCTACATAAGAGTATGCAATTTTCATGTGTTGGGTAACCTATAAATTTAACACTAATCCTGAAGGTAGATGATTGGATCCAAAGGATCTAATAAAACCTAATAGATGTAAGAGTAAATGTCAGGAATCAACACAAAAGATGAAAGATTCAATGTAAGATATACAATAACTTCATTAAACCCAATTTATTACATCCTATTTGAGAATTTTCTAATACCAAACATTGGAAACTGTTTCAACTCAATTTAGATAGACATCCACCAAATAAGGCGACATCCACTTAGCTATACTGACATAAAATAAAAAAATAATATCAAAGCCTCCCATTTACTTACATCCAATTTGAGTAGTTTTTAGTATAAATCACTACTCAAGAACTGTTCCAGATACATCTACAATAGCTAACTATTTCAACTCAATTTAAACAGGCTATGTTATATGATAGGACATAGACAACATGAAGGTGGAATCCACTTGAGTATCCTTTACATAAAATCCTAAAGATAGTCTCAAAGCCTTCAAACTATTAATCAATGATTCATAACAACATGATACCTATGCCAACCATATACCATGCCTGCCTACAAGATGCCTTGAATGTTTGAAAATCTTTTGTAAAGATACAAACAATAAAAAATAAGATGGACAATGAGAAATTGGGGAAATAAATCTTATATAATTCTATGATAAAACTTCAAAAAAAGAATTGAACAATAAAATTTCTATCAAAATGAAGGAAACAACCATATTAAAATAGGAAATGGAGAAAGTGACTACATAAAAAATATTTTGGAAAAGGAAATCTAACAAGGTGGACAACTCATGAATATACAAGAAAAAAATTGTTCAACGATATCATAAAATGCTACAAAAATGTCAAATGAATGACATAATAGCAGTTCATTACGTAAACAAAAAAAATTGACCTAAGTGAGACCACCCACTAAAAGGACACTTTTTTTGTGTTGAATTTTGTTCTAGGCCCCTAATGGAACAAAAACTCTTGGAATCCTGCTTTGAGACAACATCAATTTTATAAGATTTCATAACTTTGATCTCTGATTAATTTTTCCCTATTTCAAAAAGGAAAGGAAAATAATTGGAAGGAAATGAATTTGCAGATCAACTGAAGCAATCACCATGGTTTCTCTTGAAGTAGTTAAAATATAAATTAATTCCAAATCTTAGCAAAATTGGCTTGTATAGAACTTACTAGTTTTAAAAACTTCACACATCACCTGACCAAATTCTAGTGTCATTTAAAAAAGTTCTTAATGAGGTATAATGGATTCAAACATAACTGGAATATGGAATATACATTAAAGAAACTGCAATACTAGCATAATTATGATTATGTTTTAAGAATGATGAAAACATGCTCATTATAAAATATTATGGGAAAAAGGCCACTCACATATTGCTTTTACCCACTTGGTTTTTAAGTCTTAAAGAACTTTCTCTCACAGACACAAACATAAAACCTTCAATGATGAAAGCATAATTCTGATTCTCATGAAGATCAGAAAGCATTATCATAGTGCCACACAATACATTGTTTTTCACCACTTGGATTCTTAGGCTTAAAAAGTTATCTCTCACAAACATGACTATAGAACCATCTATGATAAAAGCATATTTCTGATTATGTTTAATAATGATGAAAGGATGCTCTTTAGAAAACAATATGGGCATGGAGCCATTCACTAGATTGTTTGACCCACCAATGCAACTTTTTGCCTCTAATTTTCTTCCACCTTAATGGCTTATAGGCTAGATTAGATTGATGTTGAACACCATGAATCGACTTTGTACAATTTCCCACTTCACCTTTAGGGGCTTGGGCTATATGACATTTGAAGCTTTAGGATATTGATGGGCATTTTATAAAAGATCAATTTCACTTGACCCATATGATTGGTGTGCAATAGTTTCGAGAAAAATCTCTTTCAGTTGGCATTTTACAAGTAAAAGCAACTAACAAAAATCTAGAAAAGTGCTTAGAAAAACAATAGTTTCTACTTAAAAAATTCGGGATAATACCCATAAATTCTACAAAAATGTTTCCCTATCTTTGAAAAATATGATTCCCAAATGTTTCAGTTGAATATAATCCTCTTCTTGTTGAAAATCAACTCAAAAAATTGGTTGAAAAATTCTTCTTCATGTGCCCTAGCTAACACTGTGAAAGCCTGAAGGTAAAATCGATACAAAATATGCAATCAAAGAACATTTTTTGTGTTCCAAGGCTGCATGTCAAACATGGCATGATTGTGTTGGATAAATACCACAGAGGATCTCAAAAATTACAAAAGGAAGATGGATAAATGACCTTATGGGTTGTTTCTTCCCTTATGGAAACACTAATTGAATTAACTCCCTAATTTTTGGAAAGTAAACTCCTCAAGCACAACAACACAATTGATTTTATGCCAAAATTTTCCTGTTCTAACCAAGTCATATAATCATTGACGAAGTCTTCCAGGCCAGGTCCGTATCAACCAAATGTGGACTTAAATTGAATTAGACTCATGAGTCCAGGTAGACTGGGACCAAATCCAATAAGCATGCTTTCCATAACTCTCTACAACCAAGGAGAAAATTGGTGGGTCCAACAATATAGTGAAACCCCAAATTGGTGGGTATTCCCTCACTGAATCATCTATAGTTGGCCAACAACACCATAGAAACCCCAAATAATTTCATTACTATATGATCATTGGTAAATGTCAAACTTCTCTTTCAGAACCAATGCCAAAGGAGGGTATTACATAAGCATTATTGATAGGTTCATTACCTTACATCAAACAAATTTGAGAGGTTTTATTCTTTTTAACTTACCAAAAGTTGGCAATATGTTAACCTAAAATTACACCCTAGATGTTGTGACTTTTTCCTTTCATGATATTGTCATTATGTAAAGGCAACACAAGAAATCTCTGTTATAGCTCCAAATCTCACTCTTATGGTTTGTGATGTTGTACTCATGGCCTAGGGCAACCCCTCCTTCCAGACTTGGTCCTAAAATTTAAAAAACAGTGTTTTATCCCTTATACGCGACATTGCCCTGAGTTAAACGCGTGTATACGCGGGTCTGTGTATATCCAACCCGTGTGTATGTATTAAAACACTTAGAAAAATATAAAATTCCTTCTTTTCTAGCGGAGATCGCGGGTTTTACCTGCTGATCACCTGTTAGTGCCCATGGCCCAACTATTCCCAACCAACTCCTAACTAAAAAACTACTTTGGAGATGGTATAAAAAGACCTCAAAGGGAAGGCCTAAGGGAGGAGAGAATAGAGAGAAAGGTTATTATGCTGAGATTTTCCCCTTGACCAGGTCTGAAGTCCCTTCTGCCTTCTGCACTTCCCCCATTTTGTACAGGAAACCTTTGTTTCCTTGTGTGTTGATGTTCATCCACCATTTATGACCTCATGGAGATAGTCATGGAAGGAGTTTTGTTAGAGGCTTGAGGCTGGAACGGATCCAGAAGGAAGCTTTGCTTGGAGCCTACTGAAGGTGACTCAGGTGAACATATTCCTTTTTATGTACTTTATTTGTCTATAATAAAAGAAACACATGTCTTGGTTCCCGAAATGAATCTTCTTTATGTTAATGATATTCATGTTTTGAATTCATGTGTAAATGGTTGTTTGGATTTCATAACTAACTACCTTTCTTTGTAACATAAAGGTGGTTTCTTTATAATTTTTTGTCCATGTACTGTTGTGTTCTTTGAATTGTTTGTTTTGCAGGAAAAAAGAGAAGAAGGGAACTCCAAGAATGGTTTGGACCCTAAAGGCCTTCTCAAACGTAGGACCGAAGGTACGTACCCTTATCATAGAATTTGCTTATAATAGCATAATGGCTGTATGAATGCATGTTTCTTTGAATAGACAACTTTCAGTCTGCTAGGGTTTCACCCAAAAAGCCCTAGGGGAGTAATTCCCTCTACCAGAATTGGCGACTCCACTGGGGACAACACTCTTGTTGTTCCTAGTTTGGGTGTTTTTCAAGCCAATCAGGGCTCAGCTACCTTGTCTGCTTGTTGTTACTGTCTGGTCTGTTCTTGAACTTTAAGCTTTGCCAGTTTCTTCAGTTTGTCTTTTTTATTTTTCTTGAAGCTTTTCATATACGCTGTTTTTCTTAGATACAGAGGCATATATACGCTTGTTTCTTTGAGTGAACCCGCGTATACGCAGGTTTCCTCAAACACAGTCGCATATACACGCAATCTGTACTACAGTACAGTCGCGTATATATTCTAATTTTCAAGATTTGTAAATCTTTTTGGCCTCTGAAGGTTTGTCTGGTGGTTTGAGTCAGTCTGAAACAGTCATTTTCCAGTATCAGTTATTTGTTTTACAGCGAGCATCTCATTCTGAATTCTCTCTGATTATAAGGAGTTTTGGTCTTGTTTTTGTTGATTGTAAGCGTCATCGTTTTTGGCTAAAGCACGCAAGATTTCTTGCTAGGAATCTTGGCTGCTTTGTTTCATCAGGGTAGGAAGATTGTATTCAATCTTTGTGTTAATCTTTCTTTTGGTGACCTTTTGTTTGCTTGACAAAATCGCTTTTTGTGACCATCTGCTTCTTTGTTTCATGAAAGTTGTTGTTTGACACTTTCTTGGAATTTGTCTTTTTGATCTTTTTGGTTTTCATTGCCAAGGCTTTCATTGCTGCTTTTGATTGTTAAGAGCGATTTCAAACACATTTATTTTTGTTGGGTCTTCATCCATTAAGTGGTGTTGATTCGCAAAAGTGTTTAATTGCCTATTCTTCAATCACAAGTTTCAGTGTTGTTGAGATCATTTTTTGAAAAGACTTTTTTTTGTTTGTTGCTTTGAAGAAAATCTTAGTTTTGCTTTCTTGAACTTGCTTTTCATTTGGTTTCCTTTTAGAAAAGTGAAAGTGCTTTATGTTTGTCTTAGAACTTGTTTTTAGTGTTTAGACGAAATGAATGGAAACATCTCATATTCTATCTAGGCATCTTAAGTGACAAGATAAAGTTTGATAAGCAAGCAACTTTCATTTTTTTTAGAGTAGTTTTGAATCTTGCATCCACATATAGTTGTTGCATTAGGATAGATTTGCATCCCCTTTTAGGCATACATAGCTTTGTTAGCTTTTGTGAGTGTGAAGTGTGCATTAACGAAAAGAAAAGAAAAATTTGTTTTATTAGAAGTACCTCTGAACCCTATAGAAATTGCTCTTCATCGAAAAACGAAAAAGTGCACGTGCATGTAGTTAAGTTTTTATTAATTTCTTTTGCGTCAAAAAACACCACTAGTTTCACTTCCGTTACCTTGTGACTTAAAGAACAACCTAATAAAATCAAGCGCTAACTAAAATTCACTAGAACTTTTTGTTTTAGTCAGTTACACCAACAAGATTAGGATTTTAGGGCCTTGGATTAGGCGAGTGGAGAGTTAACTCTCCAAGGCCATATAAACGTCAAACGTAGGAGTCTGAATAACGAGAGAAAATCCAATAGCGTTAGGAAGACCAGGAAAGCTCCGGATCTGGGAGTTAAGCACGAGGATCTGTGAAGACAGGGAAGAGAGATACCCTCTCTCCTACTTGTCTGAACTTACCTCACGACTGTTCCGCCTGGCTTCTGCGACGAGTTGGTATCCATAGTTGCTTCTCCTAGGGACTACACAGGTGGCTATGGAGGGGAATCCCGTGGCACCTGAGGTTGACGTTGCATCACTCTCGACAGTACTACTGGAGGGCACCCTTGCAAAGCTTGGAGGCTTGCACCGGCGCAGGCTGTTTTTAGGAGGTCAGCGTAACTTCCTCTGATACCTTCGCTGATAGGAATGGGCCCTCATCATCCCAGACTATCTTCAGAAGGCCCCTTATTTCACTTTCTCATATTTTGGTGTCCGGTCTTAATCACCCGGAGCGGAAATACTTGGAAGTTGTTTGACTGGCTGTATCTTTAGGGACTTTATAGTGTGTGCTCTGTGCTCCTAGTTGGCCTAGCTTTCAATTTTTTGAGTCTTTAGTTAGATCATAACAAAAAATTCAAAGTGGCTGACCGATCTCCAAGACGGTCTCGAAGACTTCGTGGTCTCTTGCCACCAAGTTTAGAGCCTTCTCCTAGAAGGCGCAGAGGCAATACTATCGGTGGGTTCCGTCCCACGTCGGTTGACGCATCAGGGATTGATCCTCCTCTCGGGGGCATTAGCGGCCAAGCAAGGCCTGGCACTTCTGAGCAAGAGAGGGATACTCCAGTCCTTTCTCGAGTTCTCTTTCAAGTAGAGAGTAACATAGAGGTAGAAGAACTTTCAGAGTCATTAGTGGCTCCAAATTCTCCACTACCATCTAGTCATCCATACATATTACAATACGTTGGGACTTCGACGTATAGATCGTCAAGTCCAGGTTACGCTACGCGCTTACCATCGATGACCACTACTGAAAGCATGGCTTCTATGAGTGCTATGACTATGCAAACCCCAACATCAGTGCAAGGGAGAGGAACCATTTCCATCCCCTCCGTTTCCTTGTTTGGATCTTTTGCTAGCACATCTTTAGTTGGGTCTACCTCCATTCCACCCACGAGTGGAAATTCCCAAACCAATGCTTTTGGTACTGGATTCTTCCCTTTTGGCACCCAATCACAGGGTATTCCATCGGTTCCGTTTAGTGCCGCTACGTCCATGATGGGCGGATCGGCTTCATTCCAGGGTTTTCCTTTCGGAAGTGGTCATATACCACATTCCAACCCGATGGTAGGATCCATGCCTTTTTCTTCTGTAGGACAAAGCAGCAATCCTTTCCAAGGTTGGAATAACCCTGGGGTTAGTAGCACGGGAACTAGGAATCTGTTTATCGGCCAACAAGGGAATAGGCCGTACTCCACGGTTAGCATGTTTCAAAGTATTCCTCCCCTTGCTTCGGCTTGGAATCCGTATCAGGGGTTATCAACTCCCTACAACCCTTTAGGAGGAAACTTTGCTGGTTATGGAGGTTATACGGCCGGAGTTGGTCAAACTCCGAATTTTGTTGGACCACAAGGCTTTCCTTTTGGTTCAGCCGGTTCTACTGGTTACTTCGGGCAGCCTGGTGCCTCCCAAATTCTAGGACAATATTTTCAGAGCTTTGGGAGTTCTGCCCAGTCTGGGTGGAATCCCCAAGGTCCTCCTAGGCTTCCATTTCTGGCAACGTTAAACTTGCCAGATCTCACTAAGTTAAAAAATGACCCAATCAGGTACAATCCAGCCTGGCCTCCGGTCCCAACCAAACTCCCTTCGGACATTCCAAAATTCGAAGGGAAGAGTGGTGAAGACCCAGGCGACCATGTAACCACATTCCATTTGTGGTGCTCTTCTAACTCCCTCATCGATGACTCGATTAGGTTGAGACTCTTTTAGCGCACCTTGACTGGTAATGCGGCTAAATGGTATATAGAGTTGCCAGGGGGCAGCTTTACATCGTTCGCTGACTTAGCCAATATTTTCTTAAATCACTTCCAGTTGCTTGTCCGCTATGATGCCGGAACTGAACTTCTGGCCACCTTTCGTCAAGATAAGGCAACCCACATTTCTGACCATATTCAGGAATGGAGATGGAGAAAGAGGCTCATTAAAGCCGAAATCCCTCAGGAGTACCATCTCGAGTGGTTTTTGAAGTCTTTACAACCCGAGATCTCCAAAGATGTCTCCATGTCTGGGGTCTATTCTGAGGAGCAAGCCATTTTTAGGGCCCAGCAATTAGAATTGATCTACTCTCAGTCTGGGATCCTACAAAAGTACTTTCCAGATGCTCCTGGATCTAAGGTTGATGTAGCTAAGTCGAAGCCAGGTCTGCATGCGGATGGTATCGTCGGGTCAGTAGACACAACTACTGTGAACTTGTTGAATCAATTGCAGCAGTTGTCCTTGCAAATTGCTTCTAACAACCAAGTCACATCGTCTAATCCCCCCGCTTCCCAAACTTCTTCAATAAATGTCGTCCAATCTGATAATCCCAAAGGAAATCAAAATTCCAATGGGAAAAATAAAGGACGAGGTAAGAAAAAGAACCAGGATGGGAAGCCTGATGCAAATAAATCCGGCAACAACGCCGGTGGTGGTGGAAATGAGTCGAGAAAGAAAGTTAAGTTTCCATGCATGTTGTGCAATGGAGACCATCTAACTCATCTCTGCCCCAAGATTGAAGATGCTCAGCGCTTGTTAGGACAGCAAGGGACTTCTAGTTCTCAAGCTGTGTTAACCAACCCATTTCCCCACGGGCAGCAACTTCTTGCTGGCACGAGTTCAAACACTGGTACCTCCGCAGGGGGCAACCAGGAAGGGGACAAGTCATCAAATGTCTTCATGATGGGTGCTCACGCTAATGTGACCACACGGTCACGCGATTATGGTGAAGGTGAAACTTCCAAGGGTAAATCAGTTCCGAAACTAACAACCCGCTTCATATTGAGCGACCTTCTGTTGAGACTATACCTCGGGTACCGAAAGGTTCCGCAAAACGCGCGACTATCAACCCTAATATTAGGGCAGCCCAGAATTACTCCATTGTTGAGGATCTGGCTCAGATTCCATGTGCTATGTCCACGTTAGAGGTTCTCCAGTCATGTCCTGCTCAACGAAGTGCCTTGCTATCGGCAATGGGGGCAGTGGATCCAAGTAATTCCTTAGCTCTCACTTTTGATATGAGTAATGTCAAAAAGAGACTTCCTCATCACATGGCTTTCCAGATAAAGTCTACCTACCAGAAAACAAATATTTTTCGAACGGTTGTAGATGAGGGAGCTTCCACGTGTGTCATGTCTATGTCATGCTGGAAGGCCATTGGATCACCGTCGGTTGTTCCTTCACCCACCCTATTGACAGCATTTGATGGTCATTCTCATAGGCCATATGGGATTATCCCGGCCTTTCCTATATGTGTTGGAGGAAATGTCGTGAATATTGAAGTAGAGGTCATAGATGCTAACCTAGACTATAATCTCCTCTTAGGAAGGAACTGGGTATACGAGATGGATGCCGTTGTTTCGACTCTGTTTCGTGTTATTTGCTTTCCTCATGAAGGGAAAATCGTTAAGGTTGATCAATTGGACTATTTTCCAGTTGATCCTCAAGCAAGCTCTGACTCTATTATTCCTTTCGTGGGTAACCCCCATCCACCTACTGAGAGTTTAGGAGTCGGGATGTACTCTTCATTGATGGGTACGTTTAATCTTCCCCCTCCTGCAGCTGGTATAGATACAATTTCATCCTCCAGGGATCCTTTACGGAGAGAGTTTATCCAAACTCCTTATTCTTCAAATCTTGGAACCTTAGCTTCATCTGTGACCACATCAGGTGACGACGAGGTGGGTGGAATAGAATCTCTTATATCTACAGTAGATCTTAGATGTGAATCTATAGATAACTCTACAGATAACCATTCTACTTCTTCCTCTGCGAAGGAGATAGATGGTGATGTGGCTCATTTTCGGACCCTTGATTCCACCTCTGCATCGGATTGCTCGGATATTGTTTTTCCATCGGATGAAGCGGTATTCGAAGCAATGACGGCCGTAGGTCAACCTTTGGAAGATTTACATCATCGGTTACACTTTCATTCCCCTATGCATGAAGTCGAATCTTGGTCCTCCAGTTCGACTAGTGATGTTTGTACGGTCCCTTTGGCTCCAACACATTCATTTTCCGAAGAGAGTATATTGATTGGTTCGATCGTCGTACCTATAAACATCCCTAGGAGTAAGTTGGCGAAGCCCCTTGATGGGCTCTACCTAAAGAAGTACTTTGCTTAGTTTTGGCCAGCCAATGGCTTCTTTGTATTTTACATGTATATTTGTACATATATCATCGAGGGTTTTTTGATATTAGCACTTTTTGGTCTGCTTTGGCAGGTGTTGATGGATGATTTGGTTTATTTTGGGTTCGCCGATGGTGCTAGTCGGCACACTCGGAATCTTGCTTCCGCAGCTTGGGTACTCTATTATCCAACTGGTCAATTGATGGCATCAAGAGGCGTGTGCATCGGTTCTGCTTCAAACAATATGGCCGAGTATACTGCTGTTATTAATTTATTATCTGAGGCAATCTCTCATGGGATCGACTCGTTGGTAGTTTATCTTGATTCTCAATTGATAGTGTCTCAATTAAATAACATTTATCGGGTACGGGATCCATCTTTATATCGCTAGTATTTAAGTGTGAGTTTGTTGCAAAGATTATTTACTTATATTAATTATTTTCATATTCCAAGATCTCATAATTGGTTAGCTGATTCTATCGCTAATCAAGCATTAGACTGGCATATTAATCATTCATCACAATAAAATCAAACATCAAAAAGTCAAACTGTATATATATATATATATATATATATCGTAAAGCGTCTCGAGTGTACATATGTGTGTCCAAAAAATATACAAAATTGGGACTCAAATGCCCATAATCATGTCCGGCATATCTAATGCCTCGGCTCAGGATGAGCGTCTAAGTATGTCACTATAGCATTGGCCACGCGCTGAAAGATGTGAACCCAGTCATGTGGCATGCCAACCACATGACGCTGCATATCCGGAGGAAGGTCCTCTATGACGGCCATCGGTACTCGGCAGCTCAGTCTCGCCAAGTGTCGTTGGACATTGTTTAGGGTCTGTTCCGTATCAGCAGCCGCCTCTTTGGCTCCTCGGCCACGCCGTCCATGCCGCGGGAGTCCATCTGGTCGTACAGGCCCAATGTCTGGAACATGATCATCATATCAGTCATTTGAATCTCATCAAAAATATTTTTCAAAAATTCATCATTATATTTGAAAAATCCAAAAAAAATCATAAAATCAAAAAAATCTTACCGATCTCGCCCCATGCTGCATTTGGTGGTAACGCTAAATTAGGATCTCCTCGAAAATCCAGTCCAGTATAGGGGTAGTCATCCACGGCAATGATCTGCTGATCCCACCAGGTGAAGAAGTCATCATCAAATGCAGTCCTTGGGACCTCCCCACCCCCCAGACGTTTCATCAAATCAGCCCACCGGCCCATGCGTGGATCGCGTGGGGTGCTGATGGAAACCGCTACCCTGGGGCGAAGTGTGGGAACCTTCTCGAAAAAGAAAGTACACAAGATGCTTCCATAGCCAAAGTTTTTAGTCTGACCCCTCCTGATAGAAGTGAGCTGGCTCTTCATGTTGGCCAGAAGAGGAGTACACCAGTCAAACACAGTAGTAAGACAGTCAACTGCCACGCTCATGTTTTGTCGTGACGCCTGATGCAGAGAGGATGATCCGTTCACCCGAGCCATGGTAAACAGGATTATCCTAAGTGACAAACTCGCCACATGTGTGATGGAAATCTGGCTCCCAACCTTCTTGGGATGTCCAGGGCAGTATATCTATACATAGTCCTCTATCGAGAGGGCACTCCGTGACCTGCCCTGGGACTGTACTACCTCTCCCCTTCGAGAAAGGTCCGTGATAAAATAGATGTCCTCCACTTCTACCCTGAGCAGCATCTGATCGATCATAAAAGCTTCCTCATTGACATCCCAATAATCAATGAGCATCTCAAGCAATCGCGTGTTCGCTTTCATATTTAGCAATTTGAAAAATTTAAGCAAACCGCATCCCCGGAGTGCATCTAATGCTTCTGGACTGTTCATAACTTCATTGTCTACCGCTGCATGTTCTCTTTCACGCCACGTGATAGGAATCCTGAGAGAAAATCGATTTTAAACCATTATTTTTTGTTTAAAAATGATTCGCGGCGTATACGCGGGTCCCTGTGCACACAGTCGCGTGTAGGGCTCACGTATACGCGGGTTCAATATTACCAACCCGCGTATACGCCGCGAGCGAATTTTTGACAAAAATTTAACGGTGAAACATCAATCATAAATCTTAAAACCTGTCACAATCAATTGCAAGCTAAGTATAAGGGTTACCTGGAGGTATTCGACGAATTTGAACGGTTGAATCTGGCTGTGGGAAGTTTGCTCCTTTTTGCTCCAAATCTTTTGCTCTCAAACTCAAATGGTAAAAATGGTGAGTCCAAAATACTTTTTATAAGTTTTGAAAATGCAAAATTTTTTCAAAATTTTATTTTGTTTGGCCTCATGTGACTTTTAACTTGGGAGCTTGGAATGTCGAGATTGGTTTGTTTTTCAGGACATTTTGGACGTTTTTCGACAGTTCGAGGCGGTTCCATGACTGCTGACCCGTCATGGTAGGTATCGTGTTCTCATTGGCATATAGGTTAGGGACACCATTTTTTCATTGCATTATGCATACTAGCCTCCATTTGACCGATACATCTGCCATAGGGTCAATCCCATCGTGTTATGGTTCGCAAGCCATCTTCACTCGCCGATTTTTTAAATCATGACACGATGGTAGAGCCATCCTTTACATGGGCATCCTAGTTAGCACCTCACTAACATTTGTTGCCCATGCTGCTCTGATTTGAGTAGGCTCGGGAGTCCTCTGTAGTCCCGCCATGACTTATGCGTTGAAGACTCATTCCTCTTAGCTTCTCCGCTTTGTTCTGGCCTTTTTACCCTAGAGGCTCCTTTGTGTTGAGTTGTACTACTGCATTGCATGTTGACCATTTGCACCTTTTGGCCTAGAGCCGGCTTCACTTGGACTCGTGTTTAAGCCAACTTTTGACCATGACGTCTGCAAAATCAACCTTGCATATCTTTGACTTCTACAGCTTGACACACCTTGACCCGTGGAAGGAACATACCTTTGAGTGTCAATGACCAGTTTTCACCTCCCTGCATTGAGCATAGGAACGTTCCTTTCCCGGGAACTAGATCATCTGTTTCACCGACACTCGTTCTTTCCACTGTACCATAGCATTCTTTTATTCCTTTTCCGGCTTAACAGAAAAAGACAAAAAAATTAAATATTCCAAAAAGAGCGGGAACGGGACATTATTTCCATTTATTGTTGGCAGCTAGAGTCATTCGTGTCGCCCTTGAACAAAGCACTCAAAACAAAGTCTCCTCCGCATGGGTGGGATTTAGTTTGACTTAGGTACGCCATAACCTTGTTATTGAGTCAGTTCTCCCCCGATTGGTTATCTCTTCCAATCATATGGAGGGTTCGTTCATGCCTCCTGCATGGCTAACTTATACAGAGTCATCATATGCTGCCACATAGTCACATTGAGTCGTGCTTTTGTTCAAGGGAAGTTAGCCTGAGTCGGCCTCTCTACGGTGTCTCTTGACTCATTTTACAATCGGCCATCCCTGGTTGTCAGTGTCATGTCTATCATCACATCAGTTATATTGGTCCTTTACTCGTGCCGGTTTGAGAAGGTCCCCGTTGACTTCTTGCTGGCGGGTCTTGTCCTTATCGACGACGACACCTTGCTCTGAGGACAGGCCTAGAGCCACACCCTGGCCCTATTTTCATTATTGATAGGTCACCTTGTGCTCAGCATCGATCAGTATCATGGGTCTTTGACTGAGTGGTTTCCCTTGTGTTCGACATCAGCTTACATTATCACACATTGGGATTCGTGTAGTACCTTGGTTTCCATTTGACCCTATTGGTGGCAAGGATAATTTTAGGGGCGAATGTTCGCCCTTTGGCGAAATTAAGGGGTTTTAAATTTTTAGTGGGCGAATATTTTGTATCATAGTACATTTTTAAAAATCACCTCAAATAGCCCACCTTATTTTAAGGGAGAGGGTAAAAAAGGTAAATTTAGCCCTTGAAATTAGGACTTACAACCTTCCATTCGCCCATTTTCAAGAATAGGTTTTATTTAAGTGAATCCTATGGGCCAAATACCATATTTATAAAAGAGGTATGGTAAATTAATAAAAATATAAATAAATGAGAGGTATGGTAAATAAATAGAACATTTTTTATATTTACTCCAAACAAATAAAAATATAAGTAAAGTGGAGGTATGGTAAATAAATAAAACGTCTTTTTATACTTACTCAAACGGTATGGTAAATAAATAAAAATATAAATAAACTAGACGTATCGTAAATAAATAAAACCTCTTTTTATATTTAGTCCATAACCCTCGTTCTATTTATGAAGGCTCAAGAAAGAGGTTTTATTTAAGTGAATCCTATGGGCCAAATACCATATTTGTAAAAGAGGTATAGTAAATTAATAAAAATATAAATAAACAAGAGGTATGGTAAAAAAATAAAACATTTTTTTATATTTACTCCATAAGTCACCTTATATTTACGAACACTCAAAAAATGGGTTATATTTAGGTGAAACCTATGGCCAAAATACTATGGGACAAATACCATGGACTAGATTGTTATTAATACCATGCAAAAAACCATTATTAACCCTAATATTAGAATTAATAAAAATAAAAATGGCACATGGTATTGACCCATGGTATTCACCAAAATGGCACATGGTATTGACCCATGGTATTCACCTGGAATGTAGCCTATTTAAATGGGGGAATTAAACCAGCATGTAGCCTATGCTAAGATTCACTAGGACTTTACAGAGTTTTATTATTTAGTGAAAGACTCACCCAGATCTTACAAGATTTTATAATTGACTAAAATATTCGCCATGCCTGGTGAGATATTCACCAAAAAATTATATATACATATTATATTATTGATAAAATCGCCTTCCATTTTTCCTATATACCATGGAGATTCGCCCAGTTATTATATTTATAAATTTAGGGGGGGTTCTTAAAATTTTCCCTGATTGGTGGATACCTCGCCTCTGTGCCACTTTCATTATTGGTTGGTTCAGAGGGTTTCTGTCGTGCGCTAGCCACATCTTGTGTATGCCGGAAACGTACTTCGGTTGGGTTACTACATCTTTTTTCGTCCGATTCCTTCCACATTATTGGCCTACGGGTTACACTTGCGCTAGATTGATGGAGGATGCCTTAATGCCTTCCTTCTAGCGGATCTTTCCCTATCGACTTCGACTCATTGCTCTGGGGCAAAGATCTAGAGTCCATTTGGCAGTACCTTGGGGTTTGCAGTCATTAGTGGCAGATCCTTCGCTATCGACAGTGGGAAACCATCATTGTCTCCTGATCGATAGATTCTTACAGGTGTTCGACTCCAGCTCATCTATTCACACTTGTTAGATTGTACTGGGTACCTTGACGCTCATTATCATTATCGGTGAGTAGTCTCGTGTTTGTTAACGGTATACATCAATGACCGGTAATCAAACAATTTCTCACATGGTCGACTTCAGATCATTTATTCCCATGGTGTAGAAATGTACCGCGGCGGTCGGTGAAGACCTCAGGTTGTATCAGCATTCATTGGTTCACTTGACAGTTGCTCCTGTTGCTGCTAGTTGATACCACTCCACTTTATATGTTGCAGTCAGTCATGGCGACATTCTATATGCTGGCACCTGAGTTTGCAGTGTAGTACCACCCTATTCCATCATGTTCAGTCGGTACCTTTTGGGGATCAGTCTTTGATATCAATGATCCGTTGCATCTTTCAGCGTCATTGACAGTCTTATATGTGATATTCAGACATGTACTTGTTCATTATGATCAGATGATACATTATGTATCTTTCAGTCATTTATACTTGTATACTTAGTGGATCCGCTTGTATTTGATATGCGGACATGCTTTACTTTTTCTGAGCATGGGTATGCCCGCCTCAGACAGTGTTTCTTTCTGATCTCGTTTGGTGGCTTGGCAGGCTGAATTCTGGTGAAGTCCTCTTCGGTTTTTGACAGACTTCCTTTCCATGTACTCGCATAATATATTTCGGCCATCATGTACCCCTTCTGACCTCATATATTAGGGGGCATCTGTTATAGCTCCAAATCTCACTCTTATGGTTTGTGATGCTGTACTCATGGCCTAGGGAAACCCCTCCTTCCAGACCTGGTCCTAAAATTTAAAAAATAGTGTTTTATCCCTTATACGCGACATTGCCCTGAGTTAAACGCGTGTATACGCGGGTCTGTGTATATCCAACCCGCGTGTATGTATTAAAACACTTAAAAAAATATAAAATTCCTTCTTTTCGGGCGGAGATCGCGGGTTTTACCTGCTGATCACCTGTTAGTGCCCGTGGCCCAACTGTTCCCAACCAACTCCTAACTAAAAAACTACTTTGGAGATGGTATAAAAAGACCTCAAAGGGAAGGCCTAAGGGAGGAGAGAATAGAGAGAAAGGTTATTATGCTAAGATTTTCCCCTTGACCAGGTCTGAAGTCCCTTCTGCCTTCTGCACTTCCCCCATTTTGTACAGGAAACCTTTGTTTCCTTGTGTGTTGATGTTCATCCACCATTTATGACATCATGGAGAGAGTCATGGAAGGAGTTTTGTTAGAGGCTTGAGGCTAGAACGGATCCGGAAGGAAGCTTTGCTTGGAGCCTGCTGAAGGTGACTCAGGTGAACATATTCCTTTTTATGTACTTTATTTGTCTATAATAAAAGAAACACATGTCTTGGTTCCCGAAATGAATCTTCTTTATGTTAATGATATTCATGTTTTGAATTCATGTGTAAATGGTTGTTTGGATTTCATAACTAACTACCTTTCTTTGTAACATAAAGGTGGTTTCTTTATAAGTTTTTGTCCATGTACTGCTGTGTTCTTTGAATTGTTTGTTTTGCAGGACAAAAGAGAAGAAGGGAACTCCAAGAAGGGTTTGGACCCTAAAGGCCTTCTCAAACGTAGGACCAAAGGTACGTACCCTTATCATAGAATTTGTTTATAATAGCATAATGGCTGTATGAATGCATGTTTCTTTGAATAGACAACTTTCAGTCTGCTAGGGTTTCACCCAAAAAGCCCTAGGGGAGTAATTCCCTCTACCAATCTCTTAGCCCAAAAGAAACAGGTTGATTCTGGAAACAAGTAAAAAGACTTCTTACAAACAAAAATTTGTAAAGAAAAAGAAAGTGAAAAAAGAACCTCAAACATACAGGGAGATATGGAATATATGGCCAAGAACCAAGCACATCAGCAACCATTCAAAAAATTTCTATTAAGTAGTCATATAAACATTTTTTAAAACTTGCATCTTATAGATCTCTAGAATCTAAAGATCTCTTCTAAACGACATTTGAGAATGTTTTTGGAAAAAATATAAATGTTGGTCAAGAAAATTTACATACCAGAGTGAACCATTAAAGCAATAACACTCACCTCAACTTCAAAATAGCCAGAATGGAGTCTAGTTAGTGACCTCATCATATCATACACACTCCCCACACCAACAAAATTCATAGTACTATTGGCTGCTGATTTGGAGAAACAATGTATGCAATATTTTTGAATGGTCTCTTTTGGCACAACATAAGCTTCAAACTAATAACAAGTAGTATCACATAATTGGGTTCCTGTTGAAGATTCATTCATCTCATTTTGTTGGTAGTGATGAAAATCCTTAGATTTACCATTTTGATCAATCTCAAAAGAAAGGTAACCACAGGGGGCACTCATCCTTTGAAATGCAAATATTTCCTTTAAGCTCTCTAGAATCTAAGATTCCACTCCCTTTTGAGCTACCAGTAGAGGAAAGAACATCCACTGAGGTTGATATGGAATTGTGATGGTATGACTGGAATTTCTTGCAAAGATGTCGCTAGCAAAGAAATTCCATCGACATAAAAGGATCCTATTCCTCCTGCAGAAGTTATGAAAGAGGATGTTGATATTTCTGTTTGTTCTAGAGCTTATGCATATATTCCATATGGAAAACACAATTCATGGGCATTGTCAAGATGGTATGGTAAATCCAAACTATAAAGTTCACAATTAAATAGAGTATACAATGAACTTAGTTTCAGGCTCACCTTAAAGTGTCTAATGCAAGTATGTTGTATATTCTTGGGGAAAACTAAAGCTACCAGGCAGAAGAGAATCATGTGAGTTAAAAAAAAAAAAAAATACAAGTAAAAATTGCAATGCTTTTAAATGGAACAATACATACAATGCTTTGATTTCTTGTAGCTATTCTTTGAAAGGGTCCAAATTAAAAAATGAATATGGCACCCTATTCAAATACATGGATTTATAATTCTCTCTCTTTTCATAATTTGTATAAAAATAACTAAACTTGTATCCAACTCATTTTGAAAAGAATAACTCCTTTTTATTTTGACCTGGTGAAGCTCAGGGATAAAACTTGTCCCTAGTGCTTATTAGACATCCACGTCCTCCTTGTGCCCTGGGAGGTTCCTTGCAATTTTTTGATCAATAATCTGAGAGAAGCTCTGCCAACTCCCAATATCTGTATCACAAGTCTTCATCCTACCCTGTTTTGATGGACTCAGGAAGTTGAACCAAATCTTATGCATCCAAAGGAATTGCGAATCACATGTTGAGTGTCTTGAGAGAAAATGGGCATCAGAAAATGGGAAAGGAAAAGTAATACAAGCCAATGGAAAATCAAAATCCTGAATAAGACAAAATGGAAAAGGCAAAAACAAAATTGTATTACAGACCGGTGGCCATTTTCTACAAAATTGAATGAAAATATGAAGGCTTGTGTGATTACAATGTGAAAAGTGAGGTGAATTGAGTTTTGTAGCCATAGCTGAAGATTGGGTGACTCATCAACTCTTTGTATTTGTGCATGTATATTTGTGTAATGATGCATTGATTGAGCTCTCAACTTCAAGATTCATATTAAACCCCAATTTATGTCATGAGACCGAATTTTCAAGGCATATGGATGACAACAACAAGCTTGAAACATGAGTTAAGTTGCACTTCTTTAACCACACACAAGTTATCATAAAACGTTATGGAAGGAAATGAGCAGGACCTTTGGTTCCACCACCATTGGTGGCATCGTAAGTTGTTGGTGAAACCAACATTCTAATCTCCTTAGCATTATGATCAACTGCCATTGTTCTTCCTAGGTCAACGAACTCAGCTCTGCCTTGGCATCAAAAGTGTAATTGCATAAAAGAAATCTTGATCTCATGCTAATAGGTCTCCTTCGATGAATGCACAGGAACCTAGTACGTAGACCGTTTTTCTCTTCGTTTAGGTACCCAAGGCTTATTTCTATTTCCAAATATCAATAATTATTTTCCAAGAAAATATAAAAGAAGAATAATATTTTACTATATTATAAAAGGTGAAGATGTTGAAATCATGCCATAAAGTGAAAGGAAATAAAATATCTTTCCTCAAACCACCAAATATATAAAGAAAATAATAATAATTATAATAATAAAACTAGATATATCGATCTACGCATAAAATGAGAACTATAAGAATTCAAGGGACTAAAAAAATCTTTGACCAAAACAAACCAAAAATTTCAAACTCGACAAAATCCTCTAAACACAAGCAACAAAAAAACCACTAAAATTTTCTAAGATATCAGAGCTAGACATGAACGCAATTTCATGCACTTGAATAAGCCCATTGTTTCTTAGCGTTATACTTCTTAAATTAGTTATTTATCATTTAATACTAGGACACTATATATGTGAAAATAAATAGGTCCTATATTCATCAAATCCAACTTTATTTCCAATCAAAGATCAAATCAATCTTCATTTCCAGTACCAATATAAAATCACACCCTTTATAAATCTTAACACCTAACCACTTAGAACCCTCATATAATCCTTTTCATAACCCAACAAAAATATATCCCTGACAATAATTGAACTTTTCAAAAATATAACTTGATCATGTAAGACACTAAATACTAAATATGAACACTACTAGATAAGCAACGATTCAATGCCAGTTCAATCACCCTTCATGCAACGAAGAAAAATCACTAACTCCTTTTGCGATATTGAATGCCACATTCTTGTAATCAATAATTATGTTGACACTTGAGTTGCTAGTGTTGTGTCAAAGTAACCATTGCTCACTACCTACAAATGTTGAAATACATTATGGTGCTAAAGCTAAAGACACGAAATAACAAAAAATAAATATATGACAAAACAATGGACCTGCAAGACTATATTGGTTGATTATGACAGGGACACCAATAACTGAGACTAGAGATATTTATTGAATGTAGTAGTTACTAGTGTGTTCCTATTGTGTGATTAGTGGTATGGTGGAGAGACCTACCAAGGAGGGACGTTGGTCTTGGGAAAGTATAGTAGGGAGATCCATAGAGAATTTTTGTAAAAGGAATATGAGAAGTGTTGTCTTCAAGTTGGGTTATGTTATGGTATAATTTTGTTGGTGATAAGAAGTGGTAATAAAATACTTACATCAATAGGTAAAAAGTAGATTCAAGGCATGAGTTGGATTGACTCATGTTATATCATACCTTAATGGTCCTAAGAACATGTGGGAACCCGAACAAATTAGTGCCTGAAAGACTTGAAATCACGACAAATGACTGATGAGACTCTATACAAAAGAATGTCAGTCTCGTGTCAATAGGTCTCCTATGATGAATGTGTAGTAACCTAGTACATAAACCACTTTTCTCTTCTCTTAGCTACTCATGTCTCATTTCCCTTTCCAAATATCAATAATTATTTTCCAAGAAAATATAAAATAATCATAGGAGTCTACTAGATTCTAAATGTGAAGATGCTAAAGTCATGCCACAAAGTGAAAGGAAATAAAAGCAAATTTCTTCAAACTACCAAATATATAAAGAAAAAAATAATAATTATAAAATTAGATCTATGAATCTAAGCATGAAGTAAGAACTAAAAGAATTCAAGGGACTAACATAATATTTGACCAAAACAAAACTCAAAACTCAACAAAATGCCCCAAACACAAGCAACATATAAACCACTAAAATTTTCCAAGACATCAGAGCTACACATCAAGGTAGTTACTTGTAATTGAATGAACCCATTGATGGTTTGCATTAGTCTTGTTAAATTAGTTATTTATCATTTAATACTAGTTGGACACTATCTATGTGAAAAGAAATAGGTCTCAACCTCATCAAATCCAACTCCATTTCTTGTCGCAGATAAGAAACAAACAACGTAATGATTAAATATGAAACATCAATATTAAAATAACAGACATCAATTTAAGAAATGTAGCTGCAATCATTTGATGCAGGGTTACCCCTACACATACCCACAGTATGCCTACTCATGCATAAATACATTTCCCAGGAATTTATATGACCCACCCGGTCAAAATCTTCAAACATAAAGATGGTTAAGGCCCCCTTTTATGGTTCCTTTGTGTTGGAACCCAATCACCCCACCAATACCTCCTATCGGAGCTTTAAACAACACTCAAGCCTTTATATAACACTGTATTAAGGCTTTCCCTCTAATTCCTTCTATTGGGACACTAAAAACCCTTCATAACCTTTAAAACAACCATTGGCCGCTTAAACATAACCTTCCCTCTCTAACACGGTTAATATATGTTTAACACATAAAAACCTTCAGTCGCGCAATTTCCTTATAAAAACATTTACAAAGGGAAATGTATGAAAATCCTACCTTTTTCCGCTTACCGTACAACTTCTGCACAAATTTCGAGGTTAAACGTCATCACAATCGGCTATCGACTTGTCCATAGTTCCTCATCGCCCCTTTCTCTTTTGATGTGCGACTTTCCCTTTAAAACCCTAGAAAATACAATATCGGTGCTTAAATATTCGTTATCCCATTTACAAAGGAAAACCCCAGCAAATACACATGGCGGACTTCAAATGCATTAAAACTGCGTCTATCAACGCGTCGAGTCCGCCTCCTTTAGCCTTTCTGTTTGTAAGTCTGATCTCCACCAGCGCCGATATGTTATGGCTGATTTAATTATGACCGTCGATCAAGATCATGATTTGACGGTCAACGATTAATCGCCTAATCGCAATTGCTTAGTTATAGTTCTTAACTCCTCCGCTTAAAGTCCCGACTCGATATGGTTTACGGATCCGATGGGGTTTCTATGTTGCGTTTGATGGGTTTTCGGGTCTGCCACATATCGCATGAAAGTTTGTGTTGTGATCTCGATTAATCCAACCCCGTGATTCAATCTTGGCCGTCAATCTCCAAGATCTGATGGCTACTGTGCATCCTCCCTTCAATTCTCCATTACTCGTTTTACTTAGCTTTATGTTGTTTTCCAGTGTTAAAGTGGTTCTCGGTTTTCTTCAAAGGTTTCTCCCTTTTCACTCTTCCACTGCAAAATTTACTCCCGGACTTATTCTACACCTTTCTTCAATCTCAGTCCCTCCAAAGCTCTACTTTGATCCTTCACATGGACTCAACAGTCCATTAAGATCTTCCTTGTCATGTCCTCCTCTATGTAATCCACCTCGACTCTGCCTCCTTGCGTTCCTGCACTTGCCTACATAATTATATATGTACACTTTTCAATTACATTCGGTTCACCTTTCAACATTCAATCAAGCGCTTGCACAGGATTTTAATCAACCTCTGTGTCTTTATAATTACAACAATGAATTGCAAATTGGGACCGCGGTCTCTCTAGCCTGATTTTCAATATCAGTGGCCTCTATCTTCCCATAGGCTTACAACACTCCAATCTGCTCTCTATTTCCTATTCAACCTCTCCAACCTTTGTTCATGCCTTTTAGGCTTACATTTATACAAAGGGGTTCTAAAACCAATTTCTGGTTTAGATCCCTAAATCCCTCAACAAAATCCTAAAATCCCTTTCTCATCCCTAAGGATTCTCTCAAATCCACAAAATCATGAACTGACTCCTAATCTAGGATTTACAATCAATTCTCAATCCTCTCATCACTCAACTATCCTAAATCTCTCATGTTCTCCTATATTCAGGAACATTTACAATAAAGCCTCACAATATTCAATTAATTCTTATTCTCATTAAAATCACTCAAAATATTAAATGATTACATAAATCCAATACTTAGGAAACCAATCTTCCTTGAAACACAAGATCCCCTATGTCTACTAGAATACAATGATAATGTTGAGCTAGATGCTCCTACATTAGACTCCCCATGTAAGAAAATTTATGACCACCTGATCATAAGTCTGGATAATTGTTTCCTGATGGATCCCAAACTTTATTTTGTAACTTGTCTCTGCTTGTCAATTGTCCTATTGCTGCTGTTGTCTGCTGTTGTTTTCCAGGTCTCCATACCTTGTGCTGTAATACTCCACTTGCCTTGCTTTCGTAGTCTACTATTGTTTTCCTCTTGTTATCACTCCTCTACTTTCTTGTTGTTGTCTTTCTTTAATACACTTTCATCATTAACCTTCTTATCAACTCAATTTCTCTGCCCAGTATATCCTTTGACTGCTGATTGTTTTCATCTCTTGATTGCTGAACTTTCCTTCTTGCTTGTTCTTCACTTTTTCTGATTGTTTCCTTTTCATATTTACCCTCTTCTTTACTGTTGTTTTGCACATTTTCTGCTACTACTATATTGGATTTCAGAACACTTTCCTGCTTCTGTTGTCTGCACCTGTCAACTTCTTCTTGATGGTTATTTATCACAACTTCTTGGTCATCCTTCTTCAGCAATATATCCTGAACATTTATCCTCTGCTCTTCCAACTTTCTTCTTTAAAATTCCAGTTCCCTATATATCTCAATGATTTTTCTTGGAGTGAACTTTCGAAATTTTACATAATCTCCCATTGCTTCATTTGTTATTGATCCATCATCACATGGTCCGTCTTCCTTTGCTAAATATTTCTTGACATCCTTAAATAGATGTTCTTCCTTTTCTTCTTTCATTTGGCTATCCACCTGTGCCAAATATGTTCCAGCTTTTGTAACAACATCTTCAATTATAAGACAATCATTATAATAAAAAATATAAGGCCTTTGTACCTCTTCTTCTTTTGGCAACACTTCAGTATGTTGCTCTGATCTTTCTTCTTCTGTCAGCACATCAGTATGCTGATTCAAATTCAAAGAACTCTTGAGACTGTCAGCAAGTCTCTCCTTCTCATCATCTATTTCAATGATTTCTTCCAGCACTTGTTCATTATAGTGAACTAATTCTTTTCCAGTCTCCTTGTCATATTCTGCTTCAAAACTTTCATCCTCTGGAAGATATTCTTTCACATCTTTGATAGCTTTAAAAGACTGTCTATCTTCTTTCAAACCTGCAATCATACACAAATCATTAGTTTTAAAAATACAAGACCTTCTGATCTCACTTGATGCTTCAGTCATCAAGTCTTCTAGCTGCTTTGAATCATTCATATGATTCAACTCTTCTGGCTCTTCATCACTTTCAAAAAGTAATGGTCCACTTTCTGGTTCACATATCAAAACTTCAACATCTTCTTCAACATATCCCTTTTGTTGTAGCTCGACTCTTTCGAGCCTCTCTTCCCTCTGTTTGGAATCTATAATTTGTTCAAGTTCCCTTAGCTCCTTTATTAACTGCATATTCACCTGTTGATTCCTCTTCTCTTGTAGCCTCTGCCACTTCACTTTTTTCCTCATGACATAACCATGTTTCTAGTTTGCTTCATTACTTTGCAGCATCTCCATTAACGCTTCAAGCTTAACTGCTATGTCAGCCTTCTCCCTCTCATATTCCTCTTTGCTTAACTGTCTCTGTGTGCCTTTTGCCTTGGCACCCTTATCCTTTTGTCCTCTACTGTGATCTCCTTCAGAACCTATGTTATGACTGTCACTAGTCATCATCCTCTCCATCTCTACGAGTTCCCCACTCACTTCACTATGAGTTGCACTAAAGCCTCTTCCACAGAAATTCCTCCTTGCTGCCACTTACCTCACCAAATTCTCCTCACTCAGTCTTTTGGTAAGAAATTCGTTCTTTATCTCTGGAACCTCCTTTTGAGCAACACCTTTGCTCCTTCTAGGCCTCAACTCATCTTCACTCTCAAAGAACACAATTGTTCTCGTTAGCCAATCTCTATTGGAATCCCTCAAGGTTCTGCCACATTTCTGCTTTCACTTAGAAACTCTTACCAGCATCCTTTATCTTTTAGCAATCCTACCACATCCTTTGTGGAATTTCATTTGGGATTTGCAACAATACTTTTGCAACAATGCAAAGACTACAACTTTTCAATCTTCAAATCCAATTAAAATAAACCATATCATCTTACCTTCAAGATCTCTGCCTGATCTTGTCCTCCCATTCACCTGCACTTTTGAATGGACTGTCCTTTCCACTAGCTTTCAGCTGTATCTTCAACCTCTGTTACTTCAAAAACTCACAAACATCCCTCTTATAGTTTAACTACTGTAATGTTGCTATAAAATTTCATTCATTCAATATCTGCTAATCATTAGACAAAACTGCATACCTTCATTTACTTCCAGGATCTCACCATTTCTGCAAACCTGTTTCTGCAGATCTTTATGCTTCCATTGCACAAATATCAATATTTAGCTACTGTCAATCATATTTAGAATCTGATTCTTTCTCCAATCCTTCGATTTTATCTTGGTAAAGCTTAGCTATCAACAACAATTCTTTTTTGCTGAGTTTTCTTTCCTCTCAGAAATCCTTAACAATTCCTTCCATTACTGCTTCTTAATCTCCTTTTGTTAAGATACTTCATTAGTTGCAACCATCAATCTTCAATCTATTTATTTGTAAGCAAACTCAAATTAGAATTAAATAAAACAATACCTACATGATTTCATAAGCAGTTTCCATTCACCATTCACATTCGAGTGAATCTCCATTCTCCAAACATCGTTGTGGATTCTTCCTGTCTCTGCAATCTCTTCTTAATTCTTGTTCACCTACCTCTAATAACTTAATTGTTCTTCTCCATTCTCCTAGTTGTACTCTAGTTGCTTCTCGGTCAGATTAGAATCTGACCTCCCTTACCTACATACAAATCTTTCCAAATATCTATGTTCTGAACTCTTTCAAAGAAACTCTCATACAGAATTTCTTTGTTCTGCCTTATACCAAATGGTTCATTTATAATTCAGCTCTAATACCAAAAATGATGTAGGGTTACCCCTGCACATACCCACAGTATGCCTGCTCATGCATAAATACATTTCCCAGGAATTTATATGACCCACCCAGTCAAAATCTTCAAACATAAAGATGGTTAAGGCCCCCTTTTACGGTACCTTTGTGTCAAAACCAAATCACCCCGCCAATGCCTCCTATCGAAGCTTTAAACAACACTCAAGCCTTTATATAAGATTGTATTAAGGCCTTCCCTCTAATTCCTTCTATCGAGACACTAAAAACCCTTCATAACCTTTAAAACAACCATCGGTCGCTTAAACATAACCTTCCCTCTCTAACACGGTTAATATATGTTTAACACATAAAAACCTTCAGTCGTGTAATTTCCTTATAAAACAATTTACAAAGAGAAATGTATGCAAATCCTACCTTTTTCTGCTTATCGTACAACTTATGCATAGATTTCTAGGTTAAAGCTCATCGCAATCAGCTATCGGTTTGTCCATAGTTCCTCATCACCCCTTTCTTTTCCGATGTGCGACTTTCCCTTTAAAACCCCAGAAAATACACTATCGGCGCTTAAATATTCGTTATCCCATTTATAGAGGAAAACCTCGGTAGATACACATGGCGGAATTCAAATGCATTAAAACCATTTCTATCAACACGTCAAGGCCGCCTCCTTCGGTCTTTCCGTTTGTAAGTCTGATCTCCGCCAGCGCCGATATGCGATGGCCAATTTAATTGTGACTATCAATCAAGATCACGATCTGACGGTCAACGATTAATCACCTAATCACAATCGCTTAGTTATATTTCTTAACTCCTCCGCTTAAAGTCCCGACCCGATACGGGTTACAGATCCGATGGGGTTTCTGTCTTGCATTTGATGGGTTTTCGGGTCTGCCACATATCGCATGAAAGTTTGTGTTGTGATCCCAATTAATCCAACTCCGCAATTCAATCTTGGTCGTCAATCTCCTAGATCTAACGGCTACTGTGCCTCCTCCCTTCAATTCTCCATTACTCGTTTTACTTAGCTTTACGTTGTTTTCCAATGTTAAAGTGGTTCTTGGTTTTCTTCAAAGGTTTCTCCCTTTTCGTTCTTCCACTGCAAAATTTACTCTTGGACTTATTCCACGCCTTTCTTTAACCTCAGTCCCTCCAAAGCTATGCTTTGATCCTTCAAATGGACTCAACAGTCCATTAAGATCTTCCTTGTTTTGTCCTCCTTTGTGTAATCCACCTTGACTCTGCCTCCCTGCATTCTTGCACTTGCCTGCATAATTATATATGTACACTTTTCAATTACATTCGGTTCACCTTTCAACATTCAATCACGTTCTTGCACAGGATTTTAATCAACCTCTGTGTCTTTATAATTACAACAATGAACTACAATCTGGGATCGTGGTCTCTCTGGCTTGATTTTCAATATCAATGGCCTCTATTTCCTAATCTTCCCGTAGACTTACAACACTCCAATCTGCTCTCTATTTCCTATTCAACTTCTCCAACCCATTTTCATGCCTTTTAGGCCTACATTTGTACAAAGGGGTTCTAAAACCAATTTCTAGTTTAGATCCCTAAATCCCTCAACAAAATCCTAAAATCCCTTTCTCATCCCTAAGGATTCTGTCAAAACCACAAAATCATGAACTGACTCCTAATCTAGGATTTACAATCAATTCTCAATCCTCTCATCACTCAAGTATCCTAAATCTCTCATGTTCTACTATATTCGGGAACATTTACAATAAAGCGTCACAATATTCAATTAATCCCTATTCTCGTTAAAATCACTCAAAATATTAAGTGATTACATAAATCCAATACTTAGGAAACCAATCTTCCTTGAAACACAAGATCCCCTATATCTACTAGAATACAATGATAATGTTGAGCTGGATGCTCTTGCATCATTGTTACAATGAAAAATACAAAATATAAAACCTATTTTTACCTGAATTTGACATATAGTAATATTGCATGATCAATGGAACATGTATACCAAAATAAGAGTCCTAAGGTATTTCAATTTCCCAGTTGTCATCTTGGTCCTCATTTTCTACATTGTGAACATGATCTTCTCCAAATGAATTGTCATTATGAGCCTCTAAAACATTATGTTCTGTATCAAGTTCATTAGAGAAATTTGTTATATTGTTTTCTCCCCTTCTATCATAATCTGATCACCAAAGAGCTAGTGCTTGAGTCATATGGAAAATTGTTAATGCCATACTTTGTTACATATAAACTTAAACATGTATCCACATGTTTATCAAGCTTGTTCCTCAAATTTGACTTTAAAAATGATAGTGCACTAAAAATTCTCTCATCCTCCACTTATCCCAAAATGATGGTTTGACACAAATATGCTAATTTGAATTATTTCGTTATGTTTTCTTATAGGTAATGACTAGCACTTAAAGTAGTCCATAATCTTGTTATAACACCATTTTCATTATGATTCTCCATAAAATGATATTGCTTCCAAATTGTTTCAGCAAAGCATCCACCTTGTTGATACAATTTTGATGAATCTAAAATACCTTTAATCTGTTCTCCATGTATCAATACTTTCTTTCAAAAGTGGTCTACTAAAAATTTTAATCACTTTTGAAAATAAAGTTTTAAGGTTTTTGGACATTGACAATTGTTCCAATATTGAGGGTATACCACATACATGGCCTCCAACAATTCATCTCAAGGAAATCGTTCTCTTATCTTTGATGATAGTGATCTTGCAATTTCTATGAAATTATGTCTCACTGAAATCACAATATTATCAAATTGGTCTCTTGACATAGGGAAATCTTTGGTGATTCATCTCGCCTTACAAATATAATGAAAGGGAACCATATACCCATGCACTGCGATACGTAGTATCCCTTTTTTATCAAACGTCAAAATTTTTTCAGTATTTTCTATATTGATGATCTTAGTCCAACTTGTAAACTCTGGACTAGTAAAAGAGTCTGGCATCATATACAAATTATCCAATGCAAGGCATGTTGACTTTCTCACATTTTTGTATTCTACAATATGCATTGTTCGATTCTGAGACATTTTCACGAGGACATTCATTTCATTTTTCATAAGAAGAATTCCATCCAATGTCGATAATGTCTTTATATCAGTTAGTCGAAAAAGAAGATCTTGAGCTTTGTCTACATTGTAGCAATTTTCATACATCAACCCTACCAAATATTTGAACTCACTAAATAGTCTTTGAGCTGGTCCATTCAATGAGATCCATCTTGTATTAACATCTTTCAATAGTCGTTTCCCATCCCTAACACTATCTACAAATTGTTGAAACTCTAAAAATAATTTAAGATGACGAGAAAAGTATGCATGAGTCTCATGTACAAGATCTTCAACTTTTGAAACTAATGGAAAATGGCTTACTATTTTAAATGAAAGATTCATCCTATGAGCCATACAATGAATATTAAGCATATATGGTGAAGTTGATAGTTGTAGTCTAACACAAAGGCCACTCCTTTGTCCTTGCATTACTGATGCTCCATCTGCTCCAACACATACCAACTTTTTTGCAATCATTAAATGATCCATACCACTTTCCTTCAAACTATTAAGAACAAGTTCATAAATATTTTCAGCTGTAGAAGTCTCTCTCATCTTTTTAATCCCAAGTAGATAGTAATTCCTAATATGGTCATTGACCATATAAATTCTCATGCAAATCCATGAAGTATTATCTATAGTCGTAAACTCATCCAAAGACAATGCCAAAAACCTAGCATTTGCAATATTCTCTTTCAAATCAACCTTTTCTATTTGAGCTAGATATCTTGCCCATTCCCAACCACTGGTTACAGACCAATGAGAAGATGGAATGTTTGACACTTGAAGAAAATATAGATATTTCATGTGATTTGATAATCTTTCATAGAACGACCCTTAGATAATATGTGAAATACAGTTCTCAATTGTATCGTCTTGGATAAAAAAATTGTTTCCATTGTCTTTTCAAATAGAGATATGATGGTTCCTCCAGTTTCCTCAAGTTTTCTCTTACTTATTAATTCTTCTGCATATTGGATATGTTGAAATTCCTTGGAATATTTCCATCTAAGAATAGTTTTTTTTTCACCATTTACAATTTTATTTTCATACACTTTCATGCATGCTTATGTATCGTATCTAGCTTCATATGAAATTTCACTACTTTGTGAGTTTTCCAACTACATGCATTACATCTAACTTATGTGGAAACCTCGTTCTCATTTGTAGGAGGTATTGCTTCAACAAATGGAAAACATGAGACCCAATCTTCTTGGAATTGTCTCCCTTCATTCCACTAACCTTTTTTCCTTTTTAGCGAATGGATTGTGCCACCTTCCAAGGAAAAATATTCAACATTTTCATCACCAATTTATGTTGAAACTGCATTTATCTCACCTTGATCACTTGAGGAACCTATTCTTTCATCCATCATATGGATATAAAATGTATTTTCATAAGAGTTAGCATCTGTCTCAATAACATATTGTTCAAAGGAGCTTGAAGCATGAAGAGAATGTCTATTCTTGGATGGAGGATTTTCCTGGATGGTTTCTTCCCATGATTAGATTTTGACATCTCACTGAATATTCCACAAGTAAAATTTCAAATCGATCTAGAAACCCACATCTATAGTTTCCTAGAGTTGAGAATTACTAGATTTGTAAGTAGCATACAAAGTAAAATAAGTGTAATGTTCACAAAAAACATTAATTTTTTTTTATTAAAATGTTATGCCAGGCCCAAAAGAAAAAATAAATCATTATACACAAAATAATAACATCATGATTCATCATCTATAAAACAAATAACATCATTCAAATGTAAAATATATAAAAATTTCCATTAAATTAATTCATATCTCCAAATCACCTGATGAACACTCGAAAGCTTTAAACAAAACAACAAAGTATTACAATAACTTTAATCATCCTTTGAAAAACACCTCTCCATCCAAAGATTATATATATATATATATATATATATATATATATATATATATATATATATATATATATATATATATATATGGTGAGAATGTTCTCCAAGATCAAAGATTAATTAGAATAGGTGTTGCTTGCACCTATAGTTTTCCACTATACAATTTTTAAGGTTGATGTCTTTATAAACCAACTTATACATACTCAAGCATAAATAGATATTTACTTCATGTATCCCCACCATACAATGACTCACAAGATGCACATTTCATATATTCATACCTGTGGTTTTTGTTTATGGTGCTAAAATACATGTGGTTTTTGTTTCATGCCTTGTGGGCCCTCTTTGGCTTGTGGTTATTATCTATGATATGGCCATAATAATAATAAGTCATTCTACTATAGTAGCATACCCCCATACCACTACAAGATGTAGAGAATTAGCAACAACATGTTCCGTTAAGGCACTCCTTGTGTGAAGGTTGTCGGCTAGACTCCCATAAGTCATTCATTGTCTTTGGATGCTCATATTGCCTCTATAACTGAATGTTTTCACTTGAGCCTTTTTCACTTGAATTTGTAAGGTATATTCAAATAAATTTTTATAATAATTATAAATTTTAATAAATTTGACTCTTGATGCATGGACATATTGAACTACCACCAACATTACTTATCAACATCCTCACTTATAGACTATGAAGTACATAAGCCAATATGCTATTATCTAAAATTCAAGTTATTGAAGTCACTCTCCTTCATTTCAATACTAGAAATAGGTGACAATTTTCTTTTTTCTATAGAAGTATGAGTTGGGATAACTGTGAAAAGTGGAGACACACTCTAATATGCCATTCTCTGAAATTCTAGTCAGTGAAGTTATTCTCCTTCATTTTTGATAGTAGAAATAAGTGGCAATGTTTTTTGTCTTGTAGAATTATGAGTTGGGACAACTGTTTGAAAACTAAATTGCTCTTGTATGCTTCTAATTGTGTTGCTATAAGAAAATTCTTATGAACTCTGTTATAAATGGATTAAGATCCTATTACATCCTCTTAGTGTTCACTTCTGGCATTAGTAGCTTAGGAGTAATAAAAAATTTGGGGAAGTAAATGTGGTAGATGATGTGGGAAAACTATTACTAACTCATAAACAAAAAATGAGACATCAACACAACAAGTTATAGCGACACTTCATTTTTAGAATATAGAATAGCACAACCTAACCCTTACACTTCGTAGTATACCATGAACATGAAATTTCTTAAACCAAAACAATCTTCTGTGTTAACATCTGAAATAAGGTTTCCATGTGCCACGGTTGGGATTTAAACTTGCATCCACATTCTATTTAAGTGTAGAATGGGAACTACCTTCTTTGTTTGCATGAACTATTGTCCAAACACCACCTAATAGTCATCCAATAGAACAATGTAAAGACTTGTCCTTTTGATCCATCCCCCCAATTTTCCATCAAACATCCTTGACCATACGAACAATTATTTGCTCACCTGAGTTAATGGATTTGAATGAGATTTGAACTGGCTCAAAATACAATCATAGACTCCTCACCACATCCTCTCTCACAAATTTATGAGTCGTGGCACTCCAACTACTTCCACAATGAAATTGATATTCAGTGCAAATATATCCTCCAACAACAAGATATGAACAAAGCGTTGAGTAATGTCAGCAAAATTGTGGAAAAGGTCTTCCTCTAGCAAGATACATCATACAATAGAGAGTTGAGAAAATTCAACCAAATTAATGAAAGGGTTTGTTATAGACCACCGAATTCTATGCATAATCATAGTAAATATAACACCAATACTTAGGTTTACAGAGTCTAAGTTTTGGTCATTATCAGAAGTTGTGTGAAAATTGTTCCTGGATTGCTTACTGTGCAAACTAGAGGTTTCTAGGAGAACTCAAACTCCAGAGAACTGAACTCCAAGGAAATTATTTCCTTAAGCTACAAGATATTGCTGGATGCTTTCTACTATGCAAGTAAGAGAAATTGCTAGTCATAAGAAATTCTCCCTCATAATTTATGTTGCTATATTTACACTATTCATTTGAAATAATTAATAATAATAATCCTCTAATTTTAAGGTCACTGCCTAGCCAAATACCAAATTTTCTCATCATCAAATAAATGAAAATCCAAACACCAAGTAGTGCAAACTTCACAGTGACCTAAAGCTTCTAGATTCAATTTGTGACTAAATTTTTTTTAACCATATTGTATTTTTAAGGCCCCATCCTCCTTGTTCTTTAGCAATGGTTGTAGAATTCCAAGCAGTGAGAGCAGATGTTTTTCTTTCTTCTTGCTGTCACTAGTTTGTTTTTTTACATCTATTTGTTTTAAGGTGATTCAGTGAACTATTACATACACCTATTACAAATAGGAAGTGTTGATGGCTTCCCCATCCCACCTGCAATGCTTATCAATAAAATTTTGTGATTCTTTTCAGCAAGACTATTTGAGTTTGCCTCTTTGACACCTATAAACCCTTTCATATCTACAGAAATAGTTAAATATACATCCATAGTTCCAAATTTATATGTCTCACTTAAATATTTTTATACACACCCCAGTAGCCTAGAAGTTACCTTATGAACTCTTTTATAAATGGATTAAGATCCTATTACATCCTCTCAGTGTTCACTTCTGGCATTAGTAGCTTAGGAGTACTCAACAATTTGGGGAAGTAAACATGGCAGGTGATGTGGGAAAACTATTACTAAATCATTAACAAAAATTAAGACATCAACACAACAATCACACTTCATTTTTAGAATATATAATAGCACAAACTAACCCTTACACTTCAGATGTTAGTATGTATGTTAACTATCTCTATCTTTGTCACATAATTACAAAGGGACACAAACGAAGGTAAGAAAGCTCACATCTTGAATGCAATTTACGAGATTGAATTATCGGGAATAGGTTAACTAAGGTACATGAATTATACCATTGTGTCAAGGTGGGGCTCCAATGCAAGGAAAAACTATCTTGGCTTACACAAGTGACTGTAAACAGGACAATGTGTCAATCCCCACCATCTATTCTCCAAAAGATCACACATGAAAATGACTGGAGAGTAGTTTATGACAAAAACACCACATATGTTCACTGGGCTTCATATTTACTTAAGAAATGTAGCCATGATTAGCCTTCATTATTTTATTTATTTGTTGATAGAACTCAGATTTGCAAGTGAAATCTTCAATTATTTCCTTGATTAAGAAATCCATGCTTGAGTTGAGAATAATCTTTGTCATCAAGACAACACACAGAAGGGAAGGCCCCGAGAACCTCTTTACACATACTAATTTTTAATGTTATTATCTAACGAGGTCACATAGGTTATATTATGTATTCAAAATGTTCAAAGGTCACAAAGGCACTGCATGTGCAAGTCATAAAAGGGCTGATCAAATCCCAAGTAGACACCAATGATATAAAAGGATATGGTTCCAACATTGTAAGTGTAATGGGAATAAAAATCATATTTTTTCTACTCTTATCATACTAACAATGGTTATTGTTTAGCAAGATAGAAAGATCTCGTTAACCATAACCTAAAAATGAAATTCTTCTAACATCTACTCAAACAATTTTCATTGCTTCAATGAGAATTTATAGCTTCAGGGCAAATATTCTTCTCAAATTTCTCAAGAAGAAAATACCCAACTGCAAATACTTCTAGTGTAGATATTATTCCTACATCTATAAATGAATACAATGTACAAGCATACCTATCTTTTTGGCACTTTCAAGCATCCCCAAAGACTATGTTTCCCCACATTGTAGTTTTCGCTCGAGTTCAGGAAGCCAAACTCATTAAACCAGTAATGGGAAATCGAGTTCAAATTGTAACTTTTTGGAACATTCCAAGCAGCAAGAAGGACACCACCATCGATCTACCGTGCCTACCCTCATTCTAAAGCATATCTACTGGTTGAAGAGTCTCTAGTAATGGATCCCACAGGGAAGCCTCCAGTTTCAAATACATATGTAGGGGTGGTGGATGCTCTTAGGAAGAAAATATACAAGATCATTAAGTAGGTGAACGAGTTCAGGAAGCCATACTCACACTAGTAATGGGAAAACAAGGGCAGTTAAGTTCATATTGCAAATGGGAAATCAAGTTCAAACTATAAATATAGACAAAAATGCAACAAACACCTAAAATCTAAGGAAAACTCAACCAAGACTCGATCTTTAGGAATGGTAGAGGGAGAAATAGCCCATAACCAGTGCCAATCCTGGAAATCAGGGGTGATTGAAGCAAATCCCACCCTGAAACGAGGCGAATCGGGCTTGGAAATTTTACAGGCAAAAACACATTTTATGGTGTTATTTTTACAGGTGAAAATATAATATTTATTTATTTTTAAAATAATTTTTGGGCTAACTATAGAAAATGGGTGTAATATAAAAAATTTGCCCCTCCAAAATATAAAAACCCTTAAATTTGCCCATGGGATAAGATTTTCCCCTAAAAGTTTCTATGATCCCCACAACCTTAAGGAATCTTTGAGGATTTATCGGGTTTAAAGGGTATTATTGTAAGTTTGTTAAGAATTATAGGAAGATAGCAACACCTTTAAAAACATTACTAGAGAAAGATGCATTTTTTTGGACTCTAGAAGCAACTAAGACCTTTGAACATCTTAAAGAGGCAATGTGTCGAGGTTTGGTATTAGCTACACCATACTTCAAAAAAACCTTTATTGTGGAATGTGATGCCTTAGTAAATGACATTGGTGTTGTTTTAATTAAAGAAGGAGGACCCATTGGTTTTGAAAGTCGTCCAATCAAGGGAGAGTATTTACAAAAACCTACATATGAGAAGGAAATGTTGGCAATACTACATGCACTAAAGAAATGACACCCTTACCTAAAGAAACTTCAAGGTAAAAGAAAATCATGATAATCTTAAATACTTCTTGGAAAAAATATTATCTTTAGAAGAGCAACAAAAATGGGTCACAAAGATGTTGGGTTATGACTTTAAAATCATCTACAAAAAAGGGAAACAAAATGTTGTTGCAGATGCACTCTCAAGAAGAGATGAAGATGTGGAAGCATTGTTCTTTGCCATTTCTATTCTGGCCAAGTTAGATAACTAAAGCAAGGGATGAATGGAATAATGATGAAGAAGTATGGAAACTCATTCAAAAGTTGCAGCAAGATCCTAGTGCTTTTGATTCATTTATTTGGAAAGATCGCTTATATCTATGTAAGAACTTGCAACTTAAACAAAAGGTTCTTTTTGAATTTCACACCTCTCCTATAGGAAGGCACTCAAGATTTTTAAAAACTTACCAGAGGGTCAAGAAGGACTTTTTTTGGGATGGAATTAAATATGATATTTAGAAATTTGTGGCAGAATGTCTGGTTTTCCAACAAAATAAAGTTGAGAAAATTAATACCCCATGTCTTTCACAACCATTAGCCATTCCAAGTCAGCATTGGGAAGAGGTCTCAATGAATTTTATCACAAGTTTACCCAAGTCTGAAGGAAATAGTGTCATCGTGTTGTAATTGATAAACTTACCAAGTATGCACACTTTTGTGCACTATATCATCTTTTCAAATCCTGTATAGTTGCTACTACATTTGTGGAAATAGTTCAAAAGCTACATGGAAATCCAAAGATTATTGTAAGCGATAGATATCCCCTTTTCACTGGAAATTTTTGGATATAATTACTTTCTTGTCTTGATACTCAATTAGCTCATAACTTATCTTATCATCATCAATCTAATGGGAAAATTGATATAGTTAAAACATGTTTGGAAGGATATCTTCATTGCTTTGTATATGATAAACAAACACAATGGATCAAGTGGTTACCCCTACAAGAATTGTGGTATAACACTTCTTTCCATACCACAACCAAAATTACCCCATTTATGCCATTTTATGGATATCATCCATCGTCCATCATGTTGGGTGTGGAGCCTGATTATCTTTTGTATTCAAAGGTATCGCCGCATTGGACCCCAGTCTATAAAATATTCGCTACAGGGGGAGTCCAGGGAGGGGGGGGGGGGAGTGCGACCTTTGGGGAGCCCCCCCCCTAGCTAGGGGTTTCGAGGGCAGCGCCCCCGAAGCTAAAAACATATGTAAAATTGCCTTGCAAAAGTATAGTAATTTCTAGTCAATCTGGTCCGTTCATTAGGCAGATGATTTGACGGTAGAACTTATGTTTAGTTTAGGGTTTTTTGCCTTAGAAGGAAACCCCTCTCTTTATATGAGGGCATTGTATTGAGGCTGTGTAATAAATGTGTATTCTCTGAGCGAGAAACGGACATGTGAGACTGTGAGAGAAAACAGAGGATATTACAACAGATCTGCTGTAGGTTGTGTCTCTTCCAACACTGAACGTATGAAATGGTACTTGAGCTGTATGTGTTTAGTCCTGGAATGAAATGTTGAGTTCTTTGCAAGATGAATGGCACTTTGGCTATCACTGTATAACTTCCCCATATCATGCTCCTTACCCAATTCACCCATAAACCTTTGTAACCAAATAATTTATTTACTAGCCTCTATAGCAGCAACATACTCTGCTTCTATTGTTGAAAGTGCAACAACACTTTGGATTTTTGAAACCCAACTGGCAGTTGTTCCACCTACAGTAAATACATATCCTGTAGTGCTCCTCCTGTTATCTCTGTCACCTGCCATATCTGCATCAACATATCCCTGTAGAGAAATTTTTGAACCACCAAAGCATAATGCTTGATTTGTGGTACCTTTCAAATATCTGAGAATCTATTTCATTGCCATCCAATGTTCCTTTCATGGATTGTTCATGTACCTGCTTACAACTCCCACTGCATGTGCAATATCAGGGCTTGTGCAGACCATTGCATACATTAAGCTTCCAATTGCTGATGCATATGGAACTTTATACATATAATCCATGTCTTCTTGGGTCTTTGGGCAGATTTCCTTACTAAGTTTGAAATGGCTAGCAAAAGGTGTACTAACTGGTTTTGCATTGTGCATATTAAATCTTTTCAATACCTTTTGTATGCACTCATTCTGAGACAATATTAAGTTGCGATTTTTCCTGTCTCTAGTTATTCTCATACCAAGGATTTGTTTTGCAGCTCCCAAATCCTTCATTGCAAATAAATTTGCCAATTTTCTTTTGAGATCATTTATTTTCTACATGTTAGACCCTGCAACAAGCATGTCATCCACATACAATAACAATATAATATAGTTGCCATCATTTTGCTTTTTCAGATAAACATAATGATCAGAGTGACATCTAGTATAACCTTGTTCAGACATAAACTTGTAAAATTTTAGATACCACTGCCTTGGAGCCTGTTTTAAGCCATACAAGCTCTTCTTCAACCTACACACTAGTTTCTCCTTCCCCTTTTACCTCATATCCTTGTGGTTGCTGCATATATATCTCTTCCTCCAAACCCCCATGGAGAAAGGTCGTCTTTACATCTAACTGCTCAAGATGAAAATCTTCAACTGCTACTAGACTTAAAATAGTTCTGATTGAAGTCATTTTAACAACAGGAGAAAATATTTCATCAAAATCAATACCGTTCTTCTGTACAAACCCCTTCACCACAAGTCTAGCTTTGTACCTTTGTTTTCCTCCATCTTCTTCCTTCAACCTGTAAACCCATTTATTCTTCAATGTAGTTTTTCATAAAGGCAACCTAACTAAGTCCCAAGTCTGGTTATGCATTTAAGGAGTCCATCTCTTCTTCCATGGCTACCTCCCACTTCTTCCTGCTTTCAACCTGCATTGCTTCTTCATAACATTCGAGTTCACCAGAATCAGTCAACAATAAATAATACAATGAAGGAGAGTATCGTTCAGGGGGTGTACTTATCTTGGTAGATCTTCTAACACCACTTTCAGGTGTTTGGGGTGCCTGTTGTTGTTGTGGTGGTTGCTGTTGTGTGGTTGTTGATTATTGTTATTTTCAGGAACCTTTACTTTTTCAGTGATTTCATCAAGAATTGCGTATTCCTTGTTTTATTTTTCTTGTTTCTTTTCCTGCAACTGATTCTTATACAAGACCTTTTCATTGAATATTACATCTCTGCTCCTAATGATTTTGTGATTTTCATAATCATATAAGCGATAACCAAAATCATTAACACCATATCCAATAAAGGTACATTTCTTTGACTTTGCCTCAAGCTTTGTTCTATTTTCTTTATTAATATGGACAAAGGCCTCACAACCAAAAGGCTTTAAAAAAGAGTAGTTTACCTTTTTACCTGTCCATGCTTCCTCTAGAACACCACCATCCAAGGAACTTGAAGGCCATCTATTTATTAGATAAACAGTAGTATCTACAGCATCTGCCCAAAATTGTAAAGGCAATCCTGCATGCAATCTCATGCACCTTGCACGCTCCATGATTGTTCTGTTCATCCTTTCTGACACACCATTTTCTTGTGGTGTTCTTGGAGCTGTCTTCTCTCTGCGAATTCCATGCTCTGAATAGTACCTATCAAACTTTTTGTTGCAATATTCACCTCCATTGTCTGATCTAAGACACTTCAATTTCTTTCCTGTCTCAATCTCAACCAAAGCTTTCCATTTCTTGAAAGTATCAAATACATCAAATTTATTCTTAATACAATAAATCCAAGTTTTTCTAGTTGCATCATCAATAAAAGTATCATAATAACGAGAGCCACCGAGAGATGATACCCGAGCAGGTCCCCATACATCTGTATGCACAAGATCTAATTTTTCACTCTTCTTTTCTTTCCCAACTCTGAGAAATCTGACTCTCTTCTGTTTTCCATAAATGCAATTCTCACGGAAGTCCAAATCAACATTCTTCAAACCCGGCAACAAATTCCTTGAGTGAAGGATCTTCATCCCCTTCTCACTCATGTGTCCAAGCCTATGGTGCCATAATGATGCATCTTCTCCTTTGGAAGTTAAAGCATTAACAGAGTTAGAAATATCATTGCATAAATACAATGTACCAACCTTTTCACCTTTTTCTATTACCAGGGCTCCTTTGGTGACCTTCCAAGCTTTATCTTTGAAAGTTGTCACACAACCTTCACCGCCTAACTGCCCTGTTGAATTCAGATTTTTCTTCAAATATGGAACATGCCTTACCTCCTTTAGTAGCCATTGGTTTCCACTTTACTGTTTTACAAGAACCTTACCCATTCCAAAAATTTTACAGGGTTTATCATCACCCAAACGGACTTGTCCAAAATCTCCTTGAACATAGTCATGAAAGTATTTCTTATCAGGTGTGGCATGGAATGAGGCCCTTGAATCTACCACCCAGGAATCAATAATATTTTCGAAAGAAAGAATCAAAGCATCTTGTAACACCTCACCTGTCACATTTGCTTCATGATTGTTTTCTTGTTGTGCATCTCCTTCTTTTCCCTTCCGAGATCTACGGTCTTTCTTTAGGTGTCCTTTCTTTCCGCATTTCCAGCACATTATCCCCGATCTAGACTTGGATCTACCTTTCCTTGATTTACTGCGATATCCTGAGCTCTTTCCTCTTTCCATTTTTCGTCCCCTAAACTCTGCACTCAAAGCATTACCCGATGTCTCACCGGAGCTTTTTCGTCGCATTTCCTCGCTAAGGATAGCACCAACAACATCATCAAACTTTAAAGTACTAGATCCAGACACAGAGTTACTAATGGCCATTACTAAACTGTTCCAACTTTCTGGCAATGAGCACAAAAATAACAGAGCTCTAACTTCATCATCAAAGTTTACCCCTATAGAAATTAACTGACTTGTAACAGTATTAAAATCATTTAAATGGTCTACAACAGATCCACCTTCCGACATATTCATATTAAATAATTGTTTCATCAGAAATACCTTGTTTGAGGCCGAGGGTTTTTCATATAGTTTCGCCAATGCCTTAATCAAACCCTCTATTGTTGTTTTCTTCGAAATGTTGAAGGCCACTGATGTTGCGAGGCACAACTGTATTGTTCTGAGTGCCTTTCTATCGAGAAGGTTCCATTCTTCATTTGTCATACCCATCGACATCTTTGTTTTTCCGCCCAATGGTAGGTACAGATCTTTCTGATACAGATAATCTTCCATCTGCATCTTCCACAACAAGAAGTTTTGGCCGTTAAATTTCTCGACCCTAAACTTACCATCTTCCACCATTGCTTCCACTCGAACGAGGAACCCTTCTTTCCTGCGAGTTTATCATCCAAATAGACCTTCGGCTCTGATACCAGTTGTTAAGAAATTTACTGTATAACATAAATAATTACTGAAAGGAATAAATATAAAAATAACCAGCAACAACCATAAACACATAAACACACATGTTTATCCAGGAAAACCCCAAATCCGGGGAAAAACCCAACCTAATGATATCTCATTAGCATTGGCCAAAACCCTGGCCAATCCGACCAAGTGAGCCTTCATCGCTCACCTCCAAGCTTACTTTACAATGAAGTCCTTCCAGCCTTTTATAAGCTCCATTACATATAATACCACGGGCAGAATACTATGGGTGCACAATACCATGTGACCCAAAACCATCAATTTTTATTTGGTCAACTTTGACTCTATCCCGAGTCAAGTTTATCTAACACATCACACCATATTAAGAGACAATTCTAAGGCTCAAGCAATGGAAGACCACATCGAGCATCAATAACAAGTTCTCCAACTCCTAAAGGGTAACCTAACTCTAGCGCATAATCGAATGAAAAAATAGACATATCAACATTGCAGTGAAATAAGCTTTGATGTGAGCAATTGAGTACTTTTATGGCTACAACCATACAAACAAATGTCCCTCAAGCACGCTACAAAGGATAATAAATTATCACCCAAGTACTATGGCCCTTACAAGGTGTTGCAAAAGATTGGTACTATGGCATATAAATTGGAGTTGCTTGCATCTTCACGAGTACACCTAGTTTTCCATGTCTCATACTTAAATAAGGTTATAAGTGACAAGCTTCCCGATCAAACTATATTGTTAGAATTTGACAAGGAAGGAAAAAACATAGTGGAGCCAGAAGCAATCACAGGAACAAGAATCCAACAACTACGAAACATATTAATTTAAGAGTATCTCATTAAGTGGAATAACTTACTAGTTGAAGACTCCACATGGGAGGATGAGTATTTTATTCAGAAGCATCCAAAACTACTCAAGTGTTGAGGACAACTTTTTTTTGGAGGGGAGGGGAATGTTAGGTCCCTATAACACTAGTGTAGCCCCCATATCGTTATTGTTCTGCCCCATAGAATCCCATTATTGTTATTGTTGTTCCCTTACACTATTATTTTTATTTAGGCCCTAATTATATTTTGACACCTTAAACTCCTATATATACCAATGAGGTCTTGCCATTTGAATCATCCAAGAATTGTTCATTTATGTGATGTAAATGGAGGTTTCCCCCTTGAAGCGGCTTATTATCTAGTCATTGATCTATCTTTTCTTATGTTTCTGTGCTATTTTTTATCTGGATACATAATAAGAGGAGTTCAATCAAGTAAATCCTTAAGTCTTCTCATCAAAGATAACATCTTGTTCGTAAATAACTTATTATTTGAAATGTAGTTACGAGCTTAATGAGGACCCTATAAAGATTTTCCTTTTTAAAGGTCACATTTACTAAAGTGGTGACTCCAAAAATTGCCACACCCCTTCCTCCCCACCTCTCACCTCCCCTCCCCATGCATCATTGGATAGGAGTGGCGAGTCATACCTCTTCCCCCATGATGCAATATGTTAGTAACTTGTTGCTCCTATGGAGCAGTGCATGGGAAGGGAATGAGGGAACCATGGATGAGGGACTACATGAATTTCCCTCCCCTCACTTGTTTTTTATGTTTTTTTGGTGTGTGTGTATATATATATATATAAATTTAATTTTTTTTCTCATTCATGTTTTGTCTTTTTTCATTTTTATTAGGAAAGAAAAAAGAAATTTAACCAATGCAATGTCAATATTAATTTAAAAAATAAATTAATAAGAAAAAATAAATACTAAAAAAAGACATTTTTTAAAAGCACACTTTTTAATTAAAATGTGTTATTAATATATAATAACTCATAGTAAGGTTAATTTACGATGAGTAAAAACCCAAAAAACCCTTGATTTGGTGTTGAAACTAATTAATATAGTTTAAAATAAATAAAGGTAGTTATAAATTTTGGCAAATAGCTAACCAGGAAGGAAGTTAAGAACCAATCAATGATCTACACCTATAAAAACACCTAGTGTTAATTATAAATGAATGAAAGCTGAGTGTCATATACACAAAAGAATGAAAAGTGAACCAATCGGTGATTTACACCTATAAAAACACCTTATTTTAATGTATATAATATCTTTAATTTTAATTTTTTTGCATTTATTTAATTAAAAAATGTGTTATATATATGTGTTTTTTTTTTTAACTCCTTTTTAAAAGTTAATTTTCTTTTTGGCTTTTTGGGGTCGCCTGGACTTTTTTTTAAAAAATTTTCTAAGTTTATTATATTCTTTCGTAAAAAGGGTGACAAAGTGTTTTTTATTTTAAATATTTTTTAAAATTATATTAGGTTATTGTTTTATTTTATCAATTGGAATAATTTTCTTATTTTTAGGGTATTTTTTCTCTTTATTTCCCACTCCCCCTCAAACCTAACTCACCAACTTTTGTATGATTTGACAATGTTGTTTGCAACAATTTTATCTTCTTAGACCATGGTTTCAACATTGTTGCAATTTAACTCTAGATAAAATGGATAATTTTATGAGAACCATCTTGCAATTTAGGGGTTGATGTTTAAGCTTTTAGTTGCAAAGTACATATTACTAAGGTTGTGGTTTCAAACAAGTTGTAATTTAACCTAGTGAAAAAAGAGGTTGCTACTATGAGTGCCACTTTTCAATTTAGGGCTTGATTAATTGAAGGCTTTCTTTACAATGCTACCAACTATTAAGGACCATCGTGTCAAACAAGTTTTAATTTTAAATTTGGAAAAAAATAGTTGATTATGGGAGCACCAATTTTCAACTCAAGGGTTGATTTCAATGTTTTGGTTGAAACAATACTGGTTGTTAAGATCGAGGTCTCAAATAAGTTTTAATTTTAAACTCAAAAAAACAAGGAGATTTTTTGGGAGTGCTACTTTTCAATTTGGGAGTTGATTTTAAGATTTTGGTTGCAATGATAACAATCATTAAGGCCATGGTTTCAAATAAGTTGTAATTTAATGCTGAAAAAAGGGGATGTTTTTAGGAGCACCATTTTTCAATTAAGAGTCAATTTTGATGTTTTAAACCCAAAATTATGGTTTTTAGGACTAGAATTCATATTTTGAGGGTATAGTTTTTGTCAAGTTGATAAATATGATTTGATTGGATCTAAGACCTATAAAATTTCCATTTTTGAATCAAAACATCACAATATCATTATGACAAATTCCATCCAACTTCTTTCTTTTATAGCTTGGAGAATGGTCCTAAGCTATGCATCCAAATGTTTTGAGGTGTCCCACTAAGGGTTTCTACCCACAAGACGAGTCATATCTTGCATAAGTTTTGTTGGAATCATTTTCAAAAGGTAGTTTGAGCAATAAACAAACTTTGTCCAAAGCTTAGTCAATGTTCCTTTAGTTTGAAGAAAACACTATGACATTTCGACCCATGTTTAATTTTTCCTTTTAGTGACATTGTTCTTTCAAGGTATATATCTTTGCTAAAAAATAGCATTCTATGAAAAGTAGCTTCGAAAATCCTTTCTCACATATCCCCATCCATTGTTAGATTTAAACATTACATAGGACGATTGCTAATGATTTTTAGTGAATGACTTAAATTCCATGAAATTTTCAAAGAAATGATCCTTATTATTTAAGAAATATACTTAAGTATACTTGAAAAATTATTAATGAATGTCAAAAAATACCTTGCACTTGCCAATGGTTGTTTTTTCATTGTACAAAGGTCAATATGGACAAGTTGTAACTGATTCTTTGCTCTCCACACCTTTTTTGTTGATGATTCTTTCTGAGCACACACACTTTATGCACCATTAAGGGGAACAATCATATGTAGTCCATTATCCATATTAAACTTCACCATCAATTTCATACCTTAGAAATTCAAATATCTAAGTTTTTCATGCCAATTTATAATATAGTCATTGCTCCTAGTTATGAGTACAAACGGTTTTGGACCTACATAACAAAATTGGACAAATTATACAATGCGTCCTAAGGATCAAACATATCATCAACAACAACAAAAATGTCATTGTTAATATCTTTCAAAAAAACCTATAAGGATTGAATTCAACCTTCTTGCTGAGTCTAGGGTAGCTGGGGTACAAGCAACAAATTAACCCTTAAACATGGTACATGATACACACTAATGATCACACCATTTTGACATTCAATTTTATCACAACCAATGACAATAAGTGCATAATTATTTGCCACAAAATACTTCTTATATGTAGCTTTATTTAATTAAGAAAGGATTATATGTAGCTTTATTTAATTAATAAAGGAGAGAAACATATTTAGCCATGTGATCGGTACAACTAGAGTCAACTATGGGTATAACTAGAGTCAATTATCTACTCATTTTTATAAGTGTGAGTATATAAAGCTTATTAACAAAAAAAAAATTATCTCCCTTACTTTTTGAAAGTTTAAGTTGCAACTTCGTCAACTAACCATTTGACACTCTTACTTCAAGCTTATTGACTTTACCCTCAAGGTATTTAGCCTTCCTTTAACAAGTCTTCTCTACATCTCCTATCTTTCCATTGTAGTGACATGTCTTTTTCTTCTTACCTTCCTTAGTTGATGTTTGATCAACATGCTTCTTCTTATCACTCTGGTCAACATAATCCCATTTTTTCTCTTGATTGTAATATCAACCTCTTTCTCTATAACTTTGACATCCTTTTCCCTTAAGCATATGGTATTGTTTCCTATCCTCAAGTTTCCCTTTAGCAATCAATTTTTCCTATGTATTAATTAACAAACTATAGAGAATAAAAGCAATAATCCTTATCCTTTTCTTTTTTGAACACCCAACTAGAATGAAATGTTGAACATGATACATCACAAGGTGTTGATCTGCAAATTGGTGTGGGTATTCCTTTAGAACATTTTTTCACAATAAATATTACAATTTTATGGAAAATATTTGTTATGTAATGTTTTACTTAAGATTAACATTTAATATCACTAGCTTAGTGCTCAAAAATTGAAATACATTGAGACTAAAACCAATACCACACTATCCATGCAATGAAGACAGAATGTATATTAGCAAACCCGATATGGGAAAATCCAACTAGAAGGTGAGGACTACACCTTACTTTCTTCTTCTTAGATGTTAAAATAAAAATACAAAGGAAGATGAACTCATTAAGGAGATGCCATTGATACTATGACCTATATGGCTACTACAGAGTCTTCTACTTCCTCTATTCTACTCCAATATCTCAATTCATTACTCTACATTACTATGTAATACTAAATCAATACAACAAGAATGGAAACCATTCTTTTCCTAGTGGCCTAATATTTAACATGTCATGATATGGGTATGTGTTATATTCTTTGCACAACTAGGTATAGGTGTTTTTATGTTGTGTAGGGTGGTAGCGCCCCAATTTTTCTTTTGGGTGAACCAACTTGTGGTTGGGAAAAATTTCCCATGGTTTTGTGCATGGTTTTTCCCATGGTATTTTATAGATTTGATCAAGAGAACTATGACTATGTTCTAATCTAGGGTTAATGGACTAGGGGTTTATGAATGCTTCGACATGTATATAATGTATTGTAACATAGAAAGGAATATAATGAAAAATCAATATGGTTTTCCTGATTTTGGGTTGCAGTAGAAAAATCTGTGTATATTTTTTGTTCTCGCAATTGTATATTTTCTGGTTATTTTCTAAGAATTCATTTGCAAGTAATTTATATACATGGTTAAAACCATCATGATTGTTGTATAGGGTTAAGCTTAAGGTTTTTTCTTGTCTCAACTTTCAATGAGGGTTAGACTTTAAATTCTCTAGAATCTTCTTGAAAGTCCACACATGACTAGCTCCAAATGTGTAAAGAATGGTAATTGAATTGTCATCCATTTGATACCATGATGGTCAACAATGTAGGTCTACTTGAAAGAGGCATAACTTCCTCATACAAACTCTGATTAGGACAACTTCACAGCATTGGAAACCAATCAATCTGTAGAACAACTTTGAGAGGATGTGGGCTATATTCGCTAAGTTTGACCCCAAAAACAATCATTTAGTGCTCCAAATGGGCTCCAGAAGTTTCAAGACCCCAAATCATCAAAATAAGATCCACCCCTTTAATGGGCTCTACGAGTGAATCCAATTTTCCCACTCAAAAAGTAGCATAATAGATGACAAATAATATAGTGGTCTATTTTGGATTAAGTATCTTTAGCTTTATCAAGATCAATTCTATAATCTGATTAGTTTTCTTCTGAAAACCCATTTACATCTACCCAATTTCCATCGTAGCTCCTTCACATGAGCCAGATAATCTCTAGTCTTGTCAAAGTGAAAAGGATCAAGAGAGCAACTCTTTCTTAATCTACATAACTTGACTTTTATCATTGTTGTCAAATAAAGTCTTCAACTTCTTCCATACTTGAATTGGATAGCCACTCTTTCTTAATCTACTTGACTTTTGTCACTGTTGTAATATAAAGTCTTCAAATTCTTCCATACTTGAATTGGATAGCTGCTCTCATTTGTGTGTAAATAAATCTCCTTGGGGATGTAGGCCATTATAAATTCTATAGCTTCATCCTTCTTCCCATCAATGATGAGCTTTTGTTGATCATCTCTAGGATCTAGAACCACGATCTTTGTAAACTACCAAAGCACTTTATTTTTCAATAATGTTTCCATGTCTTGAGTCTAAATAACATAATTAAAGCCATTCATAACCATAGGTTCGTGCATAGAACTCATAATCACTATGCAAAACTAAACCCTAATTTAATGTTCAAGTTGAAATTCTAAATCAATCTATTATAGAGAGTCAACTCAATATGAGTGCATGGAAGCAATAACCTCAAAAACACTTGTACACAACAAATTAGGTCTTAAACTAATACCTTTGGTACCAAGTTGGAGAACTAGGGAATTCACAAAAATGGAGAGTTAAGAATTTCTAGAAGAGATGGTGTTTAAATATACCATTACAACATTGGAGCACGTGTGAGGAAAGATCAACATATAAACATATAATAGAAACACAATAAAACTTCATGTATTGTTCTAATAGACTAATACATAGGACCATCTATATATAGCTTCAAAATATAACTTCTTTAAAATAAGGAAGAAATACAACTTTGATTTCCTAGGGAATATCTAAATCTTATTCTTTTATGCTTTGACCTATGCACTAGTTGATTGTCTTAGTTGGAAAAACTGACCAATCAACTACCCATTCGATCCATAGGTGGGATTTTTTAGTTGACCATTGTTTGTGTTGGAAAATTAGAAAGGAAGTAAAGATTTTCTCGATCTTGATAATTACTTGTGATGTTTATTATTATTACAATTCTTTATATCTTCTTTCTTTAGTCTATTGAGCAATTACCAAAAGAAACAACACATAAAACAATGAACACAAGATGTAGGCACATGCCAGGGAAAACCCCCTCGAGGGGAAAACCCAGTAAAAGTAATTCTTTTTCAATAGTATTCTTTGAGACTCTTCACCCTAGACCTTGACCAGACCTTCCCTCCACACCAAGTCAGCCTCCAAAAGATTGACCTCTTCCCAAAAACCTCGACTATGTAGCAACTTGCAGCGACCAACAACTTCCGACAACAGTCCAACTTGGAAGACTTCGTTCTCCCAATCCAGAGCATGACACAAAGTGAGACCAGCACCAAATTTTCGATTTTTCTCTTCTCCTTAGACTCCCCCAAACTCGCATTCACTTCAACTTCCCGACAACAGAGTTTCCCAGCTATCCACTTCACACTTTTGCCCAGCAATAGGATTTTCGCATTTCTGCCCAGTAGATGAGAAGATGAGAAGTGATGCACCAAATGAATTCGTAGTCCTTCCTTTTATAGGCTTCTTGTGGGGTAGAATGGGTCCTTAGGCCGACCTGATCTTCTCTTAGGCCGACATGGTGTGGATGTTACATAATTCATATTTCACTCAATACTTAATCAATTTACATGATTCAAAAGCCCAAAAAAGGTCTCTTTAAATGTACAATAATTCAATAGACCCAAAATAAATCCTAGAAGTCCTCAATGGGGACTTTGACCTAAAACATGGTGACACAAGCATGAAACCCATGCTTTAATAAGTCACAATAATAATAATAATTCTTTTCTTTATTCTTTTGACAAGTACATTACATAATGACTCAAGTACATTATTGAAGACCGAAGATAATTACTTTTCCCAACACTCCCTCTTAACTAGGGAGGTATTCATAATGTACATATACAATGGAAGATCTCAAACTATATGAACCATGAAGAACTTTAGGCACCACAATGCCATGTACTAGATTCCTAACCAGGGAAATCTATCTAGGTGGGACTAAGGTGGACTCAAGCTTTTAGCCCTTCTAAGTACCATCAGGCTTACTTGCTAACCACCAACCCAAAAATCTAGGTGCCTGTCAGAGCTCAATGACCAACTCCACCTTTCCAACTTCGTGGACTCAGACATCAACACAAAGTGTCAGTGAGATGTCTCCCTAGGCAATGCTTCACTCACAAAGCCTCAACGCCCCTTGATCCAGCAGATCAAGAATAACCAATCTCTCCCAATCAAACTTATTGGTAACCAACATGCTTTCCTTCGAGAGATTCACTTGTACAAACACAACCCCAATTAATAATATACTTTCACATGTAAATAATCAAATACAAATCTTCAGGGTCTTCCAGGCAACAAATGTTTCTTCTCAACTTTCCATAGTAAGACTATCAACTGAATCTTTGACAAAAGGTTCCTTAATCATATTTCCTACTTTACATGCAGCAACATATCCTTCGGAATTCATTCTTCAATTGATACCAAACTATGCTCTTCCTCTCAACCAGGAAGCACCTCGTTATCCGAACTCCCTCTTAATCTTAGGGATATCTCTTCTATTTGTGCTTCCTCCAAGAGATAAGCTTCTTATTTTCAACATTGAAGAATATTTCATGGCTTCCAACCATTTTATCAGAGTTATCATCATCCCCATCATGCTCATCACATCTTCACCAAGTTGAAGATTGTGTACTTGCCCAACTTGATTGTCACATCAAGCATCTTCACCAAGTTGAAGATTGTGTAACTGCACAACTTGATTGTTACATCAAGCATCTTCACCAAGTTGAAGATTGTGTACCTGCATGGCTTAAATAACAAGTACAACCAAAAGTATAGAAGCATGATGTTAACCATATCAAAATTACGGAAGCATTTCAACTTTATTCATATCAGATACCCAAACTTTTAAACAAGAGACATATACTCTTCAACATTTTGCTAGGGACTTTGTTATGCACCCTAGATTATTTCATAACAACATTCATTCCATCTAGGGTTTCAATATGTTTTCCAAAGGCATGACATACCACACTACAACATTTAACAAACCCTAGAAACCATTCACACAAATATGGATCTACAAATCATCTAACAACCTTCCAAAATACATGTGTTAGACTTCTAGGGAGTCATACAAATCCTAGATTTCATACAAAAGAATCAATCAAAATCAATCACAGCATAGTCATTAACCTGACCAGCTTCCACTAGGGTTAGTTTCAAACCCCTAGATTTTCAATCAACCATAAATAGTCAATGTCATGACCAACTACCACTTAGGCTAATTCACAAACCCTAGATTTTCGAGCAATCATCAAACTCTAACCAAAATTTCCAATTTCAATAATCTCTTCACAACTCTCAAATCATCATATTCCAGAGATTTTACTTTGACTAAGGTTTAATTCCAAAACCTTAGAATTCCATTTGCATAGATTCAACAATCATTACATAAATCTAAGATTTTTACATTTCACACTAGACAATGTTACTACTAGAATTTAACTGCTAAACCCTAGATTTCCATTTCCAACAATCCCTTAATAGATTCCAGATTGTTATATCACACATACTAGACAATTTCTAACTTCACGAGGGTTTAGCTATAACACACTAGATTTCCAAACATCAACATCCTAGAATCTCAAACAAGGACTTCATTAAATCCTAAAGCTCATGATCATCAAGGACTAGGTCAACACACATATCTAGGAATTCATAACCATACATAAGCATATCATATGTCCAATAACATTAATAAATCTGACCTAGAGCAAGTTAGGGATTCAACCAAAAGGACATATCTCTATATGCCTAGATTTCATCATCATTCAGATACGTTTCATATCATGAGGTAGTCAAACCCAACTTCACATATATCAATAAGAGTTAGACACACAAACATATTTATTATACTAGGGTTTGATCAGATAACACACACATACCAAGCAAATCAATTCTAAGACAATATAAGGGTCTTTCTCACACATTCCACCAAACCTTAATGAGCTATGGTTCCAATGTAGAACACACTCTCCACCAAACCCCAATGGGTTAGGGTTCCAATGTAGAACACATATTCCACCAAACCCTAATGAGCTAGGGTTCCAATGTAGAACACATATTCCACCAAACCCTAATGAGCTAGGGTTCAAATGTGGAAACATAGCCAACCCTATATTACCAAAACTTCAAAGGTTTCGAGATTTTAGATCTTATCATTCCATCCTAACAAGTTAGGATTTCCCGATCATACCGAAATCCCAAACGTGAAATCATCAATAAAGACTTCAACTAGCATTTCACAATATCCCTAATTAGTTTAGCGTTTCAGACATTCACAACAGCATACCCTTCGATTAGAGTTTTCCAGAACTTGTATAGGGTTCTACCAAATCATATAAGAATGGGGTGGGTAGATTTATCAAGAGATGCATCACCCAAACAAGAATCACTGGGATTCAATACTGCTATTCCTAACAAGGTTAGTAATAGATCATCAAATGAATAATCTTTCCAATCAATGAATTCAAAGCATACCTTTGTTTCTTGACTAACCTTGTCTTGAGAGATCCTCCTTCTTGCGGGTGTTTTCCCTAATCAAGAAAATAAAGGAAGAATGGTGATTTGTATTTAACATAATCAAAACTAAATGAATGCATGAGCCCAAAATTGAAAAGACATGAGATACTTATCTTTTTCCGGAACAATCTCATTAATGGCCAAGAGATCATCCCTAAGTCTAGCTATCTTCCCAAAGAAGGTTTCCACAGTTTCTTCTTCAGTCATCTTCGTAGTCCTCAACTCATTCTTCAAACTTGCTACTTGACCAATGTTCTTAATAGTGAACAGCTTCGACAAGGCTTCATACATCTCCTAAGCATGATCGATGTTAGCTATGAATGGGACAAGATTGTCTTTTATCCCTTCTACCATCAGAGTCATAGCAACCAATTCTAGATCCCTGAATTTCACTTTGTTGGCATCACTGACTTCTTCTGTAGGATTCTTTACATTTCCTTTAACCAAGTCTAGCACCTTGTTCTTCTCGAGGATTAGGTCAATCCTCTTTTTCCAAGATCTGGAGTTAGATGCTCCTTCAAGCTCGATTTCACCCTTGATAGAGTTAGACATCTTCCTTGAATATAATAGACTCTTTCCCTGAGATAGTGCCTATGAATAGATCTGCCTTTTTCTTCTTTCTTCACCAAAGCTCTGATTCCATGTTGGAAAATCAGAAAGGCAGTAAAGATTTTCTTGATCTTAACAATTACTTGTGAAGTGTCTTATTATTACAATTCTTTATATCTTCTTTCTTTAGTTCATCAAGCAATTACCAAGAGAAGCAACACAAAACAATGAACACAAGATGTAGGCACATGTTAGGGCAAAATCCTCTTCGAGGGGAAAACCCAGTCAAAGTAATTCTTCCTTTCAATAGTATTCTTTGAGACTCTTCACCGTAGACCTTGACCGGACCTTCCCTCCACACCAAGTCAGCCCCCAGAAGATTGACCTCTTCCCAACAACTTCGACTATGCAGCAACTTGCAGCAGTGAGTAGCTTCCGGCAATAGTCCAACTTGGAAGACTTCGTTCTCCCAACCTAGATCACGAAACAAAGTGAGACCAACACCAAAATTTCCATTTTTCTCTTCTCCTTAGACTCCTCCAAACTTGCATTCACTTCGGCTTCCCGACAACAAACTTTCACAGCTATCCACTTAGCACTTTTGCCCAGCAACAGGATTTTCGCACTTCTGCCTAGTAGATGAGAAGATGAGAAGTGATGCACCAAAAGAATTTGTAGTCCTTCCTTTTATAGGCTTCTTGTGGGGTAGAACGGATCCTTAGGCCGACTTGATCTTCTCTTAGACCGACATGGTGTGGAGGTTACATAATTCATGTTTGACTCAATACTTAACCGATTTACATGATTCAAAAGCCCAAGAAGGGTCTCTTTAAATGTACAATAATTCTATAAACCCAAAATAAATCTTAGAAGTCCTCAATGGGGACTTTGATCTAAAATATGGTGATCCAAGCATGAAACCCATGCTTTAATAAGTCACAATAATAATAATAAAAATGATTTTCTTTATTCTTTTGACAAATACATTACATAATGACTCAAGTACATTATTGAAGACCAAACATAGTTACTTTTTCCAACAGTTTGTTAGTGACTATCTCCAAAAAAAAGTAGAAGAAAAGTTTAAAGGTTTAATGATGACAAAATTTTGATGCTAACTGATAATAATGTTTTAGTCATTGAAGTGTTTCGCTGAAACTTATGAGCGAAATATTAGAAATATGACACCATTTGTGGTGAGGATGTACTATGATAGATGGTATTAGCACCCATGATGCTAAAATACAAGATTTGATGATAATGTGAAAATAAAGTTTTAATGACACAATAGTAGGAATTTCTGAGTGAAAGCTTCAAAATAATTAAATGAATCTTCAAAAGGGATTTGATGTAACTTGTGGCGAAGGTATACCATGATACATGGCCTTATGTAAAGTTTTGTAGATGTTCTATGCTAAGAGCAATTTCACTTTTCTCCTAGCAATCATACAAGTAGATAAGCAAAATGCAGATAGAACATATAAGCAGATCTTACAGAAGACAAATCAGAAACAAGAAAAATGTATGTGTTCGTTTCGGCGGTCAACAGGATGCTTCAACCAGCAAAGTCTCCTTTGGTCAGCCAGCCCAGCATGTGTCACAACAACCCTCCAACCAGTAGGTGAGTCAACCCAAGTCAGTTCTACAAAAGTCAACGCTGTCCTGAAAAGTCAACGCAGGGGCAGCAAGCTAAAAGTCAACGCAGCAGCAAAACGGTCAACCCTTTGACCTCGATTTTTGTGCCAGGTAGTACGGCCTTCAAAAATCGAACCTCCCACAAGTTTTCAGCTTGTTTGGACCAAGCGTTGACCAAAGTCAACGCTGGTCAAACTTCTGCGAAACCCTAGCAGCAGAAAAAATCCTCTTCGTCCTTCCCACGTGTGGCTGAAATTCGTCCTCCAGGTAGCTCGTACTTTTTAGGATGAGAGAGGAAGATGTGAGTTATGTTCAAATTCTCTCCAACTTTTCCTGTATATATATCCATCAATGAGGGTGTGTGACACATCTGTTGGGCATGTGAGCCTACATTACAAAACTGGCTGACCTTGCACATATAATTTATTAAGAATAATAAATTCAAAATATAAGTTCTGCTCATCGGATTAAGACTATTTTTATATGGATTTTACACCTCTCAGAAAGAGGAATCCAACAAAAATATTAGCCTCTTAATCTGAGCATCAGAACATGGAGTTTGGACCTAGTTGTCCAAATTTAACACTCCCTCTCAACTAGGGAGAACTCCATCTATTAGTGCAATTAACATCGTGAGTCATCGCGCCGAAACTTGCTTTGCTGGCTTTTTTATTTCAGAACAGAAGTGGGTCAGTCACAAAGACATCATTCCCCGACTGACATAATCAGTCCAGAGGTCCCAGACCTCACAAATCTTGATCCCAGATCAAGTGGTTGGACCATGCCATCCTAGATAGAGAGTACGGCAATCTCTGATGGGTCCATCATTCTTTGCTAATAGTCTCTAGCTTTTCCACACCTCATTGGCCAAATGAGAGGTACTTCCCATGAGCCCTGAACTCAATGGGTAGGATGCATACGGGGCACAGATTAAATGAGTGGCGAACCAGCTCAATAATCACAAGGGTGGGGCAGAAGCATTATGAGTGCTTATAGCTCCGAGAAGCTATCCCCAAAGCCCCCCAGAGCTCCTAGAGCTCATCGTCCAACAGGACCCACATCATAGGGTCTTTCCACGACACCAAGACTCTCACGGAAGGTTAGGAACTTGACCTTCCCCAGGGGCTTAGTGAGAATATCCGCGACCTGCTCATCAGTTCCTATATGATCGAGCCTTACGGCGCCTCGCTGTACCATATCCCGGATAAAGTGGTACCTGATATCAATATGCTTGGATCGGTCGTGGAACACAGGATTCTCAGTCATACGAATCCCACTCTGATTATCACAGAGTATTACAGTGGTATCTAGCACATGTTGGAACAGCTCACTAAAGAGCTTCCTCAACCAAACTGCTTCACAACAGGCCATACTAGCAGCAATGTATTCGGCCTCCGCGGTGCTCAAAGCCACCGACTTCTGCTTCCTGCTCATCCATGAGATCGAAGCAGAACCAAGATTGAAACAACATCCAGATGTGCTCTTACGATCCACCACACTGCCAGCCCAATCGGCATCAGTATATCCCCGGAGTATCACACTCCCGACAGTGTATCTCAGCCCATGGTTTATCGTGCCCCGAAGATATCTCAAAAGATTCTTGGCACCAACCCAGTGAAAATGATGAGGCTCAACCATCTGTTGACTCAAAGTATTCACTGCAAAACATATGTCCGGACGGGTGTTCACTAAGAACATCAAAGCTCCTATGAGTTGACGATACTCAGTAGGATTGGCCAAGATAGGCCCTGCAGCGCTGCCACTCAACTTCTTAAAGTTGAGTTCCATTGGTGTCGACACGGACTTACAGTCCACCATCCCAAATCTTTCCAGAAGCTTCACAATATACTTTCCTTGAGAAAGGAAAATCTCTCCAGGTCTCTGCCAGACCTCCAGGCCTAGGAAATAGTGCATCAGTCCTAGGTCTTTCATCTCGAACTCAGCAGCAAGCTCCCTCTTACATTGATGAATGAGAGGGTCATCACCTGTCAGGAAGAGGTCGTCCACATACAGCACTAGAATGAGAGGCTTTCCTTCCACAACCTTAAAGTAAAGATTTGGATCAGCATTGCTTCGAGTGAAGCCCAGCTTCATCAAGTAACTATCCATCCTCTCATACCAAGCTCTGGGTGCTTGCTTTAACCCATAGAGGGCTTTCTTCAACCTGCAGACATAAGTGTCTCGATCTTGAACTTCAAATCCCAGAGGTTGTTCTACATACACCTCTTCCTTTATTGCACCATGCAGAAAAGCGGTCTTGACATCCATCTGATGAAGACTCCATCCTTGCGTAGCAGCAAGGGCTATGATGGATCGGATGGTGGTATATCGAGCCACAGGTGCAAATATATCGTCATAGTCAATTCCTTCCTTTTGAGAGAAGCCACGGGCAACAAATCTTGCCTTAAACTTTTCAGCACTCCCATCAGATCCATGTTTAATCTTGTAGAGCCATTTAGCGGTGACAACAGATTTGTCCTTCGGTCTCGGGACCACATCCCAGACATCATTCTTCATAATAGCCTCATATTCTTCATGCATAGCATCCTTCCAGACTTGATGCTTGATGGCTTCCTCAAAAGATCCAGGTTCAGATTGTATAATAGTACTCATGGCAGCTAGATACCCTTGGTATCTACACGGCTTCTTGCTTTCTCGGAATGTTCCCCTTGGGGCAGCATGACCCTCAGCATCTTTGAGGGTGTCCCTAAGCCATGATGGCCTCTTTCCTAGAGAAGAGGAAGGATCAATAGGGTCCATTGGCCCTTCAACATCAGGCACAGTCTCATCCTGGGGTTCTTCCAGATTTCCAGGTCTTTCTTCATGGTTTTCTTCAGATCTAGGAAGATCTACTGCTTTCTTCAGGGAAGCATCTTCGTCAAAAGTGACATCATGGCTTATCTCTACTTCCCTTTGACCAGGTACATAGACTCTATATGCCTTAGAAGTCTCACTGTAGCCCACAAACATTCCTTTCTTCCCAGTAGCATCCAGCTTACTTCTCTTTTCTTTCGGCACATGAAAATAGACAGGACATCCAAAAATTCTAAAATGTGAGACATCAGGTTTCTTACCAGAGAAAACCTCTTCGGGAGTTTTGGAGTCCAAAGCAGAATGAGGGCATCGGTTTTGAATGTACACAGCAGTATTTGCAGCTTCTCCCCACAAGAAACTTTGGAAGACCTTGGTCACATAGCATGGCACGGGCAGCTTCCACAATAGTCATATTCTTGCGTTCAGCAACACCATTCTGCTCAGGAGTATATGCAGTGGTAGTCTCCCTCTTAATGCCAGCTTCTCTGCAAAAGTCTTTGAACTCATTTGACTCATATTCAGTGCCATTGTCAGTCCTCAAAATCTTGATCTTCTTTCCGGTCATATTTTCCACCAAGGCTTTGAAGGTACGGAACCACATGAAAGCCTCATCCTTCTTCTTCAAGAAGTATATCCAGGTTTTGCGAGAGAAGTCATCAGTAAATGTCATATAGTAAGAACATCCCCCCAGGGATGTTACAGGCAACATACCGGAAAGATCAGAATGGACCAGTTGCAATATCTCAGATGTCTTTGTGACACTTGAGGGGAAAGGTCCCCTTGTATGTTTTCCTTCAGCACAGCCCTTACATACACCTTTATGATTATTTCCAAAATCAGGCATCCCTGTCACCACCTTCCTTGCTTCGGGAAGAGCCTTGTAATGAAGGTGTCCAAATCTTCGGTGCCATAGTTCGGTTTGACGGATAGTATCACAAGTCATAGCTCCCAACGGACTCCCTCCAACCTGGTAGAGTGTACCAACCCTAAAACCAATTGAGATAGCTTCCTTGAAGCTCTTCTTCCACATGAGTACCTTTCCATCAGAGAAAGTTACATTGAATCCTTTGTCTTCCATGGCAGATACAGACACAAGGTTCTTCTTCAATTTGGGTACATAGAGTACATCTTGTAGATGGAGGACTTGTCCTTGAGACAAGTGGAGGGTCACAGTCCCGGTCCCTTTCACAGGATAAGTGGCATTATCCCCAAGGATAATTTTTAGATCAGTATCCCTTTCAACCATGTCAGAAAGTGCTTCCTTGAATCCGGTGATGTGTCTTGAGGCACCACTATCGATTAGCCAGACATCCATAGTGTCGGGCGGAGATGCAGCTGAGAGAGCAAATATTAGAATATACTCATTTCTTTTATCAACAACATTAGACTCCTCATACCTGGTATTTCTGGTCCTTTTAGAAGGTGGATTGTTTCCTTCAAAGTGAGCCTTCCTCTTTCCTTTGGATTTGTCATTTCTTCGATTCCCATTCCTTCGGTTGTTGTTGTTGTCGTCACTATCGGGAGAATTCTTCTGGAAGGGGCATTCTCTAGCATAGTGTCCAGTCCTATGGCAGGTGAAACATTTACCCTTCTTCTTTTGAGTCTTAGTCCTTCCTTTGTCCTTGGAACCACCAGAGTTCTTCTTTCGGGAATGAGCAACATAGGCAACATTTCTTTCATTATCAAATTCCTTCATCCTTGTTTCTTCTTGCATACATCTAGACAGAAGCTCATCAAAGTTAGGGATGGTATTATTGTTGAGAATGGTAGTTGTGAATACTTGCCATTCATATGGAAGTCCTCCAAGTGCGGTGAGAACCATTTCACGATCAGCTATTGTCTCCCCAATAGCTAGCAGATTGTTCCTGGTTTCGGTCAACTTCATAAAGAAAGTTGGAATAGACTCGTCTCGGCCCTTCTTCATATTCTTCAACTTGTTCTTGAGGAATAGCACTTGGTTCACATTGTTTACTCGGAACATAAGTATCAGTTTGTCATACATCTCCTTGGATGTGCCTAGTTCAGATATGTAGGCAACTAGACTCTTATTTATGGATTCCCTGATCAGCAGCTTTGCTCTGATTTCTCCCTTCTTATACTTGTGTTTAACAGCAGCAGAGGCATTTGATGGAGGTTCTTGAATCTTCCCTGTCACATGATCTAGGAGATCATGATCTTCTAATTTGAGATCTAATAACATCTTCCAGGCATGGAAGTCATCACTTCCAGTCAGCTTGTCATTCTCCCTGAATTCAAGCTTAGAGGAATCCATTTCCTTCGATGATGATTGCTATAGATAGAGTTTGTCTTCACCTCCGCTCTGATACCATGTAAAGTTTTGTAGATGTTCTATGCTAAGAGCAATTTCACTTTTCTCCCAGCAATCATACAAGTAGATAAGCAAAATGCAGATAGAACATATAAGCAGATCTTACAGAAGACAAATCAGAAACAAGAAAAATGTATGTGTTCGTTTCGGCGGTCAACAGGATGCTTCAACCAGCAAAGTCTCCTTTGGTCAGCCAGCCCAGCATGTGTCACAACAACCCTCCAACCAGTAGATGAGTCAACCCAAGTCAGTTCTACAAAAGTCAACGCGGTCCTGAAAAGTCAACGCAGGGGCAGCAAGCTAAAAGTCAACGCAGCAGCAAAACGGTCAACCCTTTGACCTCGATTTTTGTGCCAGGTAGTACGGCCTTCAAAAATCGAACCTCCCACAAGTTTTCAGCTTGTTTGGACCAAGCGTTGACCAAAGTCAACGCTGGTCAAACTTCTGCGAAACCCTAGCAGCAGAAAAAATCCTCTTCATCCTTCCCACGTGTGGCTGAAATTCGTCCTCCAGGTAGCTCGTACTTTTTAGGATGAGAGAGGAAGATGTGAGTTATGTTCAAATTCTCTCCAACTTTTCCTGTATATATATCCATCAATGAGGGTGTGTGACACATCTGTTGGGCATGTGAGCCTACATTACAAAACTGGCTGACCTTGCACATATAATTTATTAAGAATAATAAATTCAAAATATAAGTTCTGCTCATTGGATTAAGACTATTTTTATATGGATTTTACACCTCTCAGAAAGAGGAATCCAACAAAAATATTAGCCTCTTAATCTGAGCATCAGAACATGGAGTTTGGACCTAGTTGTCCAAATTTAACACCTTAGCCCCCATGAACCTAAAATGCCTCTTCCAGAGTCCCATGTAATAGCCATCGAAGGTATGATACTCTTTCCCTTGTCCTGTATTACTGCTAACATATTGAAGCAATGAAAAGTTGATAGCTTTCAAATAAGATTTACCAAGGTCGTTATAATCAGCTTTAATTACTAGGACGAATCAAATCTCTCTCAATGCAAACCTTTTTTAAAATTGCAAAACTTGAGAAAAAGTTTGCACCTCAAGGAATTTGATCCCTCTTAACGCCTGAAAAATTGGATTAAGATGGATCTAGGCCAATCTATATTTTGTTGATAATAATATGTTGGCTTTATATATTTATTGCTATTATTTTTTAATTTTTTAAATAATACTTTTTACCAACATATGGATGGTAGGTTCACACTATGGATGGATATCACATATCTCCCATGCACCAGGTTGTAGATTGTGCCTCTCAGCACAATAAACATAGGATTCAGAAAACATCCCTTCATTCTCACACAAACTTGATATATGCATGAGATAGTGTCAACCTGATCCACGCCAGCGTATATCAGATCTTAAACAGGTGTTTGGTTACATAAAAATAGGAAAACTCCAATGCCTTAAACCACTCTGCTGGAAGTTGTTCTGAAGCTTCAAGCATATTGACAAAGGAAAGCAATACTTAATGATCTCGATGCACTCACATTCTGAATTAAGTCCCACAAGAAGGCTATTCTTGAAATAATGGGAATAGTGGCATGCTGAAAGGTGCCTCTCAGCACAACAAACATAGGATGCAGAAAACATCCCTTCATTCTCACACAAACTTGCTATATGCATGAGATAGTGTCAACCTGATCCACGCCAGCGTATATCAGATCCTAAACAGGTGTTTGGTTACATAAAAATAGGAAAACTCAAATGCCTTAAAACCACTCTGCTGGAAGTTGTTCTGAAGCTTCAAGCATATTGACAAAGGCAATCAATACTTAATGATCTCGATGCACTCACATTCCCAATTAAGTCCCACAAGAAGACTATTCTTGAAATAATGGGAATAGTGGCATGCTGAAAGGTAATTTCTTGCACAGCAATCCTAGAGGAGGACGTCAATGCAGGCAATTAGTAACCTAAACCTTAATCTCAGAAATGATCTTGGTCGTAATGTAGGAATCATCGCATAACCTAATCTTCTTTATATGTCACAAGTTATCTGGAGATATATCATCATGAGAACAGAAACAATGGCCAGCTTCTTGCTTTGTTGAAAAGCCACTACCCCTTCTATTCTTCCTCTACATCATGAAGTAAAATTCTTGGTTTGGGCAGACATCCTACAGCCTCTGTTTACCAATTCAAATTCCTCAACATTTCATCAGTTCCTCATTTTGAGTGTGTTAACTGTCTCCAACAACAAATGAATGCGTCCTGTTTCTAATTTCAATCCAGCTGCATCCAGGCTGCTTTTTGACCCCTCTATCTTTCATCAATTTTCTCACCCTAGCCACATCATCCCACATGCCTGCGGCAGCATAAATGTTTGACAAAAGCACATAGGTTCCTGCATCCTGTAGTTTAAACTCAAGCAAGCACTCTGCTGCATGCATCATTCGCTCTATATTACCATGGATCCTGCCCGCGCTTAGCAAAGATCCCCATATGGCAGCATCGGGTTCAATTGGCAATTTATTGATAAACTCCTGTGCCATATCCAGAAATCCAGCACGAGCAATAAGGTCAACCATGCAGGTATAATGATTTAATCTAGGGGTAATGCCATGCTCTGTATTCATAGAGTTGAAGTAGTAATAACCTTTATCCACTAGGCCTGCATGACTGCACGCAGTGAGCACACCAACCAAGGTGATCTCATTTGGTTTTATACCTGTTTGCAGCATCTGATCAAACAGTTCAAGGGCTTCCTTGCCTTGACCATGCTGAGCACATCCCACGATCATGGTAGTCCATGAGATCACGTTTCGCTCATACATTGTGTCAAAGACTTTCTGTGCATCATCTATACTTCCACATTTGGCATACATACCAACAAGGGCATTCCCTACAACTACATTAAATCCAACTGGAGTTCTATGAGCAAGGGCATGGATTTGCTTACCATGGTCTAGAGCTCCTAAGCTGCTGCAAGCACCAAGAGCACTGGCAAAGGTAAACTGATCAGGTTCTAATTCGCCTTCTCTTATTCTATGAAAGAGTTTCCAAGCTTCGTGACCTTGCCCATGCTGGGCATATCCTGCAATTAATGCATTCCACGAGACTATGTCTGGTTGGGGAGTTTTACCCAAAAGTTTCAAAGCTCTGTCAAAGTACCCATTCTGGGCATAACCTGCAATTATTACATTCCATGAAACCAAATCTCTTGTAGGTATTTTGTCAAATACTTGGCGTGCATCTTTCATGCATGCACATTTCGCATACATATCAATCATGGCATTTGAAACGACCACATCTGCATCAAAACCAGTTTTGATAATCTTGGAATGGACCTCCTTCCCCTGTTTCCAATCAGCTAATCCAGAACATGCTTCCAGAGCACTCGTCAAGATGAATTCGTCTGCCTTTAAACCGTAAGATTGCATTTGGAAGAACAGTTTTAAGGCCACTTCGTCATTTCCATTCTGTGCATATCCATCAATGATAGCTGACCATGAAACAAGGTCGACTTCAGGCATCCGCCAGAACAATCTTGAGGCCTCATCTAGGAGCCCACTCTTTGCATAACCTGCAATCAAGGCATTCCAAGACACGACATTTCGTTCTGACATTTTGTCAAATATTTGGCGCGCATTCTCCAAACTTCCACATTTCACATACATATCCAGCAGGGCGCTGCCCACGACAACATTAGACTGAAACCCGCTCACGATAACAAGCTCATGTAGTCGTCTACCCTCCTCCAGATTTGCCAACATGCCACAGGTTTTGGCAACACTCGAGAATGTAAAATGGTCTGGTTTTATACATTCAAATTGCATTTGGTGATATAGTTTCAGAGCTTCACTCCCACATCCATTTCGCACACATCCTGTAATCATGGCAGTCCAAGTGACCACATTTCGGTGAGACATTTTGTCAAACACTTGGCGCGCATCCATCAAACCGTTGCACTTCACATACAAATTGACCAGGTGGTTCCATAGAGATACGCATTGTTTCACCCCGGTTTTTATCATGTGAGTATGGACATAATATCCCATTTGGAGATTCCCCATTTTGGCAGACTGGTGCAGTAGAAAAGAATAGGTTGCAGGCTCTACTACCTCGATTCCTGTTTTCATGGTATCCAGTACTTCTTTCAAGTATCGATCCTTGCCGACCAGTAAATGGTTCGGCCGATTCATCGTGTTTAGCCTTCATTATTGATCGACTGAAACAAAATGTTTCACTCAGAAAGGCTCAACATGGCTTTTATGTCATTCTTCTTGTTTTAACACCGCATGGTTGCCCCACACAGGGAGGTGCTTTGGATAATTACAATTTTAGTGTGTTTTGATATGATTCTAATATCATTATTTGAATGGGCTTAGGCAGCAGATTTTATATTTAAATATTATTTGAATGGGGTTTAGTTAGCAGATTTCATATTTAAATCTTATGGAGAGGAGTTGAGAATGGAAGTCATTTTGAAGCCATAAAAATTAGATAGCTTCGCACAATCTTATCAATAGATTTGTGATTTCAAAATTATTTCCAGTAACTTAAAATATCCATAAACACCATACATAAAGTCATGATACAAGTACAATTTATTATTTTATATATTTATTTTTATTTATATATTAATTTATTATTTTAATTATATTTTTTCATTGAATATATTCATTTACTTATAGATCCATATATGGATTTGTTTCATTAATCTTTTCTCAAAGTCAAATTCTCTATAAATGATTAGGAATTCCCTTCAAAGAAGCAAGACTCCAAAGCATATTCTTTTGGGCTTAGGGTTTCTACCAAGCCAGCTTGGGAAGAGAAGAGGTGAGGAGGAAAACCAAGCAAGAATTGATCTAAAGGGTTGGAAAATTTCTAGCCAATTCTAGCAAGGTTCACTTGATATCAATTGTTTACTCCCACACACCCCCCCCCCCCCAAATGAAGATCATGTCCTGGAACATAAGGGGCCTGAATAGTTGCGGTAACTCTTGAAAGACCGCATTAAAAAAGAAAAACCAGGTATAGTTATTTGATAGGAAACCGAATGTTCAAGTGTGAAAATGAATTCCTTGACTCTAAAGTTTTGGAAGGGAAACTAGGCTCAATCTCTTGATGCCAATGGACATGCAAGAGCTTTGATGGTAATCTAGAACCTCAAGGAAATAGTTTTCTTGGACTGGATAACAACCCCAAGAATTCTTGTAGGTTGATTCCAACCGATGGATTCCAAAGAATCTGGATATCTAATGCCAGTCAATGGCCTTCACATTGCCACAAAGAAGACTATGTTCCTCAACAATCTTTCCAACTCCAAAAGCTTCACTAGGAAGAAAATTGCATAATTGGCGACAACTTCAATATGTTCACCTCCATGGAGGAGAAAAAGGGTAAAATAAGAAGGCTGGACTAGGAGACACACCTTTTCAAGGACACAATAAAAGAAATGCATACCACAGACGTTGAAACAATAAATGGCATCTACACATGGAATAATCAACGAGGAAGTAAGCATCAAATTACATGTTTCTTAGACTGATTTTTAATCTCTAAAAGCTTGATGGAAAAGGACCTCTTCATGGAAGCATCCATAATTCCCAACATTGGTTCAAATAATTGGCCGATTCTGCTTGAGATCGACCTCAAAACAACCCCAAAGAATCGCCCCTTCAGATTTGAAAGCTTCTGGCTCTCATATCCCTCCTTCGTTGACAAAGCCAAGCAATGTTGGTAGGAAATTGAAGCACTGAGCATCTCACCCATGTACAACTTTCAATAGAAACTCAAAGCCCTTAAAGTGCAAATTAAAAAATGGAATCATGAGGAGTTCAACAATATCTTTGAAGATAAAATACAATTAGAGGTGCAAATGGAGATGATACACCAACAAGCAATTATTGAGGGTTTCTTTGAAGCACTAGGAAGCTAGGAAAGCAAAATCCTATCCACCCTGAAAGAAAGGAGGCGAGAAGAGATTACGTGGAAATAGAAATCTCAAGTTAACTAGATCAAAGAAGGAGAGGAAAATACTCACTTCTTTCATAAGTCTATGCTTAAACACCGCTACCATAACTGGATTTTTCTCCCTGGTGAACTTTGATGGGAAGCAACTAACAAACCACTCAGACCTAGAAAGAGAAATCACCTCTTTCTGTAGGCATCTGTTAAAGGACCCCTCTCCTAATTGCCTTCCAACAATAGGAAAATATTGGCTCATATGTTGCCTATAGTCACAAAGGTTCATAATGCAACTTTGATGCATGAGATCACCATTCAAGAGGTGGAAGAAGCAATCATGGGCTTGTCCAAGAATAAAGTATCGAGACCTTATGGATTCACCTCTAATTTCTTTCAAGCATGCTGGTCCTTTTTGGGAAAATAAATCCTGACATTGGTAGAGGAATCAAGGAGGACTCATTCATTTCCAGCTCTCAATGCCACTTTCTTCACCTTGGTTCCCATAACTAATCAAGTTGCTGATCCAAGTGGATTTTTGTCAATTTCTCTCTACAACGTCATTTAGAAAATCCTGTCTAAAATTATCACCAATAGATTGAAGCCTCTACTCCCCTTTCTCATTTCAAAAGAGCAGTCTGACTATGTGGAGGGCAAACAAATCTTGGATGGCATAGTGGTTTCCCATGAGCTAATTCACTCCATGAAAAAATAGAAGGTGGAAGGTATGATAGTCAAACTTGACTTCTCAAAAGATTTTAATAAATTAAATTGGTCCTACTTATTTCATGTGTTAAAAGCCTTTGGATTTGATGAAGAATGGATGATATATGTAGCGCCTTTGTTCTCCTCCCCCTTTAATCCATTCTAATAAATAACTTGCTCTCATCAAGATTTAATCCTTCTCACAGTATATGGAAAGGGGACCCCCCTTCCCCATTCCTCTTTGTCCTGGACATTGAAGGTCTAGGTCCACACATGCAAGTGGCTATGCACAAAGGTGAAGTGAAAGGAATAACGTTAAACAACCACATACTCCATTGGGCACCAACAATTTGTTGATGATACAATGTTAATGGGTGTGCCCATGATTTGAGAAGTGCAGGCTATCAAGAGAATTCTGGATGGTTTTATACTTGCTTCGGGCACCACAATCAATCCTTCAAAATTGCAAGTCTTCTTCTTCAACACCAACCCACGTACTCAAGCCCTCCTCGCTAGAATACTTGGCTTCCAATGTTTCTCACTTCTAGTTATCTATTTGGGTGTGCCTCCTGTTGATAATTCCCTGAAAAATGTTAATTGACAATACCTAATAGAAAAAATCTCATCCAAATTAGATATTTGAACCTTTAACACCCTTAATATAGCCAACCATTTGGTCCTTCTTAAGTCTGTTCTGCAGCCTCTCCCCATTTATAGAATGTCTATGTTGGCTGCTCCTAAGGGGGTCCTTCGATCAATCTGTAACCTATATAGATCATTTTTATGGGGTGGAGCCACCTGAGAATGAAAATGGGCACTAGTCGCTTGGGATAATATATGTTTACCCAAACAAAGGGGAAGTCTAGGTCTAGGTCTGAGGGACCCTGAGATGCTAAGCAAAGTACTGTGTGCCAAAATTTGGTGGAGGTGGGTTCAGGGAGGTGTATATCTATGGAAACCATATGGAATGGAAAAAACAGTCCAAGCACAAGCTTGGCTACCAAACTGCACAACAATCACAACACGTTGGGCTATTCAACACCATTTCTTCTGGGAAATTCAAAATGGAGACATGGCCAAGTTTTGGGATGATTCTTGGTAGTAATTTCCAAAATTGAACACTCTAGACCAATGCTTCCAATTAGTTGCACTAATGAAAAGTAAGGGACTTACTCAAGTGGCACAATATTGGAAAACTCGGGAAGGAAACTCCAACTAGCATGTGGGGAAAAATAAAGAAGATTGGGACTTCAAGATACCCGACATTGAATGGTCCCAGAAGAAGACCTGCACTAGAGGAATATCCCAATCCGGGTTGGAATATATAGGTTGAGGTGGGGATACTAGCTATCTAGGAATTTCTTTGTCAAGGAAGCTTACTCTTTAGCCTTCACATTCAATCAATTTCCAAAAGAGAAAATTTGGTCCTGCGTTTGGAAAACAAACTTGTGGCCAAAAGTAACACATTTTTTTATGGATGCTAGTAAGAAGGAGATCTTTAACATGGGATCACATACAATGCAAAGGCTTTCAAGACCCCTATTATTTATATATGTGCAAAAATCATTAAGAAACCATAGATCACATTTTCAACGGATGCTTGTTTTTAGAGGATAGTTGACCAAAGTAGCCTCAACTTTCCAACAATCTGATAGACATAGTAACATAGATCATAGAAATGATCTCCTCTTGCAACTCTCAAATTTCAAAAATCTTGTCCTTAATAGAGCATGTGTTGGCACCTTTGGCCAGGAGGGCCAACAAAATAAAAACAAAACAAACACTGAAACTAAAAACTAAGTGCAACAATTAAAAACTCATTGCAGAAACAAAACACAAGAATCTACAATATGCACATTCTATGGACAACAAACAAAACTAGTAACTAGAATCCTCCATTAAAATGTTGAAATTAAACATAAGTTGCTGCAAATAAACTCATAGAATCGAAAATAGACACATATCACTGCTGAAAATAACCCACATAATACTCGAATTTGAACTCCTCCGTTAGCATAAACGCTAGTTACAAAATGTGCAAACCTCCTTGCTGCCATGGAAAGGAGGTTGTCTTGTCTCTCAAGCTCCTCTCACACACTTAAAGAAGCCCTTGCAACACACTCAAGACCCAAAGAGACAACCCTCAATACTTATTCAACTCCCGCAAAAAAATACCTAACCCTAAGAGTATGGGAGGAATATTTTAATATTTTCCTTAAAATAACTAGTAACAACTTTTCCCTCCACATCTTAAGGCATTTCAATTTCATTTCGTGTCATTACATTTCATTCATTACATGTCTTTTGTATTTGTATTCATATCTTACATTAAATATTTTAATGGTTATATTCAAGCCACAACAGGCCCCCGACACAAAATCTTGGCTTGTCCTCAAGCTAGCTGCAGGCAGAGATCCATGCTTACTGGCGCTATTGTGGCGTGATCCAAATCCTCCTTTGAATACTGAACTACAAGTTGCTTCCCTATTCTACCCTACTATGTGCATCTTCCTTGCACATTGCTTCCTTTTTGCGCATCCCAGTCTCCTGCTTGCAAGATCCCCATTAGAGAAATTTTGAGGTCTAAAATGGGCATCCTAAGGAATATTATAAAATAATAATGGAAATAGCAAAATAAGATTAGATTACATCATCAACATTTGGAGGGAAGAAAGAAAAACCTACCTTTTCAACTCATATTTTCAACTTATCTCCCTACAGTTTTACTCAAATTTCGAGCGAGAGCACTTGTTTGATGCATAATTTAATTCCTCATTCAAGGAGTACCCATGTTGCATACTTTTGATGGACGATGCTACAAGAAAAATGAGAAATACATTAAAAACGTGATTGCTATCACATTTTTTAATGTATTTCTCATTTTTCATGCAGTGGGGTCCCTTGAAAGTATGCAACATGGGTACTCCTTGGATGAGGAATTAAATTCTGTATTCGATGAGTTCTCCTTATTGAAATTTGAGTAAAACCATAGGGATATAAGTTGAAAATACGAGTTGAAATAGTAGTTTTCTTTATTTTTTGTTTTTTTATATTTTTACTTTTTTACTCCAAAAATGGTGAATCATCCCCATGGTTGACATCATCAACTTGAATCCTATTGGTTCTCATAAAGTTTATCTTGGTTGTACATTTTTGTTTTGAGGCCCATTTTAGACCTCAAAAAATCTCTAATTCCTTTCTCCTTCTCTACTATACTACCTACTGCAACCTGCACCTAGTTCTTTGTTATTCTCCCTTCTTCCGCTATCCTTGTCCACTGCACCTTCTCGAATACTCTATCTGCTATTACTACCAGTGTTGTTGGACTCTGTTGGTGGGTTGGAGTCTTTGTCTATAAAATTGTCTCTTCTTCCTGAACCTTCTATTGTTCCGGGCGTCTAGAAAATTGTAGTGTGCCAACTGGTTTGATGAGGACCAGTTAGTAGCACCTTATGGGAGCCTTACTTTGCCAAAATTTCATTTCTATGCTATAGGTTCTACATGAACCAAAAAATAAAATGGACAACAATATGAACACAAAACAAACTGGCCTGTAAGAAAATTTTAAATATTTTTGGGTTCGGTCTCATTTTAAGATGGAGGCCCTCTGACACAATTTGTTGCCACACAGAAGCAATGAATTCCCTACTACTATGTGCCCTCCCGCTAGGAATGCAGTGTATTTGTGTAACACACACCACAACAACAAATCTCTATAATAGGTGATAATAACAATGTATAAGCCATTAATTGCATTCTAAACAAATGTCTTGGGGTTGCTATCACCATTGTTACCATGATGATGGGTACACTCTTCGGTTAATTCTTAGGATGGGTACATTCTTGGGCCGATTATCCTTGGAATTTGGTGACCCTTTGTTTATATGGGAAATATACATTTTCATGAAAAATCAGAACCCATACCTCTGTTGCTTCATCGATAACCTTGTCACTTTGTCTTGTGCACCTTGTCTAGATGCTGCACATTCTTCTCCCAACTGCGAATCTCTCTCTTTGTGTTGTAGTATAGCCCACCATTCCAATGTTTCCAGGTCATCTCAACGATCAAAATTCACTATAGAGGAATTAGTATGACCATTCCTTGCACACCCTTACAACCCACATGTGCCTCATTCCTCGTCCACGCAGTATCACATAATTGTGAGAGAGTGTTGACTCATTGCGCCAAAAGTTACGACTGGATTTTATGGACCTAAATGTCTACATAATGATCATAACTTGATGTGTTGCCTACAACGCGGCCTAAATTTTCTCTTGTTCCTACCTGTCAGTGGTAGTGAATTTGAAGGCCTTTCACATAGCACTAGTGCTAGCTTATATGCAATCTGCCCACTTCGCAACCATGTTTATCCTTGACCCATCAAGCTCCAACACACCACTCCTATCTCCAAACAAGCTTCCAAACACCATAGGAACTCTTTTAATGCTCTTTATTCGACATCATAACCATGGTGCTATAGCTGCTCTTCAGCAAGGCCGATCTCATGACATCCATTCTCCCATTTCCTCCATCAAAAGCTAAAGAAATTCACCTCGTGATTGAACCACATAGCAATTGACAAAAGATACATCTCTCACACAATGTTGAACACTCGCTTGTCACTCTTTACCACTACACCTGCCTTCTTGGCACTGCACATTCCTTTCGTACCGTGTAGTGGGCACTTTTTACCATGAGTTATTTGCCAACATGTTGACTTCATGTAGACTCAACGAATTTTGATACACCGTGAGAACCTCCTTGATGTACTCACAACATGATACAGGTAGCCTATTACCACTACATCGTTGTTTGGTCAATTTAGTGAAGTCTAAATTGCAACTTTTAAATGTCAACCCGGGGCTCGTAAGCTGATGAAGTGAGGTGTACTATATGTACTTAGATAACCGTTTTCTTAATCTTTTGTCGTTTTTAGCTTTTTAAGTTTGTTTTCGAATGTATCTTTCCTACTGTGATGTGATGGAAGTAATAAAGCAAGTGAAATGTGGATGATTGTGGTGATCTCTAAATGATTTCTTCAAAACTTGAAAAGTATTCTACAAGAAAGCTTGAACAACAACTGCAATAAAATCAAAGCTTAAAATCAAATAAAGGACTAATGGAATCGGCCCAGTATCTCTGTTGCTGATGAAAATGAAAATGAAATTTATATTAACTCAATTAAAAGCAAGAACAACTACTTTACACTACTTTACACTATTTTAACTCTTGATTTAAATCTAATCAATGTGAAATTTAAGTGAGACAAATCACACTATTTTAACCTTTTCTTAATCATGTGAGAACAATTATGAACAGGTCAGTAATGTGAGTCTTAAAGCAAAATAAACCAAGTTGCACTAAGTGATATTTTGGCTCCAATAAAGTTAGTTGATTATAGAAAAAGAACCATCAATAAATGAACAACTTGATAACTACTGAGCAGAAAGTAAAGTGCAAGTTAAAGAAATGACAGTAAGGAAAATCAAAAACTGCAAAACAATGAATGTCAGCAACATAGACAAGATGATCACGCATGCCACTAGTTATGAAAAGAAAAGAAAGAAAACTGTCCCGGGCTTGCCTAAGAAACCTGCATAACACACTGATCAGTCATGAACAAAAGTGCAGAAATGTAAATCAGCAGAATTCAAAGTTTATGTACAGCTAATATACATGTTGAAAAGAAATAAAAACGTAGCAATTAAAAGACAGTTGTACAGCTATTATACATGAAACAAGAAAAAGAAATGCAGGAAATTAAAGATTACTATATAGGGCTTCAGCAAACAGGGGCCCTCTGCCTACTTCAGCCGGTTCAAGGAGCAGTTATACGCTTAAGTGTAAAACAGTCTTCTCATGTATTGACAGCAAATGTAAAAGTACAATGGGGAGCTCAAAATTACAAAGTGATTACAACAACGACTAACTATCCAGCGTTCAAAGACGCTTTATTTATAACAGAGGAAAGCAAACTAACTTAACGAAAACTAAGCTATTCAAGCAGCTGTGTAAAAACACGTAATCTTGCTGCGTCCTCGGATTTAGGCAACGGTCGTTGTGGGCATTCAATCTGCTGTTGGATTCATGTTTCCCACTGTCTTCGTGGCTAAGGAAGATGCCACCTGTTCTTCACATGCTCCAAAACAGAACACGCAGAGCCGTGCCACCGCCAATGACTTCTGTTGACCGTATTTGCCTCCTCGTTGACTACAGGTTTTTATGACCGGTTTGGGTGAGCTGGAAGGACACACACCATGTCCTTGGTTCCACGAACTTGCCCATGTGGCTCTTCTTCCCGGAGGACACCTGGAACATATCATTTAATAAAACAGCTGCGGAATCCGGGGTTGGTTGCGGAAATAGGGATCAGCTGCGGAAACCCTGTGTGAGCTGCGGAAACGCAGCACTTTGAACCAAAATTCTAAACCAACAACAGTCATTAGCATAATTAGCAAACCATGTAAAAAGTCTTAAAATACAATGATTTGAGCAATTTGATGGAGGGAATGAGTGGCAAAAGAAGGAAATGAATAGGAAAAGGAGGTTGAGAGGATGTGTAAAGAAGTGCAGGTTTGAGGCTCAACATACCCCCACTGTGAAGGTGTTGCATGTCCTCATGCAACCAAAACTTTGTCATTGTTTTTCAATCCATGTGCTCAGATGCTTCTGCCAAAACATCTAGCCTTCTTCTCTTTCTCCTTGCTGCTAAAATTGTCCTTGGTTTTCTGACTAAACACCTGAATTTCAAATTGATCAATGCTCTGCTCAGCTTCTTACATTTTCTCTTCAATTTTCTGTTCTTCTTCTGCCAGAGTCCTAAGTGAAGCATGGTATTGTCATGGACAATTTTGTCCACCTTGCTTTGTTCTTTTAATGCTTCATTTTCTTGTTTAATGTGCCTGTTTAGGACTTCTAGCTCAAACACTTCCTGTTTTAAAGATTGCACTTGTGCATCAAGTGGCAAGGTAGTGCTTGGTCCTGCAACTGATCGTTCCAAGGACTCTAAGTAGTTATATGCTTCTTGCTGGGTGGAGTCTACCTCAGGTGTTTGTCTCGGCCTGAACTCAAATTCTTGAAAAGGAGGACTGTTTTCTCTTTCCAGCTGAAAAGGACTTTCCTCACGTGGAGGACTTGCCTCAATGTCTTGCTGAGCTGGACCTTTTTCAGGTGTTCCTTCACCTAAATCAATAAAGTGTGATTGTTTTTCTTGGGTCACTTTCTTTCCTTTGAGCCTACTGCTCCTCCTCACATGTGGACTAGTGCTCTCTTTCTGGGCACTCTTCTTTTCTTTTCGTTTCTTTGCTGAGGCAACAGTTTGGAGATGGGCTAACCTTTCTGCCAAAGTTTGAGACTCTTCTTCTACTGATGGTTCAGGGGATGGATATGTCTCTTGAATAGTTGCTTTACCTTTGTCCTTTTTCTGCTTTTTATTTCTAGTTCCCTCTTCTTCTTCCTCATGAACAGTTTCCTAAGTGTCTACTGTAGGAAGGTCTTGGGCTGTAACATTTCTTTTTCTCCTCCTACTTCCTTTTGGGATTTTTGGGGAACTACTGGCAGAGGTTTCAGTCACCTCTTGGAAGTGATTTCTGATCAAAAACTTTTCCCAAGTATCGTTACTGTTTTTCAATTGATCCTCAATGAGAATTCTAATTAGCCCGTGATGATAAAGGTGGGATTCAATATAGCCTACATGTTTCTGAACAACAGAGCTCATTTTCTTTAGATTTGCTAGCAGAAAGTAAGGTAAATTAAGGGCATGGCCTTCTATAAAATTCATCATAATCCTTGCATGATACATATACATGGTGCCAAAGCGACCTTTGCATGTAATAAACTTCTGAACAAGTAACAACAGCGCAGACCATTCCTCTTTAATTACATGCACAGGAATCCCTTTAGTGAATATTGAAGTGTCCATACCTGGGTTCTTAAGCATGTCTTTCCATCCCTGATCTTCCAGCCCTCTGTTCTTAAACCATCTTTCTCCCTCCTGAGGTAGACTGGTTGCTGTTGCTATGGTGTTCTCTGTTATTGTGAATTTCAGGTCCCCTACTTCCATGGTGTGTCCATTGAAGGATCGAGCAAATGCTTTCGTTACCTCCTTATTATACCCTCTGAATTTTTGAATAAACTTCAACCACTTTGCTTTCTTTAATGCTTCCTTCGTCTGTGGATACCCTTCTAAATACTTCGGACCCTCAGGTTCAGCTCTAAGCAGCTTCCCCATCTTCGGCTCTCAACTTCGGCTGAAGCTTTGACTGTGTGTGGATGCTCAAGGAGGATGCTCACGGGAAAAAACAGGTGGATTACGGCTGTAAGTGGAGTAGCCGTAACGTAATGCAAGGCGTATTGCAGAACTGTAATCGGGGTTTGAAACAGAGCTGTGGAGTTTGCAGCGGAAATGAGAGTGGAAATGGTGTGAGTACGAGGGAGTAGAAGACAAACACGAGAAATGAGTTCAATGCATGCGGAAATGGAGTGATAAGTGGACGGAATAACGGCTGAATCCTTTAGAGTCGGGTGGCTTACGCACACGTCTCAGCATTGGCTACGGAAATGGTGGTAAGGAGAGCCGTGGTACATTGGGTTACGTCACAGAGGTACGGCAGTAATGGAGGAGCAGCCCCGTTTCAAGTTTTGAATTAATGATGATTAGGGGACCGTTAGAAAGGTATGAGGTGGATGAAGCATTATCGTGGAGGAGGAGTGGGTGATCTTGCCGAATCATTGCATTTAGTGGCTCTTTCCACGATTTAATAACTATGCATAAAATGACATTAAATTGTTGTTTGGAAAAGATTTTGATCATACCTTCATAAGTTTGCCATTTGTTGATTAAGGTTGCTGACCCATTATTGCTTTCTGATCTTGCAGATGCCTCATATCTTTGCTGCCTTTGGTGATGATGATGATGACCTTTGACTGTATTTTTTTTGAAAACAGAGTGTTGCTGGCTGTAGAGACAGAGTGATGCTGGCTGCGGAAATCGTTTCGAGCTGCGGAAACTGGTGCGAGCTGCGGAAACTGAGACAACACCCCTTTAACTGCACAAATTTAGTTAGAAAAACAACTAACTGAATGAAATAGTCCTGAGAGGGACTTTTATTGATGGAATGGAATGAAATGAGTGGAATGAGATGGAAGTGTAGTGGAGTGAAGTGGAATGGAGATGAAGATGAGATGGAGGTGAAGATGGAAATGACAAGTGGAGTGAAGATGGAGAGAAAGAGATTTTTTTTGGAAAATATAGAGTGTCAGGTGTCCCTAATTTTCACTCCATATTTTCTGTATAAGACTGCCAATCTGGGATTGGTTTTCAGGCTTATACACATTTTTTTTTTTAATTCAGAAAGAAACAAAGACTAGGCTGATGGAGGAGAAGAATTCTTCTCCACCAACCTCATTGCAGAATTCTCTTGAAATTTTTTGACAAAGTCCTCTTTTGAGAGTGGCTTATGATAAATTTTCAATCGGTGGCCATTCACAATGAGAGGAGTTTGAAACTCATCAATAGTCTTGATTCGAACTGCTCCATTGCTAAAGACTTCATCAATCTCATATGGTCCAAGCCAATGAGTTTGAAATTTTCCTTTGAAGTCTTTAAATTTGGAATCAAACAGTAACGCCCAATCTCCTTTTTGAAACTTTCTCTCCTTGATATATCTGTCATGCCACTTAGTTCTTTGGTGCTGAACTAGATCAGTCCTTAAAATTGCATCTTGTCTTATTTCATCTAGCTCATTCAGCTGCTCCATTCTGTGCTTTTGGGCTTCTGATAGACTCATCCCCAACTGAACTGCCATCTTGAAGGTCTTGACTTGGAACTCAATGGGGAGCAAGACTTCTTTCCCATAAACAAGTTCATAGGGAGAATGTCCTGTTGTGTTCCTCCATGTAGTTCTATAGGCCCATAAGGCTTCAGGAAGCCTTTCTGCCCAATCTCTTCTGTGGAGATGAACAGTCTTGGTGATGATGCTCTCAAGAACTTTGTTTGTGGATTCCACTTGACCATTTGCTTGCGGATGGTATGGAGTAGATTTTCTGTGCTTGATTTTGTATTCTTCCATCAGCTTCTCCATCAAGTTAGATGTAAATTGACTTCCCTGATCTGTCACAATTTCTCTTGGGACACCAAAACGAGTAAAAATATCCTCAAAAAGAAATTGAACAACTGAATTTTCAGTGGCAGAAGGCAATGCCTTGGCTTCTACCCATTTAGTAACATAATCAGTGCAAACCAATATATACTTCTTTTGTTTAGATGGTGGATTAATAGGTCCAATGAAATCTAAAGCCCATTTTTCAAAGGGTTCGATGAGTACCTGTGGCTGTAATGGCATTTCATTTGAAAGAGTTGGTCTCCCAACTCTTTGGCAGCTGTCACACCTTCTAACATATTGTTTTGCATCTTTGAAGAGAGAAGGCCAATAATATCCTAAAGAAAGGATTTTATAGGCCGTCCTCTTGTCAGCAAAGTGTCCACCGCACGGTTCATCATGACATGCCTTAAGGATGTCAGGCATTTCATCTTCCCGAACACATCTTTTGATCACACAATCTAGCCCTGTTTTGAACAATTCATTAGAAATCCATGAATACTTTGAACTCTCCTGAATGATTTTCCTTTTCTCATTAGGAAATAAGTGTGGAGGTAGCTTCCCTGTAACCAAATAGTTAGCAATATCTACATACCAAGGACTTTTAGTAGTTACTGCAAACATATATTCATCTGGAAACTTATCCTCTACGGGAGAATCTTCGTTAGTATTTTGGATTCTAGACAAGAAATCAGCTACTGTATTTTGTTTTCCTGGTCTATCTAACACAGTAATATTGAATTCTTGTAAAATTAAAAGCCATCTTGTAACTCTGCCATTAGTAACAGGTTTGTTCATGAGATATCTAATTGCAGAATGATCAGTATGGACAAAAGTTTCATAGCCAGTTATGTAATGTCTAAACTTGTTAATTGCATGCACAACAGCTAAGAACTCTTTTTCAGTCACAGTATAATTTAACTCAGTGGGAGTCAAATTTTTACTGGTGTAGTAAATGGCATAAGGAACTAAATCTTTTTTACCCAACACAGCTCTTAGAGCTGTATCTGAAGCATCTGTAGAAATATGGAAAAGAAGTTTCCAATTTGGCCCTCTCAAAATGGGTGCTTCAGATATTCTTGTTTTTAGAGTTTCAAATGCAGATTGACAGTTAGGATCCCACTTGAATTCACAGTCTTTTGTAAGTAATTTGAAGAGTGGAGATGCTATCTTGGTGAAGTTTTCAATAAATCTTCTATAATATCCAGTAAATCCAAGACTTCTAACATCTTTTTGACAATTTGGAATAGGTAACTTGGAGATGACTACAACTTTTGATCTATCAACTTTAATTCCATCTCCTGAAATATGATGTCCTAAAACAATCCCTTCAGTAAACATCATAAAACATTTTTCATGACTTAATGAAAGATTTGTTTCTTTACATTTTATAAGGACTTTTTCCAAATTTTCTAATGCCTCTTCAAATGAATTACCATAGACTGTAAAATCATCCATATAGACCTCTACACAATCATGAATTAGATCAGAAAAGATTCCTAGTACTACCCTTTGAAATGTTGCGGGTGCATTACATAATCCAAAAGGAAGTACTCGGTAAGCAAAAGTTCCCCATGGACAGGTAAATGTGGTCTTGTCCTGGTCTTCAGGTGCTACCTGAATTTGATTGTAACCACTAAAACCATCCAAGAATGAGAAATACTTTTTGCTTGCTAAAGTATCTAATACTTGATCAATAAAGGGCACAGGAAAGTGATCCTTCAAAGTTGCTTTGTTCAATTCCCTGTAATCAACGCAAACCCTCCATTTACCATTCTTTTTAGGTACTATAACCAAAGGGGAAACCCACCGGTTACCTGAAATGGGGTAAATGAAGTTTACATTAAGTAACTTTTGGAGCTCTTCTTTCACTATCTCCCTAAGGTTTGGATTCATCCTTCTTTGAGGTTGTCTGATTGGCCTACTGTTTTCCTCAATGTAGATGTGATGAATGCAAGTCTTAGGGTCAATACCTTTCATATCAGTATACTCCCATGCAAATGCAGTAGAATGTTTTTGTAAGATTTTGGTTAGCTCCTCCTGTTGTGATTTTTCCAAGTTTCTGTTGATATTCAATGTTTTTCTGGAAAAATCTCAATGGCAGAACTACCAAACTCTTCCATAGAGAAAAGAGACATTTGTCTAGATGATAGACACTCAATATCAGAATCCAAATGAAATTGTGTGTGGTCATATTTTGAAGATGGTTCAAAGTTTTCTAATGTGTTCAGAATTTGACTATTTTCACTAATCTCAGAAATGGTAAAGACAGGTTGTATAGTATCTTCATCATCAACCCACTCATTATCTCCTATTTCTGTAATCGCTTTTGCTGGAGGATACAGATTGAACTTCTTTGTCGAATTACCATCAGAAATATACATATCCCCATACCTACAACTTATGAAAGCATCAGCTGTGGCTAGCCAAGGTCTTCCTAAAATAAGAGGATGTCCTCCTAGATTACTCTTAGGAGTTAAAATCATGAAATCCACTGGATATTCCCAAGAGTCTAGGGAGACTGGAATGTCTTCTAATACACCATCTGGTTTAATAATTGATCGATCTGCAAGTTGCAATAAAGTAGGTGTAAAAAGAAGATTAGGAAGTTTTAGCTGTTCCATAGTCTGTCTACTCATGATGTTGATAGCAGCCCCTAAATCAATCAAAGTATTTGGTATTTCTACCCCATTGATATGTGTTTTGACAATTGGACTACCAGGGTCTACATATTTCTGCATAGTAATTTTTCCCATCATGATATCTGCAATTTTCCCTACCAAGTGGATCCTTCTGGTATCTCTTAGTTTCCTTCCTAGTCTTTTAAGGCTCAACTCCTTTATTGTTTTTGCTAGAATAGGAATTTCCTTAATGGCTTGTAACAAGGGAATCTTGATACAAACATTCTTCAATTCATCTAGAAAATTATAGTCAGGCAACCAAATTTGTTTTTCCACTCCTTTGTCAATTTGTAATCTTTCAGGAAAAGGAGGTGTGGATAAAGATGCAGGTTGCTCAACTATGGGAGTTGTGGGGGTTAATTCTTTTTCTTTTTCTTTTTGAGTGTTTGGGTTTTGAAGAGATGATTCAGAACCCTTATTGGCTTCAAGAGATTCTTCCTCAAAAATGCTTTGCTTTTGAGCATTTATAGAAGGCTTATCTAAGACTCTCCCTGATCTGAGTTGTACTTCATTGAGAGGAACAATCATATAGGTAGGAAATTGTTGACCTTCCATCATGTAAGCATTTTGAGGGTTTTTATTATTGGGGTTTGGCAATGGCTGAGAAGGAAGTTGATTTGACTTCTGTTGGAATGGAAGCAAGAGTTGAGAGTTTGGATTCTGTTGAGAAGGTTGTTGTTGTTGTGGAAATGGCAATGATAGTTGTGGATTTTGATTTGGAAGTTGTGGAGCTTGTTGGTTTTGAAAAGATGGAGGATATTGGTAAAATTGAGCAAATCTCCCATAAGGATTTTGCATACCTTGTACCCATGATTGAAAAGGATTTTGAGGTTGGGACCAAGGTTGTTGCCAAGGATTCCAATTTGGTGGGGGTTGAAAATTCATAGAGTTGCTAAACCCTTGATTTTGTTGCCCCTACCAAGGTCTCCTTGCGACAAAACAGAGAGATTCGATTGTATTTGGATCTTCTTGAAAGACAGCTTTGAGCCCAGGGATTGAAGGACAATCCTTGGTCTCATGATTCTCTGAACAAATTACACATGTCTCTACAACTTTTGCATCCAAGGGACATTCCCTTAGAGCATGTTTCTTCCTACATTTTGGGCAAAAGATGGCCAAAGCCTCAGCTTCTACTTTCTGCTTATTGTGAATCTTAAGAGTGTCTAGTTGCTCGCTAAGACTCCCTAAGATGTCAGTTTTAAATTCATCAAGCATATTGCTAATCTTAGCCCTACTTACTGATCCAATTGCAGATTTGTTTGCTCTGATGAGAGAAGGATCTCTAGGCCCTTTTTGAGTTTTAGATTTCCCCCTTGAGAGATGGACACATAGTTCTGCTATATCATGTTCAAAATATCTATCCATTCATCTCTAATGGCTTTCAATAGAAGGGCTTTTAAGGTCTCCTCATCTAAGTTGTTCATTTTTGCTCTTTTCAAGTTGTATTGAAATCTTTCAAGCAGATCCTCCAAATTTTCATCTTCTTTTTGCATCATTTTGAATACCTCATCCTTGTGATTGGTGGGCATACAATAGTCCAGGTACCTATCCAAAAATGTTTGTTTCATATCATTCCAAGACCTAATGGATTGAGTGAGTAATCCCATGAACCACTTCAAGGCTGCTCCTTTCAATGTTGAAGGGAACAATTTGAGTTTTTGAGAGTCTTCCAGATAATCATAAGTTCGACAAACGACTTCAAACTCAAATAGAAATGTTTCAGGGTCCTCATTCCTCATCCCATGGAAGTTTGGGAGGACAGATGGTGAGATGTTTTCATTGTGGCTCGGGAGTCCTCATCAACTATAGGAAACCCAAATGAGTTATCCCCATCCCTATTTCCTCCAATGTTACCTCTACCTCCTCCATTGTTTCCTCCTCCTCCTCCTCTACCTCTACCTCTACCAAATCCAGTTGCTCCTTCCTCTGTCATAGTAGTTTCCCTAGAGACTTCAGAGTCTTTTGGTTCTTCTACAAAGGGTGAACGAGAAGGAATTTCTCCCTTTTCTTCAGATGATTCTACTTCTTCTATTACAATTTGTCTTTCTGTAGAAGGAAGGAAAGGATCTCTTTCTAGTTCAGATTCGATGGAAGGTGTGGGAGAGTCGACTCCTGCCTCTTGAATTTCAGGAATCTAGGGCTTGGAGTGTAAGTTGGAGATGATGGAGGTGTCTCTTGTCTATTCCTTGAAGTAGATGGACTTGTAAAAATCGAACTCTTAGCTCTAGCTAAAAACCTTCCCCTAGAATCTCTTGCTCTATGCATGTCATTTTTATTTTCCTTCAAGTCGGGGTAATAATTCTCTTTCTGATCTTCCAGGTCACTCTAGGTGCAAGAAGAGAGCATACTCAAGAAACTATTAAACCAATAACTTTCTCTTTTTTGATCCTCCAGATCACTCTAGGTGCAAGAGGAGAGCATACTTTGAGAGGTTATTAATTTTCCTTCCTTGAAATTTTCTTGTTTTTTTTTTCTTTTTTTAAGAATTGGCTACCTAATTTCACTTCCCCGGCAACGGCGCCAAAATGTTTGGTCAATTTAGTGAAGTCTAAATTGCAACTTTTAAATGTCAACCCGGGGCTCGTAAGCTGATGAAGTGAGGTGTACTATATGTACTTAGATAACCGTTTTCTTAATCTTTTGTCGTTTTTAGCTTTTTAAGTTTGTTTTCGAATGTATCTTTCCTACTGTGATGTGATGGAAGTAATAAAGCAAGTGAAATGTGGATGATTGTGGTGATCTCTAAATGATTTCTTCAAAACTTGAAAAGTATTCTACAAGAAAGCTTGAACAACAACTGCAATAAAATCAAAGCTTAAAATCAAATAAAGGACTAATGGCATCGGCCCAGTATCTCTGCTGCTGATGAAAATGAAAATGAAATTTATATTAACTCAATTAAAAGCAAGAACAACTACTTTACACTACTTTACACTATTTTAACTCTTCATTTAAATCTAATCAATGTGAAATTTAAGTGAGACAAATCACACTATTTTAACCTTTTCTTAATCATGTGAGAATAATTATGAACAGGTCAGTAATGTGAGTCTTAAAGAAAAATAAACCAAGTTGCACTAAGTGATATTTTGGCTCCAATAAAGTTAGTTGATTATAGAAAAAGAACCATCAATAAATGAACAACTTGATAACTACTGAGCAGAAAGTAAAGTGCAAGTTAAAGAAATGACAGTAAGGAAAATCAAAACTGCAAAACAATGAATGTCAGCAACATAGACAAGACGATCACGCATGCCACTAGTTATGAAAAGAAAAGAAAGAAAACTGTCCCGGGCTTGCCTAAGAAACCTGCATAGCACACTGATCAGTCATGAACAAAAGTGCAGAAATGTAAATCAGCAGAATTCAAAGTTTATGTACAGCTAATATACATGTTGAAAAGAAATAAAAACGCAGCAAATAAAAGACATCTGTACAACTATTATACATGAAACAAGAAAAAGAAATGCAGGAAATTAAAGATTACTATACAGGGCTTCAGCAAACAGGGGCCCTCTGCCTACTTCAGCCGGTTCAAGGAGCAGTTATACGCTTAAGTGTAAAACAGTCTTCTCATGTATTGACAACAAATGTAAAAGTATAGTGGGGAGCTCAAAATTACAAAGTGATTACAACAACGACTAACTATCCAGCGTTCAAAGACGCTTTATTTATAACAGAGGAAAGCAAACTAACTTAACGAAAACTAAGCTATTCAAGCAGCTGTGTAAAAACACGTAATCTTGTTGCGTCCTCGGATTTAGGCAACGGTCGTTGTGGGCATTCAATCTGCTGTTGGATTCATGTTTCCCACTGTCTTCGTGGCTGAGGAAGATGCCACCTGTTCTTCACGTGCTCCAAAACAGAACACGCAGAGCCGTGCCACCACCAATGACTTTTGTTGACCGTATTTGCCTCCTCGTTGACCACGGGTTTTTATGACCGGTTTTGGTGAGCTGGAAGGACACACACCATGTCCTTGGTTCCACGAACTTGCCCATGTGGCTCTTCTTCCCGAAGGACACCTGGAACATATCATTTAATAAAACAACTGCGGAATCCGGGGTTGGCTGCGGAAACCGGGATCAGCTGCGGAAACCCTGTGTGAGCTGCGGAAACGCAACACTTTGAACCAAAATTCTAAACCAACAGCAGTCATTAGAATAATTAGCAAACCATGTAAAAAGTCTTAAAATACAATGATTTGAGCAATTTGATGGAGGGAATGAGTGGCAAAAGAAGGAAATGAATAGGAAAAGGAGGCTGAGAGGATGTGTAAAGAAGTGCAGGTTTGAGGCTCAACAGTCGTCCCATTGTATGTCAGTGTAGTGCCATCTTAACTTTAACTGTGCATGGATCTTTAATGTGGACCCTCTTTACCGTGCAATACCAATACCCAACAACATGAACCTTCCTCCAATAACAACAACAATCAGGATCAATACTTCCAACATAGAATATCCCAAGAAAGCACCACCCATGGCTAAAAAATACTCCACCCTCGCCCCAATGCTAGAAGAAAGTGGCTTCCATGCCTACTATGAAAAGATTCTATATCCACCATATGGGTCTCAACAATCTTTGTTACCACAAAGAAAATGTTATAAGAACCCCAAAACCCCAAGAGTGAAAGAGACGGTTGGGAACATAGAATCCTCTACCAAACTGACGATGAGCCATCAGCCTACGAGGTCAAAGATGTTGTGTTCTTTCTAAAGGTATAGGCTAGGCAAACTCATGGCCTCCCTCAAACCATAAGTTTGTTCGTCTGAATTTCTCTCCACCACTGTTGCCACTCGGATGAAGAGGGAGACCATGTACTTCCTAGCTAGTGCAATTTGTTGGCACCTCTGGGTAGGAGGGCCAACAAAATAAAACAAAACAAACACTGAAACTAAAAACTAAGTGCAATAATTAGAAACTCATTGCAAAAACAAAACACAAGCATATGCAACAAGCACATTCTATGGACAACAAACAAAAGTAGTAACTGGAATCCTCCATTAAACTGTTGAAATTAAACATAAGCTGCTCCAAATAAACTCATAGACATGGAAAAATTTAAGGATGGAAAATTATCTTGAAGTTTAAAAATATTGGCGAATCTCACTAGTCCTTAATATGCAAACTATAAAATGTTTATTGATGTTTTTTGTAAAATGATTCAAATTAATGATTTTGTATATACTCTCTATATAATGTTGGCAATTTTTAAGGTAAAATAATTTTATATTGTAAAATTTGGGCGAATCATTTTTATAAAAAATAGAAATTGGCATATCTTTTATTTTGAAAAAACATGGAAAATGAGAAAACCTGTGAATCTTAGCCCCTAAAATTTTCCATGCTCATAGAACTGAAAATAGACACATACAACAGTTGAAAATAACCCACAGAACACTGGAATTTGAATTCCTCTATTAGCATAAACACCAGATACAAAATGTGTAAGAGGTTGCCTCGCCTCTCAAACTCCTCTCACACACTCAAAGAAACCCTTGCAACACAGTCGAGACCCAAAGAGGAAGCCCTCAAAACTCATTCAACTTCCACATAAAAATACCGAACCCTAAGAGTATGGGGTTTTAATAAATATATAGTAACAACTTTTCCCTCCACATCTCAAGACATTTCAATTTCATTTCATGTCATTACATTTCAGTCATTACATGTCTTTTGTATTTGCATTCAAATCTTACATTAAATATTCTAATGGTTATATTCAAGCCCAAACAACATGGGTCCTAGGTCGAGGCTTCATTCTCTGATCTATATGGAAATAAATAAACAACAAGATTTTCAAAGGATTCTAGAAGGAAGCAGAGGAATTTTGGGTAGGCATTCTTAAGAACATCAGGGAAATTAATCTTATTGCAAGATGGATAGAAGATGATTGGTCTACCCCTCCATCAGAATCCACATCCTTCACTCCCTCTCATTTTTTCCACCTTCTTACTTTTCTCTAAATTCCCTCCATCGTGAAGGGCCTTCATCCCCCGTGTCCTAGTCTCCACCTCCATAGGGTTTTATCAAATAAAACTTTGACGGTGAATCAAAAGGGAACCCTAGGATCTTAGGTTTTGGAGATTTTACAATTGTTGAAAATGCAGCAAGAAAATATCAGTTTGACTTTGCCTTGGTCAAACTAGAGAAAATTCGAATTTCTATTTCTGCAGAAATCTTGGAGATAATTAACTGAGGTGACATGGCACTTGTCACTCAGTTAACTTAGTTAATTTGAGTTGGGGAAGATTGAGTTCCGTTCAGTATGATTGATTGCTAATTTGTAGCAATCTATTTCAGTTAATTTCAATTATTGTTAATTAAACTAGTTCTAACTGTCAGAAGAACTAGTGGAGGTCAAGTTGTGGAAGTGGAACTTCAACCACACTCAGTGATCAACTAGTTAACTGATCAATCAACCCAAAATAATTGTTTCATGCAGAGAATTCGAGTTACCCAGTTGAGATGGAGATTCCAAGGTAGTGTATTATCAGTTGTAGCATATTCCAATGTGTATAGGTGGTGCATGTAGTCAAAGGAAAGACCTAGAGGAATTGCACAATTCAATAGTGGGAAATTCCTAAATAATAGGGGCTAATTTCCTCAAGGAACAACGCAAGGAAATAGGAGCTTGGAGGGCTTGAAAATTGGCTAAGTGTTGGCCAAAGTCAATCAGTTAGGTAGAGGGATAGACTATACACTTGTAGGTTGTGCTCAGGCTTGAGCAAGCATATGTATTGTAGAATTTCCCACTGTAGATCAATAGATTATGCAATATACTAAAGCAAAATACAAGATCTACTTCTATAAAAACCTTGCGGAAGCTTAATTGAATTTGAGCAAGATCAAATAGAACACATATAACTGAGAATGAGAAATCAATCACACATGAACATAGAAGAATACTCTGGGGAAAGCCTCAGCTAAAAACCCCGATATCTGTATTATCATACAAAGGGAAATATGTTTAGGCCACACAAAGCATCAACTCACAAGCTATCATGCTCTCAGTACAATCCAACAATATTGCTCACAGAGTGAATAGACACAAGATATGCCTTCCCTCATCCCTCCAAGCCTCCTATTTCCTTGTGCAGTTTTCCTTGGGGTCCAATGCTGCCACCTGTGTGAATTGGCCTCATCACACACTCATCAAACCCAAAAGTAACTGCGCAATCTCCAAGGAATGAATTCCTTCTGCATGCAAGAGATATCCTCCATGGAATATTCCTGCAACTGATAGTACACTGTCCCATCATCTGATCTCAGCTGGGTCTCTATCTGAACTAACATGCATGAGTTATTTATGAGAGAATATTCAGTTATTTGAAGTGAAACAGTTACATGCATGCATGCATTAACTAATTGAACTCACAATTAGTTCAACAAACTATTTGAACTAATCTAATTGGACTTAACTCAGTTAACTGAGCTAACTAATTACAACTCAAGGTACAACTCATCCTGATCTCCTTTAATCAAGGGATAACTTCCTCAATCAATGGAGAAATTGTTGCATGTCTTCACATATACTTCATGTTTGATTTTCTACAACTAATTAACTCAAGAAGAATTAATTAATTATTTTACAAACAACCGCTAAGATCAAATTCGAATTTTAATTCTCAATTTTAGTTTAGGGACTAACTAAAATGGGAATGTATCCCGAAATTCTATTTATAGCAGTGCTAATTTTAGCACTTCTATATTTAGCATTTCTTGTTGCTATTTTCAACACTCCCTCTCAAAAAGAAAGGGATTATCAGTAACCCCAATCCTGTCTCTGTGCAACTTGAACTTGCATTTTGACAATGCCTTAGTCAAAATATCTGCATCCTGTTCCTCGGTTGAAACATACAACAACAACATGATCCTCTTGACCACACAGTCTTGAAGATGGTGATACTGGATATCAATGTGCTTCGACCTGTCATGAAAAACTGGATTCTCAGAGAGTTTGATACAACTCTGATTATCGCAGTAGATCATAGCTGAATCCATCCTCTGACCAAACAATCCCACTAGAATTTTCCGCATCCAAATGGCCTCACATGTTACCTGACTGGTAGCCATGTATTCAGCCTCTGCTGAGCTAAGTGCACTTGACCTTTGTTTCCTATTGTACCAGGAAACTGTCACTAAACCAAGGTTGAAGATTCCTCTAGAAGTGATCTCCCGGTTTGATGGACTCCCTGCCCAATCTGCATCTGTGAAGCCGTGAAGCTTCACTTCCTCTGTCCATCTGTACCACAATCCATACTGAGATGTGCCTCTGAGGTATCTCAGCACATGCTTCGCTACCTTCCAAAATAGCTTGGTAGGCTGAACCATAGCTTGACTCAGCTGGTTCACCGCAAAGCACAAGTCTGGTTGTGTGTTCACTAGAAACATCAGTGAACCCACAAGCTGCTGATAAACAGTAGTAGCTACTACCTCACCTGAAGTGGCATCCTCCTTCCTCCAGTTCCCAGCTAGAGGAGTCTACATGGGCTTGCATTTCTCCATGTGAAAGCACCTGAGTATCTCTTTGGCATACTTGCCTTGAGACACAAATACTTCCCCATCTTTCTACCACACTTCCATGCCTAGAAAGCAGTGCATAAGACCCATGTCTTTCATCTCAAACTCTCTTGCAAGGTCCTCCTTGAAAGACTTGATCAACTGATCATCACCTGTTAAAATAAGATCATCCACATAAAGAACAATGATCAATGGCTTACCTTCTACCATGATGTGGTAAAGGTTCGCATCTGCTTCACTCTTAGTGAAGCCCAACCCAGTGAAATAGCTGTCGATCCTGGTGTACCAAGCATAGGTGCTTGCTTCAGCCCATACAAAGCCCTCTTGAGTCAGCACACATGTGACTCATGATTGAAGGTCTCGAAACCTTCTGGATGCTCAATGTACACCTCTTCCTCAATCTTCCCATTGAGGAATGCGGTCTTCACATCCATCTGATGGATCTTCCAACCCATCTGAGCTGATAGTGCCAACATTGATCTGATAGATGAGTACCTTGCTACAGGAGCAAAGGTCTCATCATAGTTGATCCCCTCAACCTGTGAGAAACCACGGGAAACAAACCTTGCCTTATGTTTCTCAACACTTCCATCTGCTGCCTACTTTACCTTGTAAAGCCATCTAGAACTCACCACTAACTTGTCCTGAGGTTTTGGGACAACATCCCAAACACAGTTCTGAACGATGGAGTCATACTCCTCCACCATTGCATCAACCCAGACTGGTTGTTGCACTACCTCCTCGAATGAAGAAGGTTTGGACTCTACACACTCCCCAACTAGGGCCATGTAGACAGTGTACCGCTCGGGAGATTTCCTCTGTCTGCGCTGAGAAGATGGTTGTCCCACATTCTCTCATGCATCCATCATCAACCTGTCAGCTTCCCTTGAGCATTTCTACCCATCTCTGAAAGACTCAGCATGAGTGGATGTCTCCACTCCAGGATCCTCTGCATGTAGATGCTCCGCATCAATCTGAGGGTCCTCCTCCTTTCCTCCTTTGCATGCAACTTGAGCTACCTCTCAAGTGATACTCGCATGGCTTTCTACTCGTCAAACTTCAGATCTCTGCGTACCACTGTCCTCTAACTGGTAGGTAGGAACACCCAATAGTTGTGGGGTGTATCAGTGTAACCCACAGGTATCCCCAAATCAGCTTTTGGATCTAGCTTCCTCCGAGCATCTTTGGTCACATAGAAATAAACCGATGATCCAAAGATCCTGAAGTGACTCACATCTGGTCGCTTCCTGGAAAAGGCCTCCATATGTGTCTTCATTCCCAGTATACGGTGCGGGCTTCTGTTCTGCAAGTATACTGTTGTATTGCATGCCTCAACCCACAAATGAAATGGCAGGCTTTGGTCATGCAACATCGCTCGAGTTGCTCCCACAATCGATTTGTTATTCCTTTTGGCCACCCCATTCTGCTGTGAGTTATGAGGTGCTGTCAACTCCCATTTAATTCCTTCTGCAGCACAAAAGTCCTTAAACTATGGGGAGACATAATCTCCACCATTGTCGCTACACAAGGCTTTTATTTTCTTTCCAGATTCTTTCTCTGCCAAGGCTTTAAACTCACAAAACCTCAAGAAGGTCTGATCCTTCTTTTGCATAAAGTAGATCTAGCATCTATGAGAAAAATCATTAATAAAAATAACATAGTACATTTGCTTAGCGATGGAGGCTGTAGAGAATGGTCCACAAACATCTGTGTGAACTCACTCTAGGATTGCTCCAGCTCTACTGTCTCAATCTTGAAAGGAAGATTTCCAATACTTACCCAAGGTACAACCTTTGCATGTATCTTTCTGCTCCAATTTTCCCTTGGGAAGTCCGGTAGAAATCTACTACATGATCTTCAAGGCCCCATGGAACAAGTGGCCCAATCTTCTATGCCATAGCTTGCCAACATGTTGGCTTTGCACCACCTCTGCTTTGGAACTCAGTGCAGCACAATTGTCTACCTCCAACTTGTAGAGATTCTTAACTCGAATCCCAATCCTCTTGGTATGTCTAGTATCGATATGCCTTAGGAATACCTTTCCTTAATTAAAGACTACATCATAGCCTTTATCTTCAAGCATAGCGACAGACACAAGATTCTTCTTCAGACCTGGTACATACTTTACATCAGTCAGGGTGAGAGGAGCTCCATGCTCCCTCTAAAACACAATTGTACCTTCACCTGAAACACAGTACTTTCCATCATCGCCCATCTCGATCCGCATTTGGAGATCCTTCTCCTCCAGGGTACTGAAAAGATTCTTGTCGCCAGACATGTGGAAAGAGGCTCCACTATCCAGGTACCAAACACATCCCACCATGGATGAAACCATGCATGCGATGAGAGAGAAATCCAACTTGAACTGTGAGGCTAGTGCCTCACCATCTGATCTCTTCGAGGATCCCTTCTTGGATTTCTTCTGTGGACAATTCATAGCATAATGGCCCACCTCATGACAATGAAAGCATCGTACTTTCAATTTGTCAAACTTCTTCCCACCATGGGAAGAAATGGATTTGGAATGGGATGCCTTCCCTTTGCCCTTCCTCGCCTTACTCACTAAGGCTAGATTGTCCTCATCATCTTGCTTTGACGAGGATCCATCTCTAGTGCTTCTTCTTATCTCTTCCTACATCAGATCCGACCAAAGTCGTTCCCAATCTAACAGTTTCTCTCTTCCATTTACTGAGTCTTGGTAGCTATGCCAGCTCTTAGGAAGACTGAGGAGAGCTAGAATCACCATGTCATCATCGACTGTCGTGATCCCTACACTTCCAAGCTCATCCCTGCAGGTGGTGAGCTTGTTTAGATATGTAGAGATCGTGTTGCCATTTTCACACTTGATTTTTCGAAGCTTGTCTTTCAACACCAGCTTCCTCTAATCACTGTTGTTCTGATATAGATCTTTCAATTTTATCCACATCAAAAATGGTGTCTCCTTCCCATGGAGGCTCGAGACAATGTGGTCTCGAACTCCTTCCAGGAGGATTCTCCTTGCTCTAGCCACACATTTCTTCCATTCCACCAATTCTGTAGCATTAGCTACTGTTGGCTTGGGGACTTCTTGATCAATGAAGTCCTTTAGACCGTTGTCCTCTAATACTGCTTCCATGCGATCCTTCTAGGCTATATAATTTGAGTTGCCATCAAGGGCATACTCGAGTCTTAAACCGCTAAACGCCATTGGTGAAATTGAGATGTGATAAGAACTCGATTTCTATAATCAGGAACTTCAACCTTCGAACTTCTCCCTTCTTTGTATACTGTTCTTCACTTTGATCACCTTTGCTCCAATACCATGTAGAATTTCCCACTGTAGATCAACAGATTATGCAATATACTAAAGCAAAATACAAGATCTACTTCTACAACAAACTTGCGGAAGCTTAATCGAATTTGAGCAAGATCAAATAGAACACATATAACTGAGAATGAGAAATCAATCACACATGAACATAGAAGAATACTCTGGGGAAAGCCTCAGCTAAAAACCCCGATCTCTATATTATCATACAAGTGGAAATATGTTCAGATTACATAAAGCATCAGCTCACAAGCTATCATGCTCTCAGTACAATCCAACAATATTGCTCACAGAGTGAATAGACACAAGATATGCCTTCCCTCATCCCTCCAAGCCTCCTATTTCCTTGCGCATTTTTCCTTGGGGTCCAATGCTGCCACCTGTGTGAATTGGCCTCATCACACACTCATCAAACCCAAAAGTAAGTATGCAATCTCCAAGGAATGAATTCCTTCTGCATGCAAGAGATATCCTCCATGGAATATTCCTGCAACTAATAGTACATTGTCCCATTGTCTGATATCAACTGGGTCTCTGTCTGAACTGACATGCATGAGTTATTTATGAGAGAATATTCAGTTATCTGAAGTGCAGCAGTTACATGCATGCATGCATTAACTAACTGAACTCACAATTAGTTCAACAAACTATTTGAACTAATCTAACTGGAATTAACTTAGTTAACTAGGCTAACTAATTATAATTCAAGGTACAACTCATCCTGATCTCCTTTAATCAAAGGATAACTTCCTCAATCAATGTAGAAACTGTTGCATGTCTTCACATAGACTTCATGTTTGATTTTCTACAACTAGTTAACTCAAGATGAATTAATTAATTATTTTACAAACAGCTGCTAAGATCAAATTCGAATTTTAATTCTCAATTTTAGTATAGGGACTAACTAAAATTTGAATGTATCCCGAAATGCTATTTATAGCACTTCTATTTTTAGCATTTCTTGTTGCTATTTTCAACATGTATTTCATCTCTATTCTTTGATTAATGCAATATAGATAGGAAGGAGTTTTGAGCAATTTCTTTCCCCTAGATAAATCTTTGTGCATGTGTGATGTTTCCTTTTTCATATCTATGGTTTGTGTTCTAGATGGTGAATTAACTTTTGCAGATCAGTAGAGTAGCTTCGAGTCTTGTGATTCAGTAAATTTCATGATCAGTTTTGAATCTACACATTAATTTCTACAAAAATCACTCAGAAGATCCCCTCTTTGTCATTGTTGCATCAATGAGAATCAACAATAATAATGTGGGGGAGTTCTTTGCATTGGAAAGAGGGCTCTATTTGGAAAAATCCAAAGGATTTCCCACATTGCTGGTGGAGTGGCACTCTCATATCGTTATCAACATTCCAAACATATTTAGAGTGGAACTAAATCAAATAAATTATCCTCTACCTAGAGACTGGAAAATTTCATCACTAAAATAGTAGGGATGTTGTAAAACATCTAGGTCATCATCCCTACTCATATTCAATGTACAAGAAATAAGGTGGAAGATTGTTTAGCCAATTTGGAATGTGATGATATTGATCTCTCTCTGTCTACCCCATGGGATTCAATAACTCCTCCACACTAGTTGTTGATTATAAAGCCCTTATGCACAAATATAGGGAGAAATCCACCAATTCCATAGAGAAATCAAGAAGAGACATCCCCAATTGGGATGGAATTCATGTAAAATGTGTGAGAGGGGAGGGGGGACAAACCTTCTGTTTTCACCCCTCTCCTTCAAGGGGGAGGTATGACCATAACTCCCTCCACTTGGTGCAACTCATTAATACCTTGACATTCATGGTACATATATTGAGAATTGTGAATATCAAAGGCTCTTGGAAACATGGGTTCAGAAATATTAACGCCACAAAGATCATTCCTCCTCAGTGCATATTCTTTGCTGAAGAAAAGTTTCATTGGGGTAAACTTGCCACCCAGCTTCTTCAACCTGCAAGGATCTACACTATTTCCATTTATAATGAAGGGGTAGGTCCAAATCCCCCTAATTTGGCCTCCCTTGGGCTCAAAATCTCACGAAATCACTCAGCTATGGGTTTGACTCAACCCTCTCTCAACATAACGATTTATATGCTGGTGAAGGGAGGAGGCTCCTGGTGCATGCATAGTAGAAAGATGTTTGTTCTCATCGCTATTTAGCTTCAACATTCTTCCACCTATAGGAAAGTGCCTCTCTATCTTATGGGTTTGTGGTTTATTTTGGCTGTTGTCACTTTGCTAATTAGTATTGTAAGAAAGGTTACATTTACTATTTCTCCACTGGGATTTTGTTATTCAAATCTCTTTATTCGCCTTAGTACATTGCACTTGGCGTTTGTAACATCCATGAAGTCTGTTTGGCTTGAACATTCTATTCTTTGGTCTTTTTCCAATTTGGTTTCAATTTTTGTAGTCATCTGGAATTTTATGCTACTCCACACCTCCTTCTTTTTCTCAAAGTCTATCTTTTGCTATTCTAGAGAGGTGTCTCTCTCAATGGTCTGTTATGAATATAATATAAAAAAATAATATAAATAATAATAATCATAATAACGATTAAGTAAATAATAAGTAGTTGTTGAAGAGACATGTCCCAAAGCACATGACTATTCATGAAGGGTCACCTTGCCTAGTATATAAGCAGGGCCCTCATTTGTAACCATTCATATTCTTCATTCATACAATTATACAATATATTCTTTATTCCTAAAATGGATTCTTTTACTGTATTCCAAGTATCTTGGACTATTTGACCTTTGACCATCAACTCGCCATAAACTTCATTTCCATTGTGATTGAAGCATTTCACTACATAACTTTTGGAGTTTCTCCTTTTTGCCATAAGGCCTTCGGTCATTAAAAACAGGAAAAAATGATTAATAAAAAAGAAAAAAAGAGAGTACATACATACATACATGCATATATAAAGAAAGAAAAAAATAAAGAGGAAATAAATTTATAAAAAAAGAATAATTTTTTTTCTATTTAAATAAAAAAAGTCAAAAAATAAAAAAAAAGAAGGTTGGCCAACTGCTAGTTGCAGTCGACCTAGTCACTACCCATTGGGTAACTATTGCCACAAACTTCGATGATCTGTTAGTTTTTGTAGCATCGGATGTATTCTAACCATGCAATTTGGTGGAGAGACTAGAATACATGAGATCTCCAAAACCCATAAATCGTTTATGGAAATTCCACCTAGAGATGACTTAATTAGATTATTAACTTATTGTTTAATGTTTCCTAAGTCTAAACTTAGGAAAATTGGTTAATTAATCAGAATTAATTAAGTTAAGGTGAGAATAGTCTGGAAACTCACACAAATCGATCTAGAAATGATCTGAGCCATTGATTAAGATTTAATCTTGGAAGTTGGAGTCCCAACAGGAAGATATAAAAAGGGATCGATGTGGTGATATAGAATACACTTGAGTAGTTCAATTGCCTTGGAAGATCGATTTCTAGAGAGAAACAACAATTGTTGGAGAGCTAGAGATTGAAGCAAATATAGTGAGGGGTTGGGACAATGATCCAAAGGAAGTTTTCTAGATCTGAAGAGGCAAAAACAAGTGACAGAAGTGATCCATGTAGAAGCAACACAAGGACGACATAGTAGATGAAGCAGAGAAATTTTATTTAGTTGGGGATGAAGTCAATTTAGTTTCCAGAGGCTGGGAAAGTATTCAAGAGGGCCAGAGAGTCACTTCTAGCAGCAGGGACAGGCTAAACAGCTTGCTCAAAGGCAGATTCGAGCTACATCTAAGAGAGGAAACACAAGGACTACGTAGAGGGCCTATGCTAGGGTTTGGACAACTAGTTTTACTGGAGAAGCTGGTGCTGAGATTGCTAGTGGGGTGAGAAAATTTTCTCTCTAATTATTTCTTTTAGATACTTGTTGTTTGGATTTCTAGTTGGGAATCCATAAATTGTACTCAAAATTTTAGTGTTGCATAATAATAAAAACCTCAGTTGTTGCACCGATTTTCCCAAGTTGGGTTTTTTCTATGGGCAATTGTCCAAAAATAATGATGTCATTTTTTATGTGTGTGGTAGAATTTTCTCAGTTTCCAATGCTATTTTCTTTCGTAGTTTATTTGTGAAAATTGCAATAGAGAATTAGTATTTGTTTGTATGGGAAAATAAATTGTTAAATTAAATTAACAATTAGAAGAATAATTTCCAATTGCTCAATAGATGAAGTTTTCACATGGTATTAGAGCGTTAGTGATCAACTAGGAATCTCATAAGAGAAAGAGTGAATTTTTTTGTTCAGTAGGAATAGCAGGTTGAAATTCCTAGAGGTAGCGAAATCCATTGCCAGGCAGGCCAAGTTGCTTGGGGAAGTTCAGTTTGTTAGTGCAGAGTGGAAGAAAAATTTGACTTTCTAGATTGAGTGATTCCAGTAGGGAGAGGGAGCAAAAACAACTTAGATTTTCGCTGAGGATATTCCTTGGGTGGATGCAAAGGGTTTTTGTAGCAATTTATAGTTGTAGAATCTATGTTGGGTGTAAGAGAAAAGCACACAAAATAGAGAAATTTTTTCTCTCAAAGGGTTTCTAGCCAAGGAATCCATTTTTCTAGTAGCAAATTAGCAGTAGTTGAGTGCAGATTCTCTTAGTCTAGAAGGGGGTGTGTATAGTAGAGCAACAACCAAGCAGAGGGAAAGAGGGAGTTTTCGAAAACTTTTGTGATGGCCATGGCAGGGCTTAGAGATCAGGATACGTTGGAGGGAGCCTCCAACTGTGTCATGTGGAAGGCTAGGATGTCCTTCTTGCTAGATGAATATGATCTGAAAGTCTACGTGGATAATATGGTAGCAGTTCCTTGGGATGTAGATCAATTGAAGGATTACAAGAAGGAAATGGTGAAGGCGAAGAGGATGATTTTGGATGGAGTCCAATATCACATAGTATCGCATATTTCTAGCAAGAATATTTCCAGGGAAATGTGGGTAGCTCTCTCTACGCTATACTGAGGTTCTTCCGAGCAACAAAAGATGATTCTCTAGGAGAAGCAGAGAACCATCAGGATGCAAAAGGGTGAAGGAATAGATACCTTCCTCACTCGAATTTAGGAGGTCAAAGATAACCTAGCAGCCATTAGGGAGGCACCTCAACCTATAGAGCTTGTACGAATGACACTAAATAGTGTCTCAGATGACTAGAAAGTGTTTGTCCAAAGCATATTGGGCATAGACACTTTGCCTAGTTGGGATAGGATGTGGGCCAATCTACAATAGGAGGAGTTGAAGCGAGCTCTGTTAAAGTGATCCATCCATGGCAACAATAGCAGTGGATTGAAGAGTGTGAAGGAGGAGGAGAATGTGGCCCTTGCATCAAAGGTTCCCTTTTAGGTACAGGGGGAGCAGAAGAAGAAGAAGAAGAACTTGTCAAAGGTCAAGTGCTTCAGGTGTGGTGAGTTTGGCCACTACAGTACTTAGTGTCCTCTTAAGGAAGAAGGACAAGCAGGAGAAGCAAGACCAACAAGAATCATCCATGGAAATAGACAAACTTTCCTCTAGGCTAGAGGAAGATCTTGTTGTGTTTGTAGATATACCTCCAGGAGTGAGGTGGGACGACTTTGTGTTGTAGACCTAGAGAACTATAGAGATTGGGTAGGGTCCTTGAGGAGTGCATCTCATGGATCATCACCTGGATACGGGGGGGCCACATTATTTAGTAGCAGGATGGATCAATGGTAGTTGATGCGGTTAGTACCAGAGAGATAGTTGCAGACTAGTAGTAGTCAGATGTTGAGGAGCGCAATGCAGTGTTAATAGTAGAGAAGGTGGCTTAGTGCAGAGTTGGCAGTAATGCAAATTGTTTAGTGACAGTGTAGATGCGAGTAGAAGTCAAAGACTCAAGAGACAGATGCATCATACTTAACACAAATGACTCATTATTTTGGATGCTTCTTAGTTGGAGTAGTTGAATTTGCAACAAAAATAGATGAGAGGTAGTTGCAGTGCAGATGCAATGTTGGCAATAATATGGTAGTGTCAACAACAACACAGATGTAGCATTAGAGTTGCACAGTAAATGGAGGGTAGCATGAACCATACATCAATAGTGTGACATGAGGTGATACAAAGATAGGGTCTTGCAGCAAGATGTGCAACATTAGAGAGAACACAATCCTCGCTAAGAGGGAGTATTAGTTTTTGTAGCATTGGATGTGTTATAGCCATGAAATTTTGTGGAGAGGCTTGAATAAATGAGATCTACAAAACCCAACAATCATTTCTGGAAATTCCACTTAGAGATGACTTAATTAGATTATTAACCTATTTTTTAATGTTTTCTAAGTCTAAACTTAGGAAAACTAGTTAATTAATTATAATTAATTAAGTCAAGGTGAGAATAGTCTAGAAAGTCACATGAATCGATCCAGAAATGATCTGAGACATCGATTAAGATTTAATCCTGGCCGTTAGAGTCCCAACAAGAATGTATAAGAAGGGATTGACGTGGTGATGGAGAATACACTTGAGTAGTTCGATTTCCTTAGCAAATTAATTTCTGGAGAGAAATAACAGTTGCCGAAGAGCCAAAGATTGAAGCAGAGACAATGAGGGGCAAGGAAAGTGATCCATAAAAAGTTTTCTAGATCCAGAGAGACAACAACAAATTATAGAAGTGATCCACGTAGAAGCAGTGCAGACACTGCGTAGTAGCTGAAGCAGAGTAATTTGATTTAGGTGGGGAGGAAGTTGATTTAGTTTCCAGAGGTCGGGAAAGTCTTCCTCAGGGGTGGAGAGTCACTTCCAACAACAGAGACAAGTTAGAGAGATTTCTCGGAGGCAGATTTGAGGCACACATGTGAGAGGAAGTGGAAGGATTGCACAGATGGCCTATGCTGGGGTTTGGACACTTAGTTTTACTGGAGAAGCCAATGTCAAGATTGCTAGTGGGGTGAGATAATTTTCTCTCTAATTATTTCTATCAGATACTTTCTGTTTGGATTAGCAGTTGGGTATCCATAGATTGTACTCAGAATTTCACTGCTGCATAATAATAAAATCATCAACTGCTGCACTGGTTTTCCCAATTTGGGTTTTTCTAGGGACAATTGTCCAAAACTAACATTGTCATTTATTTTATGTGTGTGTGCTATAAATTTCTCAGTTTCTAGGGCTATTGTATTCTGTAGTTTATTTTTGAAAATCAAAGTAGAGAATTATTTGTTGTTTGTATGGGCAAATAAATTGTTAAATTAAATTAACAATTAGAAGAATAATTTCCAGTTGTTGCAATAGATGAATTTTTCACACGGTCCGCTACAGCCGCTGCCACCACTATGCCAGACGTTGTTCTAACTCAATTCTCTTTATTGTTGGTTGACTTCCCCGTATCACAATGATCGATTATGATCGTCCAACTGCTAGTCAGACTAATCATGCCACCTACAAATCAATCTGTCTATAAATTTCATTCCCTACAGTAATTCCTTTGTATATATAGTAATTCTCTACAATCCTTCCCACAATTATAGCCTTTACAGTCAAGTGTAACAGACACACTCAATAGCAACTCATTGTGATTGATCGAGGGTAAATTTAATAAATGGAAAAAAGGGTTATCACATATGTGCACAAGTGGGTATATATTATAAAAAGAAAAAAAATTGAAAAGTTTAAGTTGAAGGAATATTTTATTTAATAAAAAGTTTTTATTTTTAAGAGAAAATATGGTAACAAATTATAATCTATTAAAAAAATTATTATTATAAAGGACCTTCGAGTTTTCAAAAATAAAATAAAAGGGGTGTATTGTAAAAAATAATAGTTATATCATAAAATCCTTGAGGGTTAGATTAATTGGTTGAGTCCTCATTGTTAAAGCACATTTGTTATTGAGAGGTCATGGGTTCAATTCTCTTGACACTCTCAAGGTTAGGCTCAATGTTTGAGCTAATAGGAAGTGATCCCTTTGTGGGGATTTACCTAGTACACATATTTTGTGGATGTAGTGGTCACCGATCTCCGAGTTCCATGAAACAAATAGAAAAAAAAGTAGTTATATCATAAAATACAAATTTATAAAGTATAAAAGGGAAAACTAAAAAAAAATATTAGATGGGTTGTTTATCATTGTCTTCAAAGTATTGTTTGGCATAAAATTATCAACAAGGAAAAATAGAGCCAATCAGAGAAAAGTGTTATGTTCCTATACCAATAGGTGTCATAATTTTTGAATGGATGAGGTTAAAGCTGTAATATGTACATACCTTTGCTTTCTGCAAATGCTTTCCATATTCAAAAAATTAAAAAATGTAAAGAGGGTATGTCCCAAAAGAAAAATCAAGGGACAAAAAGAATAAAAAAGGTCAAAAAAGATGAAAAAATGAATCCCAATAAAAAAGAAAAGGACCATGAAAGTGTGCAAGTCCAAATGCCACTGCTATTTATTTTTCTGCATAATAATGATTGTGTGCAACTTGTTATTCATGCCACAATCCATGGTAACCAAACAGTTTAATCTTGGCAGATAAGTAGATAGGTAGAGTTAATAAAAGGAGCTCAACAGTTTAATTTGAGCCCTTGGATGTAATAAGGATAGACTTAGATAGATTTCTATTGTAAAAGAAAAGAAAAATGTTTTGATAAGGGTTTGCCAGTTTAAGTGCACCCTAATAAAGAGTAGAAAAAATGGTAGGATGAGTAGATGGGTAAGTAGTTGGATGGTTGCAGAATTATGGTGATTGATTGGATAAAATCATATCATTTACTTTCATCATCAAGTTGTGAAAAGTATGGATGACAATGGAACATTTTACAAAGTCAAATGATTAATTCCCCCATTCATTTTACCTTCAATTTTACTAATTTCCCATAAGCAATGACAAAAGTACCCAAAACCTTAAGTTAAAGGGGCTCAGAGCATTTCTCTGACTTCTGGAGGGACCAGACCCTCAGCCCAATAACTTATAGGGTCTAAGTACTAAAACCCCCTTACCAACATTCACCCCTCCATAATTCATCCATTTCATCTAAAAATCCCTTTTCCTAAGGTGAAATCATCATTTGCCTAAGGAAAGTAATTAACCCTACATAAAACCCCTTTTTCCCACAAAAAACCCACAAAAAGCATTTATCCTAAGTTATAATGTGTAGGTACGAATATATAAATAAATGTTCAACACATTATACTTAGCGAAAAAGCCCACTTTTCCCCTTTCATTTCATATTAACTTTAATATTCATTATATTTATTTAACTCCCGAAAATACACCCCTTTCCCATATATTTATTAAATCCCATATGTTAATATCCCGCCCTGATGGTTTGAAATATAAACCTTATTAGTAAATTAAAAAAATAGATTAATTAATCGATCAACAACTAATTAAGATCCATAACGCTCCGCCAAACAAAAAAGGGTTAATTAATCAAACATGGATTAATAAGTAACCTATTTTACTAATCAAATCGCCCCTGATGTCATTAAGCCTCCCTAATCCGCAATTAATATCCCATTGGGTCCCTCCATTAACTCCCCGATCAAATCACACCCGCGACCACTGTGCGATCTAACACCTTCAGATCCAATGGCGAAAACTCATATCGGGCGGCCTCTGAAGGCTGACCTTTACCCGCCCAATGTGAGAGGTTTTACTATTCACCCCACTGCTACGTGGCGCCCGATGAATGGCATCGGGAGGCCTCCCCCCAAAACAACTTATCCCGAAAGGCACTGCGATAGATTTCGCTTACCGCCTCCGCTACACGGCAAATTGTCTTATCCTTTGATTGGCGCCAACTATCCTTTCTTGACGTACCCGCCAATAACATTGAGTTTACGCATAAAACCAAACACCTCACTGTTTTTTCGTTTTTATCGTGAAAAGAACATTCTGACTCCGATGCAAAGCACAAAGTACGTTCAACTGTCAACCTACTACCAATCGTCAATTTTCCGAAGCCGCTGAACTCCAGACTACCCTGCAGACCCGTGCACTTCCTGTAAATAGTGCACCAACACCATTACTCTGTTCAAATAGCTGAGACCAGATATTTACCCTATTTCCACTAAGAAACCCCATTTTCTTTCCGAACCTGAGCTAAATTGCTTTAAAAACTAAGTAATTTAGTAAATTAAGTTGCCTGGTAGTCTTGAAATACTCTGTAATAGACCAATTTTTCCATATTTCCTTGAAACCCTTTGCCCCCATCCTTGAATCCACAAGAACCAAGGATGGAAGCCCTAATTGCATTAAATGTCATGCCCATTACAACTCCCCACAGGGATTTATACCATCTCCCACTTACAGACAAGGATTTCCAGATTAAAGATACATGTGTCTCCAAATCCCCTTTGAAACTTTTCTGCAAATATAGAGACCAATACTTGAACCAAGCAAACTCCATTGGACTTTGGGAATCAGGTTTACCCAAGTACCAATTCCCCAGAGTGCATATATTCCCAAAAATTGTACATTACTGCCACATGAACTATGATCCTATCCAAAGAGTAGTAAGAACCCCTGACTAGTCAGTTCTATTTACTATCACTGCTGAATCCATTAATTAAATGCTAAAATTGCAACCAAGCCAAAATCTGACTCCTCTTTCCATTGGAGATATGTTGAATAGATACCCTACCCTCGCATCAA